>OW240916.1:190941197-191142525 GCA_933207985.1 Pelobates cultripes
AAATAATATCAAAAAGAACTTGGCTACTCATTCTATTCCAGTACATTGCAATCAATGTCCACTATTTTTCTTCACTGGTTTAAAATGTATTGGTATTGAAAGGGTATTAGCTGATTGGAGAGGGGGAGATAGGGTTAAAAAGTTGTCACAAAGAGAGACATACTGGATCCACAGGCTACAGACATTGGAGCCTGGTGGACTGAATGTGGATGTGGACTTAGTGTGTTTCCTATAAATGTATATTACTATTCATAATAGTCATTATATATATGGGTATTTTTGAGAAAGGTAATGATAAAATAAGCACAGAATTTTTAAGGAGGAATTAGGTTAATTAATAATAATAATAATATAATTAACAAATAAGACACCATTGAATTGATTATAAGAAGGATAACACATTAAAAGTTAAAGGTTATTATTCTGGTTATTGAAATAATATGTCACACAATTAGGGTATGAAGGATTAGTTTATAAAAGCTTCACATTATTAGATTATGAGTATATATAATATGTAAGAAATTTTGTGATCGGTTAAGTATTGAGAAAATGGTGTAAAGTAAATATGTATATATTATGAGAAAATCCACTATGAATAGATTTGTGGTTAAGTTGTTGGACTATTTGTATATAATTCTATGGCTAGATATTGCAGAATACTGATGGAACGCAAAAAAAACGAAGGTGGAACGCATGCCATTTCCGGATATACATGACTTCCGGGTTTACGAGTACAGTTGGAACGCATAGCACTTCCGGTTTTTGGAACGCACGGAAGTGCCGAAAATAACCGGAGAATTACACAAAATGATGAAGATCAACTGTGAACACCTGGGAATAAGATCTTCAACAGATGAAACTCATCTACACAGGACCAATGAGGAAGGACAGAGAGGCACATGTGATTAATTACATTTAGGGATTAGCCCTATTTAAAGGACTTGAGGGTGGAGGGATGTTAGGCTGTTTTTGTGATTGTACTGCATTGATTGTTATTTTAATATTTTGGTCCCTGAGGAAGTCCCATATTCTGTAGAAGGGACGAAACGCGTAGGACCTTTATCTGTATCTATTTTATATTTTTAAACAATTAAAGCCGCTTTTTTCATATCTTCACCTGGAGTCCTGCATTTTGAGTGGAAGTGTCCAGGGGATTTCTCTAGCCCCCATATCATCAGGGGTGGCACCATATATGCCTGAACTGTCCAATATCCTGTGAGTGCATTTCATATTGCGCAGTGTTAATATTTTAAAACTGTATTACACTATACCTCTTTTTATTTATCTTCATTTAGACAATCAGCCGGTTCCCTCGTTGTGTTTTGTATATTCTTGTGTTCAAGTTGATTGCTAGCTGGGAGCGATCTGAGGGAGGCTGCATTCATTAACCACTGATAAGTATCCTTGTATATAAGTGTGTGTATAAGGTGCATTTCTTTTAGGTAATACTCGCTTATCTGAGGCTGAGAGACAGTACAGAAGAAGGGAGGGTCTCTGTTTATACTGCGGGCTGAGAGGTCACCTACGTCTCAGTTGCCCTAATCGTCCGGGAAACGCTCGCACCTAAGTTCCCTTAGAGGACGGGCCTTGGGTGTTTCATTACTGTCCTCTATGCATAATAAAAAAGACCATAGGCTTCTGATTCCTGTCTCTCTAGCTTGGGAAAAGGGGTTTATTGCTACGATGGCATTATTAGATTCTGGAGCAGCAGAAAGCTTTATAGACCAAACTTTCGCTAAGATGCATTGTATCCCATTCCAATTGAGAGATACACCCTTGGCCGTTGAGGCCATAGATGGTAGACCTTTATCTGAACCAGTAATATTCCATGAGACCGAACCCGTTAAGCTTACTGTTGGTATTTTCCACGAAGAGTTGATTTCCCTTCTGTTAATTTCCTCCCCGGCAGTCCCAGTGGTTCTAGGATATTCTTGGCTCAAGAGACACAACCCTCAGATTGACTGGGAGGGTGGAGAAATCGTTTCTTGGGGTATGGGTTGTAGGAAAGAATGTCTGCAGAGAGTTACTTCTGTTTGCCCCGTGAACTCTTATGCTAACACTTCTCAATCCACAGACGTTCAGATACCATTACAATATCTAGACCTCAAATCTGTATTTGACAAGGGTAAGGCGGATACTTTACCTCCCCACCGGTCTTATGACTGTTCTATTAAACTTTTCCCTGGTACTATGCCTCCCAGGGGTACGGTATACCCTCTATCCACCAAGGAGAATTTAGTTTTAGAGGAATATATCAAGGAGAATTTAGACAAGGGATTTATTAGAAAGTCTTCTTCTCCGGCGGGGGCGGGTTTCTTTTTTGTAGAAAAGAAAGACGGTACCTTACGTCCTTGTATAGACTATCGGGGATTGAACAAAATTACTATCAGAAATGCTTACCCTATTCCTTTGATTACTGAACTCTTTGACAGACTAAAGGGGTCGAGTATTTTTACTAAACTTGACTTAAGGGGAGCATATAACTTAGTGCGAATTAAACAAGGAGATGAATGGATGACAGCATTTAATACCCGTTACGGGCATTATGAGTATACCGTAATGCCGTTTGGGCTTTGTAACGCCCCGGCCGTCTTCCAAGACTTGATCAATGAAGTTCTTAGAGAATTCCAACATGAATGTGTAATTGTATATTTGGATGATATACTAATCCATTCTAGAGACATTAATTCACATCATAGACAAGTCAGAAAGGTATTACAGAAACTTTTACAACATGGATTGTATTGTAAATTGAAAAAATGTAGCTTTGACCAGTCTCAGGTAACTTTCTTAGGTTACGTAATTTCCAAAGACGGGTTTATGATGGACCCGACCAAACTAAAATCGATTTTAGATTGGCCTTTACCTAAGGGACTCAAAGCCATACAAAGATTTCTTGGATTTTCTAATTATTACAGACGTTTTATTAAAGGGTACTCCTCTGTTATCGCTCCTATCACTAATATGACCAAACAAGGAGCCGATACCAAAACCTGGTCTACTGAGGCTTTATCTGCTTTCGAAACGCTCAAACAGTCTTTTGCCTCAGCACCTGTATTAGTTCATCCTGATACCTCTCTACCCTTTTTACTTGAAGTTGATGCGTCTGAAACAGGGATAGGCGCAGTGTTGTCCCAAAGACAAAGTTTAGATAAGCCGCTGCACCCTTGCGGTTTTTTTTCCAAGAAACTATCACACACTGAAAGGAGATATGACATTGGTGATAGAGAACTTTTAGCTATCATTATGGCATTAAAGGAATGGAGACATTTGTTAGAGGGCACCGTCCTCCCAGTTACTATCTTGACTGACCACAAGAATTTATCGTATATGGGGGAGGCCAAAAGATTATCTGCCAGGCAGGCACGTTGGTCTATGTTCCTTACACACTTTAATTATGTGCTTACTTACAGGCCTGGTTCTAAGAACACTAAGGCAGACGCTTTGTCACGTCAGCACGAACCTACCACCTCTACAGAGGATACTTTGTTCCCTATTATTCCTGAAGTCAATATTATCGCCAACACCAATGTCAAAATACACTCTCCATTGCTCGCTGATATTCAGAACGAACAATCTCTTGCTCCCGAACGTACTCCTGTGGGCCGCTTGTTCGTGTCTCCCAAATTCCAAGTGGACATTATTCGCTGTTTTCACGATAGCAAGTTCGCTGGTCACCCCGGCATCCACAAAACTTACTGCCTGATCTCCAAAGACTTCTGGTGGCCCGGTTTACGTAGGGATGTGGAAGACTTTGTCAAGGCTTGCAATGTTTGTGTCAGGAATAAACTTCCGCGGGATCTCCCTTGTGGTTTATTGCAGCCCTTAGTCGTTCCCAACAAACCTTGGGCTTGTTTGGCTATGGATTTTATTGTTGATCTACCAGCTTCCAATAGGCATACAGTTATCCTCACGGTCCTTGACAGGTTTACTAAAATGGCTCATTTCGTTCCCTTGCCTAAACTTCCGTCCTCTCCCGAACTGGCCGCGATATTTGCTAGAGAAATTTTCCGTTTACATGGTATTCCCAATGAGATTGTGTCAGACAGGGGTTCCCAATTTATTTCCCGTTTTTGGAGATCCTTCTGTTCACAGTTGGGCATCAAACTGAATTTTTCTTCGGCCTATCATCCTCAATCTAACGGAGCAGCCGAACGCACTAACCAAAAAATTGAGCAATATCTACGTTGTTTTGTTTCTGAACACCAGGATGACTGGGTCGGTCTGATTCCTTGGGCGGAGTTTGCTCACAACAACCTTGTTTGTGGTTCCACTCGTAATAGCCCCTTTTTCTTGAACTATGGCTTTAACCCTACTGTTCTTCCTACTGTTCTTCCCAGGGTATACCGTCGGTTGATATTCATGTAGCCAACCTGAGAAAGTTGTGGGATCAGACTCGACAAATTCTTGAACGTAGTTCCGCGGTGTTTAAGTCACATGCTGATAGGCGTAGACGTCCTGCTCCTATTTTTTCTCCGGGGATAGGGTCTGGTTGTGTACCAGACACATTCGCCTGAAAGTTCCTTCCTTGAAGTTTGCTCCTCGTTACATTGGTCCTTACAGGGTACTGAGGAGGATCAACCCGGTTTCTTATTTGCTGGATCTACCTCCTACTCTACGCATCCCTAACTCTTTTCATGTGTCGTTATTGAAACCTCTTGTTTGTAACAGATTTTCCTCCCCCTCTGCTCCTCCATCCTCGGTCCGTGTGGATGGTCAGGAGGAATATATCATCAAGTCCATCCTTGATTCTCGTATTTCTAGGGGGAAGCTGCAATACCTCATAGACTGGAAAGGTTATGGTCCGGAAGAGAGGTCTTGGGTTCCTGGTATAGACGTGCATGCTCCTCGCCTTCTTCGGGCCTTCCACGTTCGTTTTCCCTCTAAGCCCGGTCCCATCCGCCCGGTGGGCGTTTCTAGAAGGGGGGGTACTGTCAGGGTACCTGTTGGTGATGTATCCAGGGAGGACATCCTCTCTGCTTAGGCGCTCCCTTCCCCTAGCATTTCGGCATATTTCGGCCGTTTTCGCGCCGGCCGCGCTAGCTCCTCCCCCTTTTATGACGCGACGGCTAGCGTCGACGTCATGACATCGGCATTTGCATAAAGTGCCGGGAACCGCTATTCCGGACCTTTTGGGGGCGTGGTCTCTATTTAGGTACAGGTTATTTAAAGGAAACCTTTACTACTGCTCATTGCCCTGTCGTGGTTCTAGCTTGCTAGTCACTCAGCGCGTTCTTTATCTTGTGTTTCCGGTTTTGACCCTTGCTTGTCTTTTGTCCCGTTGTCCTCTCCTCTCCTTTGACTCGGCTTGTATCTCGCTTACCTGTCCTCCGGCTCCCTTGACCTCGGCTTACCTTTTGACTATTCTTGCTTGTCCTTACGTTAGTCCGGCCATTCTAAGGTCCGGTATACGTACCTCCTTCTGTGCGCACTCTGCGTATTGGATCCCTGTCAGTTTCCTGACACAGACATAATGACACACTGACATACATACTGATACACACGCAGACGCACACACACACACACACAGACACCCTGACAGACATACTCACACACATACTTAGATACACACAGACATACTAAGACACACACAAATACTGACACACATGCGACGTTTACATTTTTACACATTGACAGGCATACTGACACAGTGACAGACAAACTGACATGCACACTCACAGACAAACTGACATGCACAGACAGACATACTGACACGCACAGACAAACTGACACGCACAGACAGACAAACTGACATGCACAGACATAAGCCCTGACAGACATACTAAGACACACATACACACACAGATTTACTGACACACACAGACATACTAAGACACACACAGACACCCTGACACACAAACACCCTGACAGACAAACTCACACACATACTAAGACACACACAGAAACCCTGACAAACTCACACACATACTAAGACACTCACACAAATACTGACACACACACATGCAAAGTTTACATTTATAAAGCCACCCTCCAGCCCTACCTTATGGGTTCCCTGGGGTCCAGCAGCAGGCTGAGGTCGTTGGGAGTGTGAGGCTCCTACACTCCAGCTCCCTCCTGACGGCCTCCTCCTCCTTCCTCCCGCGCGGCTTCGTTCTATCTGGGAGGAAGTGACTCACGGCAGTCACTTCCTCCCAGCCTGCTGCAGTAAAACGAGGGGGCCAAAGTGCCGACCGGGGCCTCTTCGTGTGTGGGCTCCCGGTGCAGCCGCAGCACCGGCGGGACCAGGGGGCAAATAAATGTATTTATTTTTGCGGACAGCGGGGCCCACGAGGTAGCTGCTTTGGGCCCCCCCAGGAGTAAGTGGGCCCGGGGCAGCTGCCCCGTTTGCCCCGCTTTAAAGACGGCCGTGAACACTGTGCTGTGCCTATCAGCATCTCATGATTGAATCAATGCAGGAATGTATTGACTCAATGAGGAATGTCGAATACCTCCATGAGTAACAGCCACTGAAGGTGTTTCTAGGCAGTAATGTAAAAATTGCCTTTTTACTGAAAAAGACCATGCTTACATTAAAAAGCCTGCAGATACATACTTTGCACATTCATTTGTAGCTGTTCTGGTGACTATAGTATTACTTTAATAATAGAGCACAACAAATACTAAAACTAAATAGACAGCATGCCAGTCTAAAGTATTTTATTAGTTGAAAGACATTAGTTGATAAATTATATGAAAATAAACTTTTGCTTTACTAAAAGTAACTCACTAAAAGTAACTCTGTAAAAGTAACTACTAAGGAGAAAAATTGGATTATTTCCCAAAAATCCAAAGCTCTGCAAAAAAAGAAAGTAAATTTTTAAAGTATGTTGTAATCTCATATGGCTGCCCTTCGTATTCCCCTGGGGAGCTTCACAATGCTCTTTACAGTTTTACTCCTCCTAAAAACAAATCCTAACAACCCTCCACATCTTTTGCTTTCTCACAGATGTGAACCATTAGGAAACTCCTAAGCGTAACATTATATTGCCAGTGTCAACCTAGCATGACATTTTTCCACAGCCATCTTAAAATGGTAAGCATGGAACGTGTGAAGCTAACACAATAAAACCACCTGCATTTTAGAATTTTTTTTTTTAATTTTTTCGCTTGCAAAATAAGTGAAAGCACCCACTGGAATTATTCCAAATTTTAATCCATTAAAAAAATGCAAGGACCATACAAATCATTTACATGGAATGTATTATAATAGAATATGGAATAAAATTAGATATATTGATTTTGTGATAAAACATAGCATTTTATTTTTTAGTCCAGCCAGAAACTAACTTATAAAAGGTGTAGGTCTCTCTGCTTGAATAGAATTGGCTCAAAGGTTCAGGCACTTCAGTGATTCAGCCTTGTTCAGGTGGGAAAAGCCTTAATCCTGATTCCTGGAGCAAGATTCAATGTCTTTGTTGCTAGCAAAGACTGCCAATCTTAATTATTCTCCAACTTTAGTTCATATGTAAAAGTAATATATCTATGGTATACAATTATACTGTTACATCTATGTCTCTTCATTGAAAAGAAATGTACTAATTTACTGATCTCCATCTCATAGCAAAAGTCTATTTGAGAATGATTAAAAAAACATAATTCTCAATAGAAATTATAATAGTAATAATAATAACAATAATAAATGTGAATAACACATAACAACCAGAATAGCACTTTTTATTACCTATCATCTACCATTGTAACTACTATTTTCAGATTAAACACTGATTGGTAACTTAATCACTGACAATGACAACAGTGGTGTGTCTGATACTGACATTATAGCCAGCACTACATTGTATGTTGTTAACTGCCATTTTAAGCAAGGTGATGTAGACAGGCTGGGATCCACAGCCCTAAGTTTCTTTTAAGCCTAAACATCCACAACCAAACCCTAACCTTTCAGCAAAATGTATTTCTGCTAAGTTATTCAGTAAACGTGTATGAGCTCATTGTCATTTATTCCATTCCTTCAGTTCTTGCCAGGTCAGCTTTTTTTTTTTTTAATTCTTTATTTATAACAAGATCAGACACTACAGCAAAACATTCAACATATTGCAAGAGAAAACCAGTATCACAGTCAACAGTTGCTATTGATTAAGAGCCAGCATTATTAGATGACCTTACAACCGATCATGTTCATCGAATACAACATATGTTTTCCGACTATGAATTATCAGTTTACTGCAGCCTCCAATCTATTTTATATTAAGTAAAATACAAAATCCTGGCTGACCATGTGGCGTAAGGTGGTATTTCGCGTCGTCTTTCAACCTTAACCTTTAATATGCCTTTTGAGCCTAGCCAATCTTTCAAACGCATATCTAACGTACAAGGTTAACAATTGTGCAGTACCAATTAACTAGCGATCAGCCTATAATCGCCCCGCAGCCCGCCACAACCCAAAAGGCTCTAGGTAGCTAAGTGGTCACTGGACAGTAGTCAGTCAAGGATGAAAAAATAAGGGAAAGCGAAAAAAATATAAAAAGAAGTAAAAAGGAGGGTAGATTAACCTTATGGAAAGCACCATGAGAGAAGAAGAGAAGAAGAGAAAGGGATAGGGAGGGGGTACGATGGTGATATTCCGAACATAGTGATGATGCCAGCCCGACCAGGTGGCCGGGCAGCTACAAGCCGGTAAATTCTAGGGATGGACCTCCGAGCCCATGAGGAAAGCTATAGACCGTAGATGTCTCGGTGGGAACCCAAATGTCCAACTATAGAAGGGAGATATAAAGTTACTATCCATCCCAGAGTCAGTAGAGGCATGTCAGAGTACGTAGGAGACAAGCCCGTCCCCCTTCCCCCTAATCGCCCACCCCGCTATCTATCCACGGGCCCCACATTTTTTCCATTTTCTTCCTAGTGCCCCGGACCCGAGCAGTCAACTCGTCCATGATGTATGTATCCTTAATCTTTTGTATCACCACATCAAGAGAGGGGGTCTCTCCCTGTAGCCACACCTGGGCCAGGGCCCTCCTGGCAGCCAGGGTCATCTTATGAAGTAAATTTTGTTCCGATCTGAACCAGTTCTCCATAGACCTGGCCAGAAGGAACACCCAGGGGTCCGGCTTGACAACCCTACCAAAGATGTTCCCCAGTAGTACGGCGACCTGGTTCCAAAAGTTTTGTGCCTCTGGACAGACCCACCACATATGTATGTATGTCCCCTTCTGGCCGCATCCTCTCCAGCATACATCCGTAGCCATTTTATTCATCCTACAAAGCTTTGCCGGAGTAGCGTACCACCTGAATATAGTCTTATAGGCTTGCTCCTGAAATGTAACCCAGATAGAGGAGGTCGCCGCGGCTTCCCAGATTTCCTGCCATTCAACACCTTCCAGTTCCTCATTCAGATCCAGTTCCCATTGAGTCGTGTAATGAAGCTCCCCCCATTCCGATGTAGTCGTACTGAGGTGTGCGTATAGACTGGTAATGAAGCCTTTCGGGAACTGTTCCTGAATGCACATCCTTTCGAAAAATGTAAATGGGGTTAAGGCGCTTAGTTTAATCTGCGGGTTTTGGGCAAAGTCCCTTAGCTGAAGGTAGCGAAAAAAGTCAGAGGGGCGAAGAGTAGCTCTGGTCTTCAATTCTTCGAAGGATATAAGTGTGCCACCCTCATATAGATGAAATAATCATTGTATCCCCGTGCTCTCGATGCCCCTAATGTTTCTGGCCTCCAATCTCGGGGTGAAGGCTCTATTCCTCAGGTAGGGGGTCAACGGGGACAGGTGGGTGGATAAACCATATTTGGTTGATGTCGCATCCCAAATTTTCAGGGAATTTGCAATGGCTGGGCAATCGATGCGGTTAGATGGTCTGTGGTCTCTAGGGACCCACATATAGAATTGAGGGACATCAGGTCCCATGAGATTTGCCTCAAGGTCGACCCACCGTCTCTCTTCCAGAGGAGCATGCCAGAGTGCTATTTGAGCTAGTTGGGATGCTAAATAATAGAAATAAAGATTAATTAGACCTAAGCCACCCCTTGTCTTTGCCCTATATAGAACGTTACGTGAAACTCTGTTTCCTGTTTTGCCAGATAAATTTTCCAATGGCCTGCTGAAGGGCCCCTAGATTAGATTTGAACAGTCTGACCGGGAGAGCTTGGAATAGAAACAAGATCCTGGGGAGGATATTCATTTTCACTGAATGGATCCTACCTATCCAAGAAATCGGTTTGTCTATTCATTTCTCCATGTCTCCTATCAAGGTGCGGATCAAAGGAACATAATTTTGCTGAAATAATTGAGCAGGATCCGCTGTCAGCCGGACTCACAAGTATTTTATATGGTCGTTTGCAATGTGAATCCGATAGGTGTCACCTATGTGGGTTATATCCATATCAATCATGCTAATGGGAAGTGCGCTTGATTTAGTTAGGTTCACCCTATATCCGGCAAGTTCGCTATAGGCCTCCAACACTGTCGCCAGTGCCTCCATAGATTTTATCGGATCCGTCAGGGTCAGCAATATATCGTTGGCAAAGCCAGATACCACATATCGCTGATCCCTGATCGTGATCCCCTTTATTTCTGGGCTATTTCTAATGGTTTGTAATAGGGGCTCCAAAGAGAGTGCGAACAACAGAGGCGACAGCGGGCAGCCCTGCTTAGTTCCATTCCCCAAACTGAAAGTTTCCATCTTTGCCCCCGAAATCCGGACCCGAGCCCTAACATCCGAGTACATTGCCTTTATCGTATTTATAGAGGGGTCTGGGATACCAAAATTTTTGGAGGGTTTCAAACAAGTAAGGCCATTTTACCCTATCGAAGGCCTTCTCTGCGTCGAGGGACAATATCAAAGTTGGAATCCCCCTGGTTGCTTGCTGCCATATGAGGTCAATGTTGCGTCTAGTATTCTCAAAGAGTTGCCTACCTGGCACAAAGCCTACTTGGTCAGGGTGTATCAGACGTGGTAACAAGGGGTTCAATCTACGTGCTAGAATTTTAGCAAGAATTTTAGAATCATGGTTTATCAGAGAGATCGGGCGAAAGTTTTCCGGCATCAAGTCGTCCTTGCCGGGTTTCGGTAATAGCATGATGTCCGCTAGTGACATGTCCCTATCTGGTGTTCCTCCCTCCATAAGATCATTAAACCACTTTTCAAGATGGGGTGTAAGTTCCTCTCGGAATATCTTATAGTAGCTGCCATCGAAGCCATCTGGGCCCGGAGCTTTGTTACCCTTTAAAGTGGTAATTGCAGCATCGATTTCCTCTGCTGTAATCCTCTCTCTGAGGGCAAACAATTCCTCTCCCCGCAACGTAGATAGCTTCAATGGTGCTATAAAGGCCCGCGTACTGTCCGTATCTCTCCCCTGGTTGTTCGTGGCCCCGCTGGAATGATTATATAATTTAGTATAGTAATCCATAAATACCTTAGCTATGTTGGTAGGATCCGTGCAATACTTACCTGATGCGTCTTTGATTCTTGTAATATGATAGTGATTCTGTTTCGGGCGAAGAGATCTAGCTAACAGAGTATCCATTTTGTTGGATTTTTCATAGTAAGTCCTCTTGGACCAAACTATCGCTCTGGCAGTCTCGTCTAGGAGTGTTTCGCGGACTGAAGCCCGTAATTTCTGTACTTCCTTCAGAGTGGCAGGTGATGAGGCAGCTTTTTCTGTTTTTCTTCCACTTTCCCCAGAGCTTCCAGGAGAGATGTCAGTAATTGCGTTTTACGTTTTTTCTTAAGCGTGGCTTCGCGGATCAATATGCCCCGGATAACTGTCTTATGGGCGGCCCACACTGTAGCAGGTCGGGGACCCGACTCCGCATTCCTGGTAAAGTATTCTACTAATTCCTTGCATGTGGTCTCCACTACAGCTGGATCATGAAGCAATGAGGTGTTCAGTTTCCAGGTCCATGGAGATGCCATACACAGCTTATCCAAGGTCATCGTGATTCAGCATGATCCGACCAAGTAATCGAACCAACTGAGGTACTCGACACCTTGGGGACCATGTGAGAGTTCATCAAAAATAAATTTATCCTTGAATAAGTATCGTGGGGAGCTGAATAGAAAGTGTAGTCACGATCGTCTGGGTGATGTGCTCTCCAGATGTCAACTAGGCCAGTACGATGCATAAAAGTGCGTAGTATTTTATCCTGACCACCTCTTCCGTGGGACCGCGGAGACCTGTTGCCAAGACCCCTATCTACCGTGGGACACGGGGTGGCGTTCAAGTCACCCCCCACTACCGTCATGCCGTGTGGCAATGTGTTCACTATTTGTGTTATTCCATCCCAAAACTCGGCAGAGGGGTCGTTTGGTGCATATATGTTGAGGAAGTGCACTGAATGAGAGTATAAGTTCCCTGATACCAGGATGAAACGGCCTCCCGGGTCCGCCACCACCTTTCCCACCCTAAACGGGCATCTGTGGTGGATAACCACGGCAACTCCATTCCTTTTGTTTAAAGCCCTAGCCTCGTGGACTGTTCTGAATGTGTGATCCTTCAGGGCGAATTTAGCCGACATATTCAGTTGAATAGAAATATTCTTCTACTAGATAGTTTTGCCAGTTATATGGTTCTAGTACATTTTATCATGCTTTTCTTTATTAAAATTTATCTCACAAATACAAAAAAAAAACATGTGTCATTAATAAATAAGTTTCCCCCTGGATAACTTAGAAAGGGGGAGCATGACTGCAGCCTATGCCTAGTGGGCGGGAGCTTAAACCTGATTATAATGTTGCAAATTGTATGGATTTGAAAGATGCTGGGGGAGGAGACTTACCAGTCACCAGAATCAAGGAAAAGGAGCAGACTGACTTTCCCGCCCTTCCACCCTGGTGTCTTGTGTCACCAGAGAAGGCAGTGTAGATTGCTTCCTCCTTTCATGTACGTTCCCCCAGAATCGCTGGAATATAGCGTCAAACGCCCTCTGAAAGGCTGCTTCCCATGAGCTGGGTGGGGGGTGGAGTACTGGCTCTAGCATCAATAAGTTAACCCATACAATCTAGCACAGAGAGACCTGACGCTTCTCCCTCCGAGGGGCACAAGGTCACAACAACTCAGAGACATAACTGCATGAAAGCAGGAGTAGTTGGCCTTGGAGTCAGCTCGAGCTTTACCCACGAGGTGCCAAACTTGTGTGTCAATAGCTGAGTCGAATAATAGGGTGATTGTCTAATAAAACTCTTTAAAATCAAAGTTTGTCAGGAGCTCGAGCCCGTTGCATCCATTGAGTACGGTGGTCAAGCCCCACTCTGTAAAATAATTTTTAATATATATTGCATAAATGTAATAAAAAAAAAATGTTTTTTTCAAAATGTGTCAAATTAATTTAATAATATACAATACGAATCTAATAATATTTGATAAAATACATTTTGGCAAGAAATAATATATATATATATATATATATATATATATATATATATATATATTGTATTAGTGTAATATATTATTTAATGAGATATCAAATTAACATAATATACAATAAATATTTTGCTACCCTGAATTCAAGTATTAGATTACAAAATTTACCTTCTGAGAATGCACCCATGGAAAATTACCTAGGGCAATTATACATATGGATCAAATAAAACCAATCATTTATTATTTATATTTCATGTGTTTGGTACAATTTTTTTTAAAACTGGGATGTCAATATTACTAACAGAACTATTGAACAAAGGTGTTAGGAAAATTAGGGGACTAAAAAGTACAGAGAGCATATGTATTTATGGTACCCCTCTAAACGAAAATATAATTTTAAAAAGCCATGTATGTGTATGTTGGCATATAAAAACAAATAAAGTGACAAGAAACAAATGGAGCTTAAAAATGTCCAGACAAATTACTTATATAAAGTGCAAATTGTGCAAATAAGCAGCAACTAAAGTGCAAATAGCCCCTAAAAATACCATCCAAAACAATAGAAAACAAATATAGGTGTGCTGTGTCTTTAAGACTAACATGAAATTACAAAATAGTGTAAAACACACTTACTAATTTTAAAACCATCAAGGTGTATATAAATCACTAAAGTGATCTTGTGCAAACCCTGTTATGGTCCCAATATTGTGCCAAAGACATTATGGTAGAGAATGTAAACACTTACAATCAATAGGAAGTTTTGAACTGTGGGCACATATGTATTCTCCACTTCAGCGGAAAGTTAAAAAAAATATATAAATAAATATATATATATAATATAAAAGATATATAGTGCAAATCAGTATATAAAAACAGTGAGTATTGAAATACTATGATGAAACACTCACAAACACAGAGCAGATGAGCCTGCTCTGACTGATCAGCTCGAATAAATCTCTTAATGGGTAAGCGATGCAGGAAAGGATGCCAGCAATAGTTATGTTTCAAATGCTTTATTGCACCAAATAGTAGTAAAAATGCCTCCAGTATTCCTTTCTCTTGTGGATCTCCCATGTACAGAATCTCCAGACCTCTCAGTCTGCCGCCGGCTGCAGGACTATGGGCTTCTAGACATCCGACACGAGCACTTCCTGGAGGTGGGGTTTGCGTCCTGACGTGACGTGGCATGTGCGTGATGGCGTGTTTCACCAGTCAGCTTCCTCAGATCACTCCCTCCTTTCCTGTCTGTCTGTATTTAAAGTCCTCCTAATTGGGTGGGTCCTGCTTTTGCAGTTACAATCATTGGATAATGTTCAAAACCTTAAAGTGAATATATTACTTATTCACAAATGTGAAGTTCCCTATCAGGTTCCCTTGTTGGCTGTATTTTTTTTTTACAATCTCTTTGTTACTTCTTAAATTATCACAAGGACTTGGGGGGAACAGAACACCACAGATTCCTTAAAAGAATGCCAGAGACAATAAGAAGATGCCAAGGTATGTACAGTTTTAAATAAAGATTCTACACAAGATTTTAAAGATTCTCTTTGTGCACTTCTGGATAGGGGTAGAGAGACAGGTATTCTTAACGACAAGGAATATTAATTTTTGAAGTTTGAATTTCCAAGAATACCTCTCTTCTACACTCTGCCAAAAGTGCACAAGAGTTTAGTCCCGCCAGGCAGACTGATAGTTTCGGAGATTGGTTCTATATCTGTCAGTCTGTCGAAATATGTGGACATTTGGCTGCAAGATCTAGTAAATGTGATGCCTTCATATTTGTTTTCTATGTTGGAATATACACTGATCATTCACAACATTAAAATTACTTACAGGCGAGGTGAATAACATTGATTATATAGTTACAATATCACCTGCCAAGGGGTGGGATATATAAGACAGCAAGTGAACCATCAGTCCATGATTTTCATGCGTTAGAAGGAGGAAAAATGGGCGAGTGAAAAGAACACAGCGACTTGGACAAGGGCCAAAGAGTGATGGCATGATGACTGGGTGAGAGCATCTCTAAAATGGCAAGTCTTGTGGGGTGTTCCCAGAATGCAGTTTTTAGCACTCTTAAAAGTGGAGGACAACCAATGAAAAAGCATCTGGGTTATGGGAATTCAAGCCTTGTGAATGCATGTTGGATTAAAGACTAACTCATCTCTGATCACACAGAAGAGCTACTGTAGCTTAAATTGCTAAAATCCTTAATCCTGGCCATGGTAGAAATGTGTCAGAGTACACAGTACATAACAATTTGCTGCCCTCCGGGCTGCATAGCTGCAGACCAGTCCGTGTGCCCATGATGACCCCTGTCCACTGCCAAATGCAACTTCAATGGGGAGTGTCAGAACTGGACCATGAAGCAATGTAAGAAGGTTGCCTGGTCTGATGAATCATGCTTTGTTATATATCAGGTGTAAAAGAGATTGCAGCAGTATGCACTATTGGAAGAAGGCAGTTCGGTGTTAAACTCTGGGCAATGTTATGGTGGGAAACCTTGGGAACTGGCATTCATGTGGATACTGCTTTGCCACAAGCCACCTACATAGAGATTGTTGCAGTTACTCCCCTTCATGACAAAGGTGTTTCCTGATGGCAGTGACTTCTTTCTTCAAGATAATGTATCTTGCTACACTGTAAATATTGTTCAGGAATGGTTTGAGAAACATGACAAAGAGTTCAAAGTGTTGCCATGGCCTCCAAATTCCCCAGATCTCAATCCAATTTAGCATCTGTGGTATGTGCTGTAACAACAAATCTGATCCATGATGGCCCCACCTCACAACTTGCAGGACTTAAAAAATCTGTTGCTAATGTTTGGGAGGAAGATACCACAGGACATATTCAGAAATCTTGTGGAGTCCATGCTTAGACACATCAGAGCTGTTTTGGCACCATGAAGGGGACCTACATATTATAGGCAGGTGGTTTTAATGTTGTTGCTGAAAAGCGTATACTGAGAATCAATAATTGGTATCTATGTGTATAGAATCAGTGAAGATGCATGTGCACATATATGTATATAGTCTTACATATAGTGAAAGTATTTGCATGTAATGTCACTATTTGTCTAAATTACAGGTCATCTGAAATTGTGCTTATTGGCATAAACTCTGCAGCGCCGTTTGGATATATAATCAAACAACTCACACAATGGATAAGAATTCTTTTTATGTGTGATTCTGAGTTTCACCAGTGGCAACAAAAAAATAAGATTAGATAATAGGAACCAAAGGTGATTGATGATTAGAGGACAACCACTAAATGTAGATTTTAGTCCCATATTAAGTGAGAAAGTGAGAAGTACACAGGAAAGATAAAAATGGTGGAACAGCAATCATACTATATTTACAAATGTATAACATATAAATACATATTTACTGATCTTCCTCTTCTTCTCTCTATTGGTTACTCATCCTCATCAGTGTACAAGTTATATGCATATTTATTATGTGTGTATTTTGTAATATACCAATTTGGGCAATTTTCACATTATGGTTCATCCAAATCGTCTTCCAGAACATTTTTGCATGAACAATATAGTCGGCAACCTGAATGGCTACATGGGCAGCTATTGGACTACCCAACTATTTTTTTTATGTTCCACAATTGTTTCACTATATCACAAATGTTTACCATATACAATTTTAGTTGGTATTTGTGAATGCCGGGTTGATGTTTTTTAGACTTGTGCATTCGGTTTTAAACAAACTGTCATCCATCCGAATTTTTAACATTTGGCAGGTGATCTGAATTCTGTAACTCAGAAGCTCCATATGGACATATCACAAAACTAATCCAACAGGCAATGGATGAACAGTTTCATTTGATTTGTTATTTGGAATTACATCTAAGGCGCCAAAGAAAAAGATGATTGATGGTTATGGGACAGTCACTAAATGTTGATTTTATTCACAGATTAAGGTAGGGGCACTCCAATGTATTGAGCAAAGGGAATACATTTGTCTGTACGGTACCACACAGCTATGCTACACTTATATGGTCACTGACACCATCCCTCTCCTTCTCCTTGTTGGTGGTCTAACAAGACAGATAACCCTTGTCATGCAGTACCCTTTAGTTGCCTCAAAACATTTAACCTGTGTTGCAGCTTTGAGCAGTCAAATATGGACCTCCACAGCCCTGATGCAGGTACCCTGGCTGTGCTGCTGGATGTTCTACCCCTGTTCAGCAACAATCACTTATCAATATTGCAAAACATATATTTTTGCCAGAACACAAACTAATTAGCAAATTTTAAAAACATTTCATATAATTGTTGAATTCTATTTAACAAATAATTGAAAACATATTTTAACAGCATATATATTTTCTTGACAGTATACAATGTATTGTTGTCTGTATCCCACAATATAAATGTAATCATTTCAAATGATGTCAACATTTTGGTATTCATGGCTATTTTCAGTTGACATATACCTAAAAAACTTTAAGCTCCTTGGATTAAAAAGTTTATCCACTAAATATAATAATGCGTAAGTGGACTGACACATCAACTTTATCAAAGTCATAATAATGTACGAATAACTAAGCTCAAAATTCAGAATTTACACCATAAGTAGGGTTTTTGATTCTCATCAGAATGCTTATTAAAATTCACTGTCTTTTTGTTCTATTCTCATTGTATAAAATATTAATAGAAATACCCAAAGTTGGTCGATTTAAATAAACTACACAGTGAATATATCTTTTGCATAAAACAATATTCAAGTAGGATGATTTTAATGTTCAGTGCTATTTTTGACTTTCTTTGGATTGTTTTTTTTGCATACATTTGCATGCCCTATGAGAATTATAGCAAAAATATGATAATGATACGGCAAAGTCTAGAGTGAGGTGGGTTTTTTTTTTGCATCTCAACAAAGCTGCCTTGTCTGGCTTTTCTTGACAACTGGCAGCAAAGATTTGAAATTCAGTTCAGTTAATATTGCAAACAAACTGATTATTTAATTTAAAACTAGAGGTCTGTAATTTATAATTAGCAACTTCTTATGAGTCCTTTTAGACTCTTGGTTTAAGGACTATTTAATTGGAATTTATTTGGATCATAGAGTGCCTGATATTAATTTATTAAAAGCTACAAACATCGCCTTATGTTTGAAAAGACATGACGCAGCCATCAAAATATACTATTTTCTGTTATTATACTGTGTGTCTTTTTAGAACTGTGCATACTATATTACTGTCATGGGGGATTGATGCCTGTCAATCTGTATGTCTGTTACACATCCATTTTTGGTGATGTCATACCATACAATAAAACTGTACTGTGTATTGTGACTGCCACTCTTCAATGTAGGGCCCCTAATCTCAGTGCAGCAAAGACACTTAACATGTCCTTTCCTGCCATTATTAATCCAGCTTGTCAAATAGCATGTGGGAAATAACAAAACAAGTAAGACAAGACTGAATTAACTGTAACAGTATCCAACAACTGCAAGTTTGAAGTGTGGAGTCCATCAATTCTGTCCCTTTCATCTCCATTACATATGAAGGGAGAGGAACTGTGGAGAGTGAGAGAGATACACAGTCACCTCTCTACATAACCCCACCTCATATTTAAACCAGAAGAGGAGCTGAGGTAATAGTAGCCACTACCCAGAATGTGACTCCCACCAATTTGAGACACACTTGGACATGTATATAACTTTAATACTGTAAGCTTGATGGATCCCTATCTAATATTAACTGCAACCCTAATCCCAATTTTTTAAAATTATGTAATAGTAAATACATAACACTAGACATGCTCTTTAGGGCTCTGGAGACATCAAAACACTCAGAGTTATGGTTTATCATGAGATATCCTGACCTTTTCTATGTTGATTCCTATAATATACACTTCACTTTGGGTCTAGTTAGTAGTTAAGGATGTGAAATGTTATCTCCTTGTGTCTTAAACATGAAAGTGGGTAGGTGATAGCGAGTGGGTAGGTGGGAGAGGGAGCATTGTTTCAAACAATTGGGGACAAGCAAGAGCAACAAATTGAGAGCTGTTTAGGCTAAAGACCTTTATGAACTGGATCAAGAATTTGTGAGTGTTTAAAGATTTTCTACATTCAAGAAAGTTCCTAATTCTGGCAAAGATCTAACATTTTGACCTATATTATTTTTTGTAATTATTTTTTTTTTTTTTTACTTTCCACAGTTATTCTTCTCTGTGATTGGACTGCCATCTTCTTTTATTTTACCAAATTGCATGATTCAGCAGGGTATTCACACGCCTCCCAACTGATCAGATTTTGGCACTATTATCCAAATTTCAGGATACCACTTTTGGAGAAACCGGAGAACAATACCCAAAAAGAATAGTGCAACTGCTTCATTAGATGTGATCATGTGCCAGTCAGGGCTCTAGGACCATGCAGAGTACACTGAAGCAGCACTCTCTGTATGATCCATCCTTAGTGGGCTAGCTTGCTTGCCTATCAGTCAGTCTAGCATATAGTCTGACAGTCTATTCTTTGGGTGGACTTGACTCTTTTCAAATTGTGTCACTGCCCCATCTTCTTTTTACTCTGCCCACTGGCATCCTGCTTTATAGAATGTAATGTTGAAGAGTTGACATAGTTAAATAGTTTTGTTCCTTCGTATATGTCCATTATATTTCTTGGCTGGCTGTATGCCTTAATGGAAACTCCAGTTTGTAATTCAATTAACCAAAATACACAGCAATAATCTCTATGTGAACTTGCACCATTGACTTTTGATGCTGAATGCAGCATGCCAGCCCAGGAGAAAGAGAGATATTCCCTTTGTGAAGTCAACCAGTTAATAGTCACCAAAAACTACCATCTTGACCCTGCTTGAGAAAGTAACTGCAAGACTGTAGATTTTGTAGTAGCAAGTAGGCCCCAATCTCGCTGTATCGAAAACAGTATCAGGCTGTTAAAATTTGGTGACAGGTGGAGCATATTCACTGGGAGTGGAATAAAGGATAACACATGGCTACAACTGATTTACACATATGAAAAGTGATGTAGCAAAATAAATATCCCAAGTTAGAAGTGTTGAATGGAAGCACTTTCTATGTCATTCAAACCATGTTTCACCTTTTATTTTCAGAATAAAGAGAGACTACATCACAGTGGCAATAATAAGCATGCTCATTATTAGAGTTCCTCTGTCACCTCCAGCCCCCAAAATTATTTTGAGAATAGATCCAGTATAAGCCAAAGAGTTAATTCCATCAACCATGTAGCACCATGCAGATCAATAAGGTAAGGTAAATATGCATACATTTTGGGTGCATAAAATTATAAAATAGAGTTTTGTGACAGGAGTGATGAAAATTAAACTAATATTATAACAGCTCTGGCACTTGAAAGAATGGTTAATGTTCCTTGCTTTGCCTATCACCTCAATCTTCCTGTTACTTGATTCCTTTTTAAATGTGAATCTACAGAGAATTGCTTACTTGTTCAGACACATTTTACCAGGTTGTATAATGCATACACCATATTGCAAGAATGTAGCAGTGCTACATCACCTATTTAATAGTTAAAGAATCAACATGTCAGGACTGTGACAATAAGAAAAATTACCTGACCCTGGCCTCCAAGAAGTTAAAACAAAGGTGATGACATTGAGGAACTCCACCTGGCACATGCAGGAGTATCTCAACAAATAGTAAAAGGACATTAATCAGTTCATAATTGCACCCTTAAAGGCAGTGCAGGGTTGTGTTTCGCACCTTCTCTGTGGTACCAGTTCTGTGTGAATTCGTGAATTTGTCTAAGTAGGCTACATTACTTATGATTTATTATGCTTAAAATGTTTCTTTAAAAAAATAATAAGAAAAATACATAAATAATAAAAAAAAGAAAAATATAGAAAAAAAATATATATATATACAACAGCATGACTCCTCTATTAAAAAAAAACAAAAAACGAATTATAGATAACCACAAGGTAAAATAGAATAAAACAAAATAAATCAAAGACACGCAGAAAAAAAAAAAATCAATGAACCATACATGGACTGAGGATCCCAATAAGAAACCTCTTAGATCACTAATGCAATAACACAGCTGGTGCCTGCAACTGTAACTTGAGGGTGAATATATTTTTAGTAGTGGGTCTTCCATCTGGGATTGTGTGGTTCCACTGGTGATGTGTTTACACTACTATGCAATCTACAGGTTAATCTATCTTTAAAACTGGTCCATAAACCTGAGTTCTGATGTACCATGCTGATGTTATATATTCCAACAACAATGTTGATCTGATCTTATGAAGTTTTTCTTTCCATATCATACTCGATGTAAGCACATATAGAGACTTATTAATTAAACATTTTTTTTTCAGTTTATGTATGTATTAGTTAAGTGGTTGCTAATTGGTATGCTCAGTCTGAGTATGGTGCATTTATTTTTGCTGCCTCTGTTCAAATTATTTCATTCTATTTTATCTTGTGGTTATCTATAATTCTGGTGTTTATTATCCCCTTTCTTGGGGCTTTCTTTCTGTCTCCACTAGTTATGTCTTAATGGGGGCACTTGGGTGTGAGATTTGTGTACTACACGGGTTGCTATGACTACATACTTTTCACCGACTCTCTTTCATATAGTCTCTCTTTCACTTTGAGATTTTCTCCTGTGTTATTTAAACTGCATATGTTTGTCTTCTCACTTGTCCTGGTGAAAGTCCATTTGAGAACTGAAATGTTGACAACCTTTTTGGTATGTAAATAAAATTTATTTTGCTTCATTTGAATACAATTCCACTGAGTGTGCTTCATTTGCTATTGTTTATAGTATAACCTGAGGTTTGGCACTGTGACAAAATAACTATTTATGTAGTCATTGAGAGCACCACATCAGATATATATATATCTTTGATTTTAAAGATCTGTTCTGGGTATTAAATTCCATACTCCCTGAAAAACTGACTGTTGTATACAGAGGAGTCCCTAGTTTGAATAGGACTTTGGTACATAATTATATAAAAGGAAAAGAGAATACATATTCCCTCAATGAAACAAAAGTTTTTTTTGGTTGTGGAACTTGTGGAGCATGTAAAAACACCTTAAATAAAAAAAGACATGTAGAAACCTTTAAACATCCAAGAAACCCAGAACAGATCTTTAAAATCAAAGAATTAATTACATGCCACTCCAAAAAAGTTATTTATGTTATTATGTGCCCATGTGGCCTTTTTTTATGTTGGACGTACTATCTGCCCCCTAAATGTGCGTAGACAGGACCACATCAGGAATATAAAAAATGGATTTGAGAAGCACAGCCTCTCATCACATTTCCTGAAAATCCACAACAAAAATCCAAACAATATCCAATATACTTTTATTTATTTTTCATTTTATTTTACTTGTACCTGGTGCAACCTATTTTCCATACACATCAGGTCCATCATCAAAAGTATCCTAGGTGTTACCTTTGTGTATATATCATAGAATTTCAAAACAAACTATAATATAACATTTTATCAAGGTCCATAAGTTTCAGTGATATATATATTTTTAAAAACAAGTCTTATTTGCATTGAATTTTGTTTAAATATTTTTTCAATAAAAAAAAAAAATCATGGTCACATGACCTGTGATGTCACTTTGGCGCCAAAATCCACAAATGTTATGTCATTAAGTCTCCTATATAATGCCAAGCTGCCTGTTATATGTTTTATCTCACTTATAAAAGCCTAGTAGGGCAAAACGCATTGTGATTTTATTAATATTTGTTTAAATAAAAGTAAGATTTTTAGACGATCTATTTGCTTTGGGGCAGTCCTTTTATACTTTTATTTATTTTTCATTTTATTTTATTTGTACCTGGCGAAACCAATTTTCCATACACATCAGGTCCATCATCAAAAGTATCCTAGGTGGGAATTGTTCCACCCACGCTGTTACCATAGAGCGGTTTGTCTGCTCCAAAATTTGTAAGTACATTTCATCTTACTATTACTTATCTGCAAATATGGAGAGCACTATGGGCCTTCTTTTTCTTTAATTGCATGTAAACTACACTACAACTACCGTTTGAGGGATATCCTACAATACCACTGTAAGCTGTTTTACCAAGAGCTGGTTATAGCTCTGAAAAATGTGAGCTGGCAATCTTTAGTTCTACCATGTGTATAGTCCATAGACTTACAATACTGCACTATTGGTCTCTTATTCTCTCTTTTGCAAATGCCATTGATGTGTGATACCACTCTGGAGACATCTTATTCAACATTTGAAGACTTTTATAACATCAAAAGGACATTTTTATCTTTTACTTGGTATCTTTTTTGCTTACTTACCGCAATATTGTATTTATTTTGGTGCTACCTATATCCTTTGTTTTGTTTGTTCAATTTATCCTATTCAGGTGTGCAGCCCCCTTGTGATCAGTTATTGTAGCGCTGTTCCACACTTGGTTTTTGTGATATAATTGTCACCCAAACTTATTTTGTTGTACTATACTGATAAGAACTGGCAGGGATGTGTGGGTTCCTTTGAGACAAAATTAATTAATTCTGCAAAATAAATTATTCCAGCTAATTGGAAACAAAAGCTAACGCCATCCCTGAAAGAATGGCTTCATACAATAAACAATATCAGATGGGATAAACAACTAGTT
The DNA here is from genome assembly GCA_933207985.1 of Pelobates cultripes. NCBI lineage: Eukaryota > Metazoa > Chordata > Amphibia > Anura > Pelobatidae > Pelobates > Pelobates cultripes. The sequence continues at coordinate 190,965,129 of OW240916.1, forward strand.
TACAGGGGAAACAGATTAGGAGAACATATGAAGAGATGGGAACCTTGAGAGAGGTCTCTTAATGGCACCAAATTTGGCACTGGTTCCTTGGATCAAGATAGGTGTGGGTTAAAGGGATATTTGCCTCTCCTGCCCTGGATTGATAGTAGATTGAATTCAGATTTGGGTTTGGGATTCAGGGGTAGGACTGGAGAGGGGAAGGGGGGATGAGCGGGTCCAGGCCCTTTTTTTGTTTGTTTTTCTTTTCTTTCTTTTTCTTCTATTCTCTCTGAAAGATTCTTCTTTGCTATGAGTTTGTCAAAAATTACATTTGTACATAGGAAGATCAAGGTGATCTAAGTTAGGTAGTAAGTAGAAGATTAGAACTTAGTTATTTATTTGAGGATGTTGTGTTTTCTCTCTCACTCACTCTCCCCTTTTCTTCCCTTCTATAAATGGACAGATTATGGAAAATTGGGACATTGATAGAGTCAGATAGATTAAAGATAGAGTTTTGATAGGAAGAGGAGTAGAGAGATTTTTTTCTCACTGAGATAATATTAGAGTTAGGGTAAGGATAGTTCTTAGGGCAAGGTGTGGGACAAGCCTAGGGTGAGTCTGGACCAGAAAGGGCCTTTTTCCTGTAGATAATAAGATTCCCCTTAGTTTTGCTTAGTTCCTGCCTATGATACGTTTTTTTGTTTTTTTTGTTGGCTGCTCTCATGCCCTTCCCCTCATGCTCTCCCCCCCCCTCTCTTGGATTGTAGATGGTGTAAAATCTTATTTAATTTGTAACTTGTCAGTTTGTTACAAAACTGGAAAAAGTTGTCTTCTACTAAATTGTAAGATTGTGAAACATGTAAAGATGTTTTGTTAATGCAATCTTTCTTCAGAAACTTTTTTTTTAAATAAAGAAAAAGTTTTTTTTTTAAAAAGAAAAAAGCAAATCTACAACATAATGGCTAAAAAAGAAAAGAATCAACGTGTTGAAATGTCCTAGTCAAAGTCTAGACCTCAACCCGATTGAAATGCTGTGGTTGGACTTTAAGAGAGCTGTGCAGAAACAAATACCAGCAAACCTCAATGAACTGAAGCAACGTTGTAAAGAAGAGTGGGCCACAATTCCTCCACAATGATGTAAGAGATTGATAAAGTCATACAGAAAACAATTACTTCAAGTTATTGCTGGTGGTTCTACGAGCTATTGAATCAGAAGGTGTACTTAGTTTTTCACACAAAGCTTCTTTATTTTTATTTTTGTTAAATAAATCGTGGCATGGTGTAATATGTCACGTGTTGTTGCTCACCTGAGGTTGAATTTACCTAATTGTAAGACCTGCTAAGGAACACATGATTGTTACTATGTCCTGATATGTAAAATCATAGAATTCAAAAACAACGTACTTTCTTTTTCCCATGCCTGTATATATAACAACTAAAACTATCTAATAGAACAATCATTTGTTTCTGTTTACTTGTTTAATCTTGTTACGTAAATTAATCATGAGCATTTTAAACATAGCTTAAATGACATGTTATGTCTTGATTCAATTTTTTTTTACTGAATTTCCAGTGGAGCAATAAATCTCTAAAATTTCTGTTCATGTTTGTCATCTTTCAATGTTTTCTTATGCAAAAAAACCTTTGCAAATAAAGTTAGTATTTCTTAAATCTCTAAAATTAGCAGGATATTTGTGCAAGATTCTTTATTTTCTTCTGTGTAATACCAATGCTTCCATATTCCCCTAGCTGGGATATGAAACAGATAGCCACTATTACACCATTTACACCGCACACTGTTTGCTTCCTGGGAGTTTTGAATATAGTGCAGATATCAGAACTGACCAAAAATGCTGACCTCACATGTTCAGGATATACTGCCTTTGCTTCTGATTCAACAGTGTTAAATATTGTATGGCACACTCAGCCACAGGGCAGATCTCATTTTGGACACTTTGCACATTTGATGCAACTCCTTGGATGTGGTGAAAGGCACCCTGTTTAATACTGCATAAGCCTTCCTTAATTGTATAATTTATTTAATGTATTTTATTCTCAATGTTTTTGTTGTTTTTTTTATTTTCCCCTTTTTAAGTATTATTATTTTTTTTTACAAACTAAAGAATGTTATAGTTTTTCTAACTATATCTTTTTGTTTTGGCATTTTTTTAAACTAAATAACTATAGCACTTCCAAATGGGCATTTACTTATTAAGGTGCTGGGTAAGGAATGCACTGGTTACAGTGGTCATATTGTGTACTATACTAATAAAACAGCCTTTCCACACCTTTTGCACATGAGCTGCAATGTATGGCAAAAAATATTTATTGTGTTTTCATATATATATATATTTTTTTCTAATAATCTTTTTTTTAACAATATTTAAAATAGTCATCAGTCCTTCCATTTAATATATGAGGCACACAGCATATTGCTATTGTTTTGATGTGGATAAGTGCATAATTTGCCTACATTTTTTGAGGGTATATTTGATGGTCATTTGTGCTGCATGTAATCTGAAAGTTAACCGGCTACTTTTTCTATGTGCTGATATTATACTTTTTTAAAAAAATATTTTCTACACAAGGCAAAGCCATAAAAAAACTGTCATTAATAATTGACTGGTACAGTGAGGGAACACATATTTGATACCCTGCTGATTTTGTAAACTGAAAAGTAAACGATCAGTCTATAATTTAAATGGTAGGTATATTTTAACAGTGAGAGAGAGAATAACAAAAACAACAAAACATCCAGAAAAACCCATGTCAAAAAAGTTACAAATGAATTTGCATTTCAATGAGTGAAATAAGTATTTGACCCCTTCCACTTAGTACTTGAGGTAAAACTCTTGTTGGTGATCACAGAGGTCAGACTTTCTTGTAGTTGGCCACCAGGTTTGCACACATCTCAGGAGAGATTTTGTCACGCTCCTCTTTGCAGGTCCTCTCCAAGTCAAGTTAAGGTTTCGAGGCTGATGTTTGTCAACTCAAACCTTCAGTTCTCTCCACAGATTTTCTATGGTAATAAGGTCTGGAGACTGGCCAGACCGTAATGTGTTCTTCTAGAGCCACTCCTTTGTTGCTTTGGCTGTGTGTTTTGGGTCATTGTCATGCTGGAATACCCATACACAACCAATTTTCAATGCCCTGGCTGAGGGAAGGAGGTTCTCACCCAAGATTTGATGGTACATGGCCCCATCTATTGTCCTGATGCAGTTGTCCTGTCCCCTTAGCAGAAAAACACACCCAAAGCATAATGTTTCCACCTCTACGTTTGGCGTTGGGGATGATGTTCTTCTTGTTATATGCAGCATTCCTCCTTCTCCATAGACGGTGAGTTGAGTTAATGCCATAGAGTTTGAATTTGGTCTCATCTGACCACAACACTTTCACCCAGTTATCCTCTGAATCATTCAGGTGTTCATTGGCAAACTTCAGAAGGGCCTGTACATGTGCTTTCTTGAGCAGGGAACCTTGCGGGCGCTGCAGGATTTCAGTCCTTCATGGCGTAGTGTGTTACAAATTGTTTTCTTGGTGACTATGGTCCCAGCTGCCTTGAGATCATTAACATTAAGATCCTCCTGTATAGTTCTGGGCTGATTCCTCACCATTCTTATGATCATTAAAATTCTACGAGATTAGATCTTGCTTGGAGCACCAGACCGAGGGAGACTGATAGTTATTTTGTGTTCCTTCCATTTGCAAATAATCGCACCAACTGTTGTCACCTTCTCACTAAGCTGCTTGGCGATGGTCTTGTAGCCCATCCCAGCCTCTTGTAGGTCTACAATCTTGTTTCTGACATCCTTGGACAGCTCTTTGGTCTTATCCATGGTGGAGAGTTTGGAATCTTATTGACTGATTGCTTCTGTGGACAGGTTTCTTTTATACAGGTAATGAGCTGAGATTAGGAGCGAGCACTCCCTTTAAGAAAGTGTTCCTAATCTCAGCTCGTTACCAGTATAAAAGACACCTGGGAGCCAGAAATCTTGCTGATTGATAGGGGATCAAATACTTATTTTACTGATTGACATTCACAATTTATAACTTTTTTGACATTTTTTTTTTTGCTATTCTTTCTCTCACTGTTAAAATACACCAACCATTAAAATTATAGACTGATCATTTCTTTGTCAGTGGGCAAACGTTCAAAATCAGCAGGGGATTGATATACTTTCCCTCACTGTATATTTCTTTTTCAAGTACATTATTTAGATTTTGCTTGTGAATATAAGAAATTAAATCTGTCTATCCTGTAGTTGTTATGGTCCCAGGGTTATGTTGTGTTCTTATCCTGAGAGCTTTACACATTTTAACTAAACTTTTAAAATGTGACTTTATCAAGAAACAAACATAATTGAAGGTCCTGTACAACTAAAGGAAAGCAGTAATAGGGGTTGGGGGGTTGTTGAGATATTAGATAGCAGGGGAGTTTAAAAGCCATAACCAAAGTAAGTTATATGCAAATACTACCAGCTAGTGTGGTATGTAATTCATGAGTACTGGTGTCAGATAGATGATCATGCCATAAAGTATACTGAAGCGAGTGTGGGTTTAAAAATAAATTGATGGGTAGACTAATGGTGCCAAATACTTTTTAAAGATGGTTGGTGAAAGAGGGTACAAAGCAAGACTGAAACAATTGAAAAGGTAAAATGTAAAGGAAGTGTTAAACAAAGAACAGTCATTTTTTTGTAGAGGATTGGGGATTTAATAGTGGGATAAATAAATCAAGATCCCTAGGATAAATTAAACATATTTTCCCAAAATTGAGTACCACTTAATCAGGAATAAATAATTGAAATATTGGAGCACAACAATAATACATAACAAAATCATTCATTGGCCTGATTGAAGAGATACTTTTGTAGCTGCAGGTCTTGTTACAAAACTTTTTAAAGATTTTTTGTGGGAGAGGGTGTAGTGTGTGACTATAGGACCTGAAAGGGTAAAATATTGAAAAATACTTCTATCACAGCTAACAAGAGAGGCAATAAGTAGACAGGTCAGTCCAATTCTATATAAATAATGAAAATATGTATTGAATAAAGAAAATATTGGCTTCAAGAGACTAACACTAGCTTTGGCTCATGGCTCATGCTGAGACAGTGCCAGTGCCTGCTTATTGGTAGTGGAATGAAAGGCATGGTGAGAAATGAAAAAAAATTTTTTTGAAAATTCTGTCACATATGTAGGCATTACAAAAGGTAATAGAAATGCAAATAATAGATATAAAAAAATAAATTTGAACTGTGAATTGTGTGGCTTTGCTCAGTTTTAAAATGTATTCACTGATTTAGCTAAAACTAGAAAAAGGTACGTGCATAAGGAAATAATATAGATAGAAGATAAGATATAAGAGAGATAAAAGTGTCATGATCAGAATGCTTCATATAAAGATAGGATAAATCTTTATAGTTAGAAAAATTCTGAAAAATATAATGTTTTGATGTTGCCACATATCGAAATACAGATATGAAACAGCAATTCATCAATATATTGCTGTGTACACGATCAGTATCTCTACAAGATTGACCCCAGATACTATTGAAACATCAGTTGCCAGTAGAATCTTTATAGATCAGTTCTCAAAAGAAAAAGCAAAAATCAGGAACACTAGAGTAAAAAAACAGATGCATCCTAAATATTTGGCTTAGTGGCTACTTTTGCAGAAACAAAACAAAGTACAATAAAATAAATTATCAAAGGGCTGAAAAAACATGAATATTTGATAGGATGCTCAAAAATCTACTTGTCTAGGATGAAGTTCTAAAAAATATGTTTATACTGACAATCATCTCGTCTACAACATTTAAATGTGCTATCAGACTTCAAGCATCAACATGTCTAACACTAATGGTGTAGTTGCAGTAGTATTTCTACATTAAATGCCCCAGACAAATGTCAAGCCCATGCCATAAAATACTGTCATTAACAAGCATAATACAAAACTGTAATTCAATCCCTCTAAAAGCAAAATAGTCTTGACAAGCCACACCTGGGTGCAGAGAATATTGACTGGCATATATGCCTTAGATGTTCACTCATTATAAGCTATGTTTGCTGCAAGTTTTCAAAGGATGATGGAGATCACTGTCCAATTATCTAATCCAACACCAATTCTCACATTATTTTTAGATGTAGATTCTTCAGCTTTTTAAAAAAAGAATGCCCTTTACCCAGCCACTGAAGTACTGACTATGGGAATGTGCATAATGTAAAGTAATAATTTATTTTATTTTCATGTTTTGCTTTACCCACTGAACTGGAAATTAAAAAAGATGAAGCAAATCATTAGTAGATAGATAGATAGATAGATAAAATACTACATAATATGGTTATCTATTTTGTTTGGATAACAGAAAGTAATAATTGCTTATTTTGTAAATGTTTATAAAAAAGTAGCCATATTTCACATAATTTACACTACATGGAAAATTACTCGTTACTTAATGCCAGATTTAAATTTCAGAAAATTTTATTCATTTTTAGTTTAACTTTTAAAAGCGGAATTCAATCAGTTTACTTTTATTATTAAATCTTCAATATTTTAATTATATGCAGAGTCAGATGTGATGATTACCCAATATCTGCATTAGCATGGATGCAAAGTTATCACCATGAAATACTGGGGTTGGTGATTTTATTAAAATATATATTTTTTTTAAATACTAAACACAATATTTTGGGGCTTCAGAAGCCAAGTACACGCTGGTTATTCGTAAACAGTTAAATAGCTATATTTGCATTTGCAATTAAACAATTTTTTTAAGTTGTACCAGTTGTGCTATTTTTTTTTTATCAATCAATCAATTTATCAATTCAATATATTTTTATATATAATAAATTGAGATTAAACTAACACATTGCAGGCAAACCCCTAAGTGAGTGTGCCCTAATCTAAATAATGAGCAATTCCATGGAGTGTTGACTTGCATTTCCTAGAAATCTTGCTCTTCCTATTAATATTCAAATTATATATTGTTTTACATTCTTCTTTGCAATTCCAAGCTCAGTTAATGAGGCTAGTAAATGGCTGCATGCAAAACATGTGCATTTCAGCAAACTGCAATATTATATTAAATAATTGTTGCTTATTGTTAAATGATGACCAAGTCTTGTTTCTGCTGTGCTGTTTACAAGGAAATAAATATATAAATACAATATATCACACTCAAGGTTATTAAACAAGGAAACACATTTAAAATACCATCTATGAGATTGTCAGAAATGACCATAAGCCCTTGGGCAAGGTGACTTTAACAAACTGTAACTGAAATATCATGTATTAAAAATATATATAAATGTCTATCAACTGAACTAAGACAGATATTTTCTCAAACTACAGTCTAGCAAAGTATTCTAGCCAAGAGAGCAAACCTGTACAGAAACTTGCTTAAATAAAAAGCTAGTGTAGACACAGTTTAAAAATAAATAATACTGACATTTTCTCTGCAATTGCAATGCATTTACTTAGAGGAACATTTTGTTCCCAATACACATTGCTTATCATAAAGATAAAGATGCAGCAGAATGGTAAAACGCAACAGAGGGCAATGTTGAAATATATATATAAATATATATATATATATATATATATATATATATTGATACAGTGAGGGGAAAACCTATTGATCCCCTGCTGATTTTGAACATTTGCCCACTAACAAAGAAATGATCAGTCTATCATTTTAATTGTAGGTGTATTTTAACAGTGAGAAACAGAATTAAAAAAAAATCCAGAAAAACGCATGTCATAAAAGTTATAAATTGATTTACATGTCAATGAGTGAAATAAGTGTTTGACCACTTTGATTTAGTACTTTGTGGCAAAACCCTTGTTGGTGATCACAGACGCCAGATTTTCTTGTAGTTGGCCACCAGGTTTGCACACATCTCAGGAGGGATTTTGTCCCACTCCTCTTTGCAGATCCTCTCAAAGTCATTAAGGTTTCGAGGCTGATGTTTGGCAACTCAAACCTTGAGCTCCCTCTGCAGATTTTCTATCGGATTAAAGGACCACTATAGGCACCCAGACCACTTCAGCTTAATGAGGTGGTCTGGGTGCCTGGTCCAGCTAGGTTTAACCCTTTTTTCTATAAACATAGCAGTCTCAGAGAAACTGCTATGTTTATAAATGGGTTAATCCATCCTCTAGTGGCTGTCTCATTAACAGCCGCTAGAGGGCTTCCGCGCGTCTCACTGTGATTTTCACAGTGAGAAGACGCCAGCATCCATAGGAAAGCATTGTGAATGCTTTCCTATGGACTGGCTGAATGCGAGCACGGCTTCTGCCACACATGCGCATTCAGCCAACGAGGCGGAAAGGAGGAGGAGAGCTCCCCGCCCGGCACTGGAGAAAGAGGTAAGTTTAACCCCTTCCTCCCCCAAAAGCCCGGCGGGAGGGGGACCCTGAGGATGGGGGCACCCTCAGGGCACTATAGTGCCAGGAAAACGAGTATGTTTTCCTGGCACTATAGTGGTCCTTTAAGGTCTGGAGACTGGCTAAGCCACTCTAGGACCTTAATGTGCTTCTTCTAGTGCCATTCCTTTGTTGCCTTGGCTGTATGTTTTGGGTCATTGTCATGCTTGAAAACCCACCCACAACCCATTTTCAATGCACTGGCTGAAAGAAGGAGGTTCTCACCCAAGATTTGACGTTACATGGCCCCGTCCATCGTCCCTTTGATGCGGTGAAGTTATCCTGTCGTTTTGCGGGCACTGCAGGATTTCAGTCCTTCATGGCGTAGTGTGTTACCAATTGTTTTTTTGGTGACTATGGTCCCTGCTGCCTTGAGATCATTAACAAGATCCTCCTGTGTAGTTCTGGGCTGATTCCTCACCATTCTCATAAAACCATTGAAACTCCACGAGGTGAGATAATGGAGCAGCAGACCGAGGGAGACTGACAGTTATTTTGTGTTTCTTCCGTTTGCGAATATTCACACCAGCTGTTGTCACCTTCTCACCAAGCTGCATGGCGATGGTCTTGTAGCCATTCCAGCCTTGTGGAGGTATACAATCTTGTCCCTGACATCCTTGAACAGCTCTTTGGTCTTGACTATGGTGGAGAGTTTGGAATCTCATTGATTGATTGCTTCCATGGACAGGTGTCTTTTATACAAGTAACAAGCTGAGATTAGGAGCATTCCCTTTAAGAGAGTGCTCCTAATATCAGCTCGTTACCTGTATAAAAGATACCTGAGAGCCAGAAATCTTGCTGATTGATAGGGGATCAAATACTTATTTCACTTATTGACATGCCAATCAATTTATATGTTTTTTGACATGCGTTTTTGTGAATTAGTTTTTTGTTATTCTGTCTCTCACTGTTAAAATACTATTAAAATTATGGACTAATCATTTCAAAATCAGCAGGGGATCTAATACTTTTCTATATATATATATATATATATATATATATATATATATACTTTTATATATAATTTTGATTATTGATGTGCCTCAAATGTACCTGATCTAAAATATATTTGGTAAAGGACAAATATTGCAAGGGATGAATTAAAGTTTTAAAGCTAAACATTTGCAAAATTCTGTGGTCTGAAACTAGAATATTCATAGTAGACACATACTCAAAAACTGCTAAACAAAAGTATATAGTTATAAAAATGAAATCCCCCAAGGTATTAAACTAAGAGCATGTAGACAATTTTCATGTAACAACTAACACCAATTTGACAGCTAATGTTGGAGTGGGCTGTCATGGGGAAGCAGCATATTCCTTTTCCTCTTTCTGATGACAGCCAAGCAGTCATTACTTCAGTAGATAAAGGAAGCTAACATCTAATTTTTCTATATGTTCAATTGGGGTAAATTGTAAATGTGTGATTGTGATTTGGATATAACTAAGCCAACTAATAACAAAGCCATATTTATGCATGTTACAAAATACAGTATATCTGGAGGGAAACAGTATCTCACTAGGCATTTAGTTGTTCTATCATTGTGCTTGTGCTTATTACATGCCAATATACTAACATTTGTATAACACATACATGTTTATCATATATTTATATTGTACTCTTTAAGCATAAACCTTTAAACTCACTCTTATTGCCTTAGAATAAGAAACCTCCTTTCTCGTCTTGAAATAATTTAAGAAGAGACTGCAAAGCAATGTTGGAGTCCCTTGGTAACTTTGTTGCTAACAATAATAAATAAAGGAAATTGATAAATAAATTATATCTGATATTTGTAGATGTACTCAAAGGGAATGCATCAGATTAAACAGTCCAAAGGGGTTAAGATGAATCCTGCAAAGTCTCCATAACCATTCATTTACACATACCGGACATAAAAACCCTTCATATGGGAATTGTTAGGATTGTAGAGAACCAGAAAACAACATATTCACCTCAATTCCCAATACAACTTTGAAGACTTTGAGTTATGGGTATCCCAACTTCAGGAAATGCTTCAGTGCCTTGCAAACTCATGATGTTCCAGTGAAATCCCTAACTAAATAGGATGTGTTGGGTAGATATAGAGCAAGTATGTTTATGTGATATAATACTTTCTTCCATAATACAATGTCAGATATAAAGTTTGTATAATAAATTCACAAACTACAACTTATGGTGAACATACAAGGGACCTATTCCTAGATGATAAAGGCTCTGAGAACAGGCAAAATCTTAGATTAACTCAATAGCTTACCAATGATCAGTTCTCGCTCAGGTCTCAAAAATGTTTTTGCTCACTTGTGCCATTAGAAAAAGAACTTATCCATTTGCATATCAGACTGATCCCACTCATAAGGGCAGTCCAAAATTGAAATGTCAGCAAGTTCTCTATGCACAAGAGATATAGTAATCCCGAATGATTGTTTTGCTCTTAATCAGCGAGGTGTAAATGAAACCCCTGTAGGCACAGTGAAGCTAAAAAGACTATTCTACAATGAAGCTAATATACTAAACTAACCAAAGGACTAACAAAAGGGTAAGCTACTAAGTTTCTCTATGCTTTTGCCTGTTGTCAGAGTTCTCATATTATCTGTTATTGAAAATATGTGCATGAATCACTTTTGGCTCCACTTCTCCTTACTTGTTATTATTTGTAGCTGTATTATATTGCCCAAATATATAAAATAGTATTGGATTGTCCTCTCTTATGCCCTTTGAGTACCACTTTTAATTTTCACTTGGATTCTCAAGTGAGGATGAAAAACTTTCTTATATGCTTCTTGATGCACTTCTTCTTGAAGATCAGATTTATTTTGGTAAACATTACATCACTAACTTCATGTATTCTTGTAAAATATTAGATCCTTAAAGGTTCTTAGCTGGTCATGCTATATTAGGTATTAGGCTGACAAAGGTTTATCTTACCACATGACTGTGTCAGGTTTTTGTTTATTCCTGATAGCCCTGCACAGATCTTCAGCCACTCAATGCAAAATGTTTTGCTTCTATTTTCAGTAGGCTTTAGCTGCTGACCCTTGGTTTGCTCAACTTAATAACCTCCTACCATCTAACTCAAAATCATGAAATAGTGTTGCATTTATGTACTACTGTTCCTGTGCTAATTTTTTTTTAATACTGTTTTTCATGTATCTACATACCATGCCAACCCTAATAATTGTTCTCAAGGGATCGCTCCTAAGCTTTCATAAGTCTAGGGATCACGTGCTAAACTTCAAACCTACCCCCTGTTATTAAGATGATAGATTTGTAATTTTAGGTTTATTTTTTATCTTTTCCTACTAGGTGATAGTCCCATTTACGTATGCCAGTGATATCACTTTGTAGATATCAAACAAATAACACCACCTTTTGAATATTTTGTAACTCACTGGAAGCTTAATCCTTTCTTTTTTTGTCATTGTTTTCAATTAAACTTTATGAAGTTTGAGTAACAAAAATTTTTTTGCAATTAACAACCCATAATAATATAGAATTGCCTATTCTGCTGTATGTGTTATTAACACCTGAGTGGAATTTGCTGCATCTTAACCATTTTACTACAAATACTAATCACACAATCACACACTTGGTTAGTTTAGTTTTATTGTATGTTGTAATGCAATATAAATTCAGTTAAAGATATACTCATTTATCTACATCTACGCTAAAGCTCAGATCACAGAATCTGTTTATTCCCTTGGATCTCTGATCCCATAGATCAACATCAAATAACAACATGCACTTTCTTCCACTAAACAAAAGCTTGAATTGCTTAAAGAGACACTCCACTGCCAAAATACAAAAATACAGTAAATATACCCCCAACGCGTTTAATTATGTTTTTTGTTTAAAAATTGAGGGTATATTTAAAAAGACCTTGCGATAGATCTCTTCTAAGCAGCATTTCCCATCCCTCTGCTTCTTCCCTAGACCAGGCTATTTGTGCTGTCCAATCACAGACTTCCAAAAGCAGGTCAATAAGGCAAGGCAGGTGCTGTGAGGAACTGCATGTCTCTTGAGTTTAGCTGCACTGAACCAGGGCCAGGCCCTGATTTTGTGTTCTTTCTGATTGGATTGTAGTGCAACACAGATGGCTGTTTTTGCCATGAAACTATTTATATTGTATTTAAACCCTACATAGTCTTAATTTTTATATACAGCATTGTTTTGATTTTTTTTTTAAATACTAGAAGATTATTTCCAAATCCTCTTGAGTTCACATATTTGAGCATTTTCATTTTATATTTGACATGTATTATATGTAACCAAATTGATATTGTAATTCTGATGTAATTATTTTTAGCCTGTCACAAGTAATGTGGCACCAGTAATATTATATAACCTCTCAAACTTTTACTCTTCAAAATATTTCACAAAAAGAAAAATGAAAAAGCAAAACTCAATAAATACCATTATCAATATTCTAAAAACCAATATTTTATTGTCCGAATATTATGTGCTATCCCATCAGCACTTTTTTAAGTTGCCGTAGGTGAATTTTCTGCAATGTATGCAATATGCATGCAATAATTATACATTTTAAACTTTTAATATGTAAGCAACATAAGTACACTTTTTTTAAATAAAAAACTACTGCAAGACATTCACAAGAAAAAAATAAATAAATATATATTTCATAACATGAGTAAGGCACCTTTGCTCTATATGACTTTAGCAGGTGTCTCTTGTCTGCTTCTGTTAATCCAGGTCATGCAACCGAGCAAAGTAACGTTAGTGGTACAGTCTGGAGTGCAAAATGCCAAGGGTCAGGCTACTTGAAGTTTACCTTATCTTATTCTCAATGTTTGCAATGCTGTCAACCTATTTTAAAAAGTGTCCTCTACAAAATATATACCTCTAAACAGCGTAAGTTATCCTAATTGATGATAATTAAAGTTATATATATTTATATATTGTTTATTGAAAACATAATAGTCTTTTATTCCAGGAAATGTCAATACCAATATAATTTCAATGTTGTTGCAGCTAAAAAAAATTACAAAGCAGAGCTTAAGATGATATAATGCCCGTTGGTACAAAAAATACAGATGCAATTAAATGTTTAAAACATATTTTTAAATGTTTTTAGTCCAACTTAGCTCATGAAAACTGTGAGCTATTTTTTGGTACTTTTCAAGGATTGGTATTGGTCACCAGAGAAATAAATCTTGTGAAAGTGTGGAATGAGGAAGCCGTTTTGGTGAAACACGTCTCTGGAACTATATATTATTTTTCAAAAAAATTATACTTACTAAGTTTTAAATAACAGATATACTTTTTTTTAAAGATTTATACTTTTATTTATGCTTGTACTAACCATCAGCATTCCTGCATTCTCAAGCTGTTCCAATTCATAAGTTCTGGGATGGTGATTATTCTACTTTTCTATGCATTGGAATATTTCCTAAACATTATTACACTATCTCTAAATCTCTTTTCTTGAGACACTGGAAACTATAATCTTACATAATCTTACATAAGGAAACCCTAAACCACTCTTCAGATGAATAAGAGGATGGTCGCCTTAACTAACCTACTGGCCAATACTTCCAGAGCTAGGTTATAGCTCTGGAATATGTGGGTGCTCCATTATTTTATGTATTATATTTGTGTACAAAAAGGTACTACACTATTTTCTGTCATTTATATTTATATTAAAGGTATATATGACACTAGACTGTAAAAGAAAGAGAAGTGAATGGTATAGGAACATTTTCTGTTTTCACTAGGCATATTGTTTATTCACTATCACAATTTGAACGCTCCACTGTATTTGGTATAAAACTAATTCTACGATTACCCTACATCTAGTTCTAACCCTAACTTTAGATCAATACTTTAAGGCAGATCACTGTGAGAGAAAATTCCTAGTTGTCAATTAAAGTTTGTGCTTTGTTGGATTAGCTCATAGAGAAATTTTAGTGTCCGGGAGCCAGTCAACGCATATTAACTCACTTATACAGCATACAATATTACATGCAACTCCCAGCATTTACCAAGTAAAAAGTTCACTTACAGCCCTTCAACATAGGCTGAGGCCACCTCAAATTGGGTATTGGTGGACTGTCCTAATGTGTCAGAGGGGAGAATAACTAGACAGATATGATGATGATGTCTAGTTAAGTGCTGTGTGGAGTAATAGTACAGTGTAAGGTAAGAGAATTAAGTAAACATAGCTAAACACAGGTTATATGTGGAAGAATGGGAGGATTGTTGTAATGATTATAATGAGGAAATTTACCCAAGAAGATGTCTTTCCAAAAAAGATTCAATTTAAGGGATCTCTTAAGGACTGTTGGCAAGGGTGAATTCTAAATTGAAATTTAAAAAAAAAGAAAAGTTCTCCCCTTGAGAATTCCTGTAGGTAAGAATCAGCAAGATTACTAGCAAAGTGGCCTAAAAGTGGACTGTTTGTGAATTAGATGAAATACCGTGTGGTCTAATTGCTGAGTATTTTTTAAGTTTGTGTCAGTAGTTTTAATTAAACATTGAAGGGTACAGGAAGTCAATATAAGGACTGACAAAGAGGCAAGATGTGAGAAAATGAGTGGGTAAAAAGTTGAAGCTGACTGCAGCATTGATAGCAGATTGTAGTAGGGCAGTGTGGGTATAGGCAAGGTAGATGAGAAATTAGATGCAAAAGTCATGTTGTGTATGAATAGGTTCCTTAGTAGAACATAGGGAGAAACGTATACATTTTTAAGGTGGATTCAATGTGCTTTGTAAAAATACTGGATATAGAATTAAAAGGTGAGGTCAGAAATTAAAGGAACACCAAGGCAGTGATATTAGTGAAATGGGCAATGGACACTCCATTGATCTCTAGGGAGATGGAGACTATGGAGGAAGACTATTTAAAGAAGGACACATGAGAAAAACAGGAGGTCATCTGGTTAGTGATAGAATAAAGACAACTAATAAAACATTCCAGAAGGGAAGATGTGAGATCAGATGAAGAGAGGCAGAGTGGAGGAGGAAGAAATGAGTGGTTTACAATATCAAAAGCAGTAGTGGGTAATTAAAAGATAAATGTATGAAGTTATAACCAGTTTTCACTTTGTGACTGCTGCATCAAAGGAAAGCAAAATGTCATGAAATTTTAACAGCCGTAGACAACTTTATTTCAGAATTATCTGCTATCACAATGTGCATTTATTTATATTCTAAAACTGTTGCAAGAAACCTGGAATAGTGGGTAAATAGAAAAAGGACATTTTAAGTAAAAGCAGCCAATCAGTAGATGTAGCTACAAAAATATATATTTTATTTTCCAGTTCAACAATTCTAAGCTTAATTTGTACTTGCCTTGTCAATTCTCCATAATTGCTGGTTAACCAAATAAAATATAATCAGCAAAAGCATGTGTTACAGTGTAAATAGCAGTTATACCTCCACAGTAGTTTATAAGTATGTCAGACCTCAAAGAATATCCTAATAGCCATGATTTGTTGAATGGAGGATAATCATGATTTCTGTAACAGAGAGGCTGAAATAGCCATTATCTTGTACTGTGATGCCACAAGGAAGGCAGCTAGCTATTCAAAATGCATTATGTTACTGTACTATAATTTCCAAAACTATATACACAATTGTGTGCCTTTCTACTATTATCTTTATTATTATCTAAGATGATTAATGAGAAAAAACAATGATTTTATTTACAGATCAAGTGAGAAGAGACCAATAGAGAGAATGTGCAGTAAAATTATCAATATTTATACATTTATGTATTAAATATTTAATAAATATATATTATATATAAATATTTAATTTATACTGCTCCTCCTCTTCTTTCCTTTATTAGTTATTTTTTCTCACTTCTGTGAATGAAATGGGGGCGGCAGAGAATGTATTTATTTATAATATATATATATTGCAGTACACTGATTGGCCCATTTTTGTGTACTTTTTTTGACCTAATGTTTCCCTGAATATTTGTCTATGGGCAAATCCCTAAGAAAAAAAAGTTCTGGAAAGGTGATTTGATCAAACTGAAGTTTCCTGCCATGCACAAGTCTAGTTTTTGTTTTGAGTAATCCTTTTAATAAAAAGGATTGTAGGTCCATAAGCAATCAAAGTGAGGATTTAGTTTAAATAAACAAATAAATAAATATAGATAAAGTCAGTTTTGCTTTCCGTGGAGAAGTCGGAGTTTGAGCACAGGGCTTAAATTTGCGGGTTTGTGTTTACATAAATATGATACAGATTGTGAGTTACACTTTGTAAGAGTTTAAAATATTACCAAAAGTTGAATGCTTCTCTGTGGGGGCTGTGATATTCCTGATGTATAAGAATGCCTTCATAGGTCTCTAAGAATATCAAAACAAACTTAACAAAATTTAGTAAATAGTTCATCTGATATTTGTGGAACATTAATTATGTATTCTTAATCTAGTCGGCACAGTTGACAAAAAACAGTTGAGAGTAGGAGACAAACCTAAATAAAATGAAAAGTCCAACATGATTCATTGTGAACCAGCCACAAGCAATCACCCCCTCATTCCTTTCACATGTTATTAATCACTGCAGTCACACTATAAATTCTCTCTGCCATCCCCTTCAATTTCCTCTGCTACCTCTTGTCTCATTTCTCTATTTTACCTTTCGATTGTAAGCTCACGGTCTAGGCCATCTACCTTTTGTATCTTTGTATTGTTCTGTTTATATTGTATTGTTCTCCCAATTGTACAGCACTGCGGAATATGTTGGTGCTTAATAAATGCCAGTAATAAATAAATAATAAAATATATGAACAAATAGCATACCATGACAGCTTTCATTAAAACATTTAATACATTATCATACACGTGATATAAATAAGAAGAAATTTGACTATTTTGTTATGAGCTATTAATAATGTCAACAGAACATATGACAAGGTATAAAATTAATCACAATCTACATGACTTTTTTTTATCCAAATAAATTGATAATGTTTAACTTTTTTAGAATTGATGGCATATATTAACATGGTATCCTGGAACACTTGCCATTGCCTGTATGTCAATAAGACCTTGGTCCATCAGATTCTGTGGTCTATCACATCTAGTACACATGAACACAAAGCTATGTGTTTAAACAATAAAAGAACCAAACAAATGAATTTAGGATAGCCCTCTATCCACACAACTAGCTATATTGAATTTTAAAAAAGGCCATGATACACCATTTCACTAAGGTAGAACATCCTCTCACGTTATTGAGATTGTCTGGTACTTAGTGAATCTTGGACAATTTTTTTGCTGAGGAAAACTTTTTAAGAAATTAGGACATTTTGATGCATATGGTTACTATCTTATGCCAAATGTTTCATATGGTTACTACCTTATCCCTTATACCGCTGCCCTAGTGAATTTAATATCAATAATTCCTCACAAAGGCTTCTAACATTGAGACTAAAGACAATCTAATTTGTGTAACTTTTTTTACTAAGCTTCTATGTCTTACATAGATGAAACTCATAAACATTAAACAAGTATGCTGCAGCACTTTACACCTAATCTTTTTAAAGAGGAGTTTAATTCTTGGATTGTTTTGTGTTTGAATAATTATTTATTTAATCTTCATGTAACATACTTATGCCATGAGATAACAATAAACCCTGAATCTGGGATATCTCTACATTGACATTTCTAATAACTATACTACTACTAACAATAATGATAACAATAATACGTATTATAATAATTCTTTTTATTAAAAATCTATTATAGAAACATTTATTTATATATACAAGAAGATAAACACTTATTTTATGTACGATTTCACAAACCACATCACAATATTTTTATGTTTTTATTATATATACCAAAAATTTGCGTTAAGCCATATAGATTTTTGTTTGCTTTTTGTCACTGTAGTGTATTGTAACTGTTCTCTATCCTTTTTGGACATATATTATATGAGTTCTAAGAAAAACAACTTAAGAAAACTAAATGCAGCAAACATTTCAGAAAGCCACCACAAAATGAAAAGGAATCAGCTATAAACCAAATTTAACTTAAAGTTCAACAAAATTATAAACAGCAAATAAAGTATGTTTCCTATTTAATTATATAATCTGCTAAACTAAAAAATATGTGTGTGTGTATATAAACACACACACATATATATATATATATATATATATATATAGATTTTTTTATTTATTTATTTTTAATGGTGGTAAAGTTCAATTATTTATTTTGTACATTTTGTAGTATACTATTTGTGAGTTTCTTTAGTGATAACATTACAGTATGTTTGTATGCAATGAGCTTATCCCAGACCATAATTGGGGACCTGGTAATTAGATCGCAAAATGTACCAGAAGCCCAAGTTTCAATCTGTGGTCTGAATTGCAAAGCATCATATTTTTAAAGTCATGCTGACATTCCTCAGCCAGCATAATCTGCCAAAAACAACTTGAGCAAAGCTTGTCTTGGCATGAAATCAAAATCAAGGCCTCAACAGTGTAACTGAAAACATTTACACAGCTGGAACCAAATCACCCTATATTGTCAAGAGTCTTCTAGCATTCGGACCTATAAGTATACCTTTCCTTGGCTAGTCTACACATTTATACATATTTCCTTGCAAGGCAAGGCTAAACATATTTTATATTAACAAAGAAGGTGAACTAAGAGCATATGCATAAATTGCATTGTAAATGGTAATTATAGGTTTCACTGTTATGTACTAATTCTAAATAAAGTACAATGTGAAATAGTATAGGGTTTAAACACATTGATATATGGTTTAGATGGCACAATAATACAGATATTTATATTGTATAGCAGCATTAACTTAAAATAAATTTAAATGACCATGCAGTGACATGGATGTAAAATTTTATAGCACCAATAATGTAAAATTTTTATGTTCCCAACATGGTTTAGATCAGCAGCTATTTCACATGATAGCCATCTTGCACAATGCAAAGGAAACACAAGCTATATATTAATACATTAATTCATTAATGAAATAATCTTTACAAATATAATGCTTATTCTTTTCATATGCAATCAATAACTTGTCTTCTATTTGATGGTTTTGGGCATCCATAGAGTGCTAATTATTTTATGTAACATAAAAATGCTAAAAATTGCATTTTCATGTATTACATAGTTACATAGGCAGACATGTGTCAATCAAGTTCAGCCTTCCACACGTTTCCACACGTTTTTTGCTGTTGATCCAAAAAAAGGCAACCCCCCCCCCCCAAAGTTTGATGCACTTCCAATTTTACAACAAACTAGGAAATAAAATTCCCTCTTGACCCCAGAATGGCAGTCAGATGTATCCTTGGATCAAGAAGATATTACCCTACAGTTAAAACATCATATAATTGCATATTCTGCTTTTGCAAGTATGCATTGGGTTGCAGTTTAAGCATCTGTACAGACTCAGATAAAACCACTTCTTCAGGCAGAGAATTCCATATCCTGATTGTTCTTACAGTAAAAAAAAACCTTTCCTTTGCCTTAGACTAAATCATCTGTCTTCCAGTCTAAATGGATGACCTTGTGTCCTATGTAAAGTCCTGTTTGTTAGTAGATTTCTACACAATGGCTTGTATTGGCCCCAGATATATTTGTATAATGTTATCATATCCCCTTCAGAGGCAATATTTTTCTAAACGAAAGAGATTTAAATTTGTTAATCTTTCTTCATAGCTAAAATGTTCCATTTTGTAGCCTTAAAAATATATTATGATCAACTATATGAAATTATTTGCAAAGTTAAGGAATAAAAGTTCACCTTGTCACATACTTCTCTTAATACCTTATTAAACAAGTTAATTTGTTAAGATATTGAAATGGAAAAAGTGTCAAATTGTGAAAAAAAAATAATATCAGAGAGTAATTATAGAGTGGTTTGAGTGAAAGCCAGATTAAAATAAGTGAAAAAGTTGGAGATTTGGTAGTAATTTCACAGCTGCACGTAGGCATATATCTCTTGCACTTTGCAGTGTTGACAAAGGATGCTATATTGTGAACAGTTACTAGTAGTGGCTGCAACTGAGATCTCATTATGAGATTAGGATATCAGAGATCAAAAGAGTTCAAAATAGTCAATTAAGCCAGGATCAAGATAAAGGAACATATACTAACTACTGGCCCATATCACTACTGACCTTAATTCCTATATTTCTTGAGTGGCGCTTGTGTTCTAACTGCACTTTCTCAATACTCTAACTCCTTCCTTGACCCTTTTCAACCTGGCATCCTCTTCCTCCATTCTACTAAAACTACTGCTCTTACCAAAGTCACTAATAACTTAATCTTTGCTAAAGCTAAAGGCAAGTGGAACCCATACAAATGGCTTAGATCAGGAGGTTGAGGTAGCTATAAACTTAGAAACAAGGACTATACATATCATTGTCCGGTTTTAGTATAGCGGTTTACAGAATGTGGAACAGGTAAATTGTGGAATTGGTGATGAAATCTCTGGTCCTTTAACATGTGGAGCAGGAGGCTTGGAAACTCCTTTCCCACAATATATCCAACATTCTCCACCTCAAAGCACTTGGGGTAAAGCAAACATTTGCAAAAGTTCTATCCGGTATAATCAACTCCTCCTACCATTATTGAGGAAAAGAAGGACATTTGTAATGTTTTCTTGTTTTCTGGTTTAGGATTAATCCAGAACACATATCAATAGGCTATTTTTACCATGTAATATATTAGTACTCAAGTAACTAATGAAAAAGAAAAATGTATTCCTACTTACCGTAAATGTATTTTTCTTGTCAAAGGCCATGTGATATTGCCCTGGGATATTGCTCGAAGCAAAACTGAGGGTGGGAGGGGTAGGAGGGGTTACTTATAACTTCTGTTTTAATTAGGTTCATGTCTAATTAGGGATATGGAAAAGCTTCCTTCATATTCTCTACCTAAATAGGTTGTTTTATTAGAGTCTCAATATGGTTAGTAAGTCCTTATGGTGTGCAAAACGTGTTTTGCCTCTCTGAGAGGCTTCCTCAGTTTCTGTGATGTGGTCTGTAGTCTGTTCTTCTTTTAAATGGTTATGTTCGCTGTTTTCAGGTGTCTTGCGTTTTAGTCAATGTACTTCCTGTTCCGGTTTTGCATTCCATTATTGGAACGCAGCGATTATTTGTGTCTGACGTACTTCCGGTTTATTTTATTGGTATTGGAACGCAACCTTGCATACCACTATGCTTACTTCCTCTTGCTGAACTTTGTATGGACATTTCCTTCTATTGGGAACTCATGGATGCATTCCACCGCTCAAGTTGAGAATACCGTTTTGCCCACCATAAGGACTTACTACGCATATTGTAAGAACTTTTTATTCTATTTTTATTGTATTTATGTTTGGTGCACTTTATGGATAATAAAGCACTTTAATCAACACTTGAATTTGTGGCTGCAATCAACAAGTTGAAGCTACTACAGCATACAGAAGAGGGAGTGGGACCCTATAAATCCCACTAAGCTGATATTTTGGCATGGGTTGTCAGGCAGGTCCCCCTAATTGTAATTAATTAAGATACCTAATTATGTAAAAATATTACATAAGTATATATGTAGAATTAGTATATGTATATATATACGCATGTGAATATATATGTATATATATATATCATTTTTAAAAAATATTTTTATTTATATATAGGTATATATATAGTGATATATACGTATATATTTATGTATATAGATATATATATTATTTCGTTCTACGTGTATTTTGATATAAATATATATATATATATATATATATATATATATATTAATATCACAATACAGTTATATGAAATAACACACATCTATATATTTTTTAATTATTTATTTTTAATCATTTTTTTAATTTTATTTTTTAACGTATTTACATATTTTTTTTTATATTATGTATAAATATATATATAACAATAATTATATATATATATTTAATCAGTATCAGTCTACGTGTAATTTGATATTAATATATATATATATAATTTTATATATATATTAATAGTAAAATACACCTAGACAGTGTATGTGTGTGTATGTATGTATATGTGTATAGTATATATATATGATCTAAGTATATATATATATATATATATATTTTTTTTTTTACACTTATTAAACTTAATTTTATTTATTTCCAGCCAGCAGGGGGACTACCTGTCATTACAGGCAGTCCCCCTGCTGGCATTGCTGCAGCCAGCTATCCCGCCATGTGATTGTGAGGTCCTCGCAAGGACCTCACTCTCACATGGCCGGGGGGGCTGCAGGAGAGAAGATGTGCTGCGGGGGGGCCCCAACCGCGATCGCCGGCGATCCCACGGGTAAGTAATGAAAGACCGGAGGGCGTACTATTACGCCCGGCGGCGTTTAGAGACGCTTAGAATAGGGCGTAATAGTACGCCCTCCGGTCTTAAGGGGTTAAACAACTCAATGTAACTCCAAGTCAATCACACTTCTGTGAAATCAAACTGTCCACTTAGGAAGCAACACTGAGTGACAATCAATTTTACATGCTGTTGTGCAAATGGGATAGACAACAGGTGGAAATTATAGACAATTAGCAAGACACCCCCAATAAAGTAGTGGTTCTGCAGGTGGTGACCACAGACCACTTCTCAGTTCCTATGCTTCCTGGCTGATGTTTTGGTCACTTTTGAATGCTGGCGGTGCTTTCACTCTAGTGGTAGCATGAGACGGAGTCTACAACCCACACAAGTTGCTCAGGTAGTGCAGCTCATCCAGGATGGCACATCAATGCGAGCTGTGGCAAGAAGGTTTGCTGTGTCTGTCAGCGTAGTGTCCAGAGCATGGAGGCACTACCAGGAGACAGGCCAGTATTCCCGGAGACGTCGAGGAGGCCGTAGGAGGGCAACAACCCAGCAGCAGGACCGCTACCTCCGCCTTTGTGCAAGGAGGAGCAGGAGGAGCACTGCCAGAGCCCTGCAAAATGTCCTCCAGCAGGTCACAAATGTGCATGTGTCTGCTCAAACGGTCAAAAACAGATATCATGAGGGTGGTATGAGGGTCCGACGTTCATAGCTGGGGGTTGCGTTTACAGCCCAACACCGTGCAGGACGTTTGGCATTTGCCAGAGAACACCAAGATTGGCAAATTCGCCACTGGTGCCCTGTGCTCTTCACAGATGAAAGCAGGTTCACACTGAGCACATGTGACAGACGTAACAGAGTCTGGAGATGCCGTGGAGAACGTTCTGCTGCCTGCAACATCCTCCAGCATGACCGATTTGGCAGTGGGTCAGTAATGGTGTGGGGTGACATTTCTTTGGGGTGCCGCACAGCCCTCCATATGCTCACCAGAGGTTGCCTGACTGCCATTAGGTACCAAGATGAGAGCCTCAGACCACTTGTGAGACCATATGCTGGTAAGGGTGGCCCTGGGTTCCTCTTAATGCAAGACAATGCTAGACCTCATGTGGCTGGAGTGTGTCAGCAGTTCCTGCAAGATGAAGTCATTGATGCTATGGACTGGCCCGCCCATTCCCCAGACCCGAATCCAATTGAGCACATCTGGGACATCATGTCTCACTCCATCCACCAATGTCACATTGCACTACAGACTGTCCAGGAGTTGGCAGATGCTTTAATCCAGGTCTGGGAGGAGATCGCTCAGGAAACCATCCGCCACCTCATCAGGAGCATGCATAGGTGTTGTAGGGAGGTCATACAGGTACGTGGAGGCCACACACACTACTGAGCTTCATTTTGACTTGTTTTAAGAACATTACATCAAAGTTGGATCAGCCTGTAGTGTGTCTTTCCACTTTAACTTTGAGTGTAACTCCAGATCCAGACTCCATGGGTTGAAAAATTTGATTTCCATTTTTTAATTTTTATGTGATTTTGTTGTCAGCACATTCAACTATGTAAAGAACAAAGTATTTCAGAAGAATATTTAATTCATTCAGATCTTGAATGTGTTATTTTTGTGTTCCCTTTAGTTTTTTTGAGCAGTGTATATATTTGTAGAAAGTGCATCAGCTAGGCTATTTAACTAAGAGGCTGTCGTAACGTTAAAAAGGGGCGTGCAAAGCAGCACTGACAGCTTCACCTGACACTGGATTTCATATAACTGAAACCTATGGTATAACTGTTTTTGAAGCATTCAGGAGGGGGAACCTAGCGAATAATGCCCAAATAGGTCACTATTCATTTTTATAATAATAAAAAAAAAAAAACATTATAAGGGTTGGAGTAACACTTTAACCGTTAAGGTCTTCTACATATGAGGTGTTAGTCACTGTAACTAATAGCATAGCAGTATTTATGTTAGCTCTACCCAAACATGCTAGAAATTAGACATGTCTTCTAGCTTATCCTATCTAACTAACCCTAGCTAAACCTAACCTCTAGCCCTAGTTAACCCCCAAGCTCCCTAATACTAGCTAACTACAATACCTGGCTAATTGAATATATCTGACTGTAATATGGTCATATTATAGTCAGATATTATTAATAATATGAGAGTAACATGAATGAAGAGAGTCATGTCAGCAAGTGACCTACTGGAATAAACCATTCCTGGACAAAATGTCAGAACCTAGACCTTCTTGACTGCTACTACAACAGCAAGCCCAATGAGAAGAGCTGAATGAAACATTGTGGTAACTACAGATTAACCCCTTAAAACCGGAGGACGTACAATTACGCCCTCTAATAGGCGGCTCTAAACGCCGCTGGGCGTAATTGTACGCCCTCCGGTTTTTGTTAACTTACCCGGTCGCTGGCAGTCCCACGCCGGCGATCGCGGTTGGGGGGACTCCCAGGGAGCCCCCCGCGGCACATCCGTCCTCGTCGAAGCCCCCCGGCCATGTGAGAGTGGGGTCCTAGCAAGGACCCCACAATCACATGGCCGGGGATAGCTGGCTTCTGTATTGCCGGCAGGGGGGCTGCCTGTAATGACAGGTGGTCCCCCTGCTGGCTGAAAATAAAAATAAAAAAAGTTAATGGTGTAAAAAAAAATAATTATATATACTTAGATCATATGTATATATTATATATATATGATCTAAGTATATATATACACATATACATACACACACATACACCGTCTAGGTGTATTTTACTATTAATATATATATAATTATATATATATATTAATATCAAATTATACGTAGACTGATACTGATTAAATATATATATAATTATTGTTATATATATATTTATATATAATATAAAAAAAATAAAAATGTAAATACGTTAAAAAATAAAATTAAAAAAATAATTAAAAATAAATAATTAAAAATATATAGATGTGTGTTATTTCGTTCTAACTGTTTTGTGAAATTAATATATATATATATATATATATCAAAATACACGTAGAACGAAATAATATATATCTATATACATAAATATATACGTATATATGACTATATATATACCTATATATAAATAAAAATATTTAAAAAAAATTATAGATATATACATATATATACACATACGTATATATATACATATATTAATTCTACATATATATTTATGTAATATTTTTACATAATTAGGTATCTTAATTAATTACAATTAGCAGGACCTGCCTGACAACCCATGCCGAAAGTAAAGGGAATTTAATTTGCTAGCACTATATTTAACCCTATAACTTTCCGAGACACCATAAAACCTGTACATGGGGGGTACTGTTCTACTAGGGAGACTTCGCTGAACACAAATATTAGTGTTTCAAAACCGTAAAATGTATTACAACGATGATATCGCCAGTAAAAGTGAAGTTTTTTGCATTTTTCACGCACAAACAGCATTACACGGACAATATTATTGCTGTGATACTTTTTACTGTTTTGAAACACAAATATTTGAGTTCAGCGAAGTCTCCCAAGTACAACAGTAACCCTCATGTACAGGTTTTATGGTGTTTTCAAAAGTTACAGCGTCAAATATAAGGCTTGCGTTTCATTTTTTTCACATTAAAATTCGCCAGATTGGTTACGTTGCCTTTGAGACCCTATGGTAGCCCAAGCATGAAAATTACCCCTATGATGGCATACATTTTGCAATAGTAGACAACCTAAGGTATTGCAAACAGGGTATGTCCAGTCTTTTTTAGTAGCCACTTAGTCACAAACACTGGCCAAAATTGGCATTTTTTGCATTTTTCACACACAAACAAATACTAACGCTAACTTTGGCCAGTGTTTGTGACCAAATGGCTACTATAAAAGACTGGACATACCCCATTTGCAATACCTTGGGTTGTCTACTATTGCAAATAGTATGCCATTATGGGTGTAAATTTCATTCCTGGGCTACTATACAGTCTCAAAGGCAACGTAACCAATCTGGCGAATTTCAATTTCAAATGTAACGTGCTATATTTGACCCTGTAACTTCCCAAAACGCCATAAAACCTGTACATAGGGGGTACTGTCTTACACGTGAGACTTTACTGAATATAAATATGTGTATTTTATTGCAGTAAAAGCAAACAGTATTATGACATTGACGTTAAAATGTCATGTAGAACTGAAAAAAATCCCAAAAAAACGTATTTTCTCCCATTTTTTTCATATTAAATTGTTTCATAGCTAAATATTTGATATTAAATGAAAGCCCTGTTTCCCCTGAATAAAATGATATATAATAAGGGTGGGTGCATTTACTATGAAAGAGGTGTATTACGGTTGGACAGACATGTAGCGCAAATGGCAGGTTTTGTTTACATTTTGTTTTGTTCACAATGTGTACATTTGGCTCCGTCCTTAAGGGGTTAATACGAGACCTTCATCTACACTAGCACCAAAACAGCTAGTTACACATCGTTTGAACATTGTCAAGAGGAATTTAGTGTCACAACTAGAATTAGATGGACTACACAAAACATCATACATTAGTCATGAGGAGGAAGAAATACCCACATTAATACTTACAGAGTGTTACCAACCTAAATCACTGACCCAAGATGGCATAGTAGCAGATATAATAAAGATCATCATAGAAAAGTGAACAAATTACCAAAGATCACTGGTAAACTGCCTCTAGACACTATGCTAGTTGTGGTTAATGAGACACTGTCCACAATCCCAATCCTAACCATCACAGAGACCAAAAAGCACAAATGCATGACTAAGAGATCAGGCTGAAAAAAACCCAATGAAAATAGGAAACCACAATAAAGGCAATAGACATGTTCAATTTGTTTCATTCCGAATGTAAATTCGGACGAAATTTCAGCAATTTGGACTTTCGGATGTTTCCGTATGTCCGAATTGTCGAAGAGCTGAGCCGAACCAAATTAACGAAGTGCGAATTTCGAAAGTGCAGAAGTGCTTCGGATTTCTGAAAAATGGAAAAACAAGAGAGGGTGGGAAAATTACGTGAATGATGACAGGAATCTAGACCAATAAGCTAATTCCTGGCACTGGGAGACCTATAAATGTGTAAGTGGTTGTGGTGGCAATCCGGACAACTAACTCTACCGCTTACCCTAACCATACCCCTAACCCTACCCCTCACCTTAAACCTAGACTTGTAAGTGGTTGTGGTGGTAAGGTTTAGGGGTTGGGTTGGGGTTAGTGTTTGGGTTAAGGGTTAAGATAGGGGAAGAGTTAGCGGTAGGGTTAGGGGTAGGGTTAAGATAGGGGAAGAGTTAGGGGTAGGGTGGGTTAGGGGTAGGGTTAGGGGTAGGGTTATGGGTAAGCCCTACAGATGTGTAAGTGGTTTACTAAACAAATTGCCAAAATCCCGAATTGATGAAGTCCCGAATTTTGGAAGTGCCAAACCGAACCAAAGTGCCGAATTATAAGACAGAAGAAAGAGTATATATATACTTACTCTTTCTTCTGTCTTATATATGGTATAAATTGCTCCACTCACTAGCACACATTACTTTCTCTTTTTGGTGGAGTTTTGGGATTACACCAGAGTGTGAAGCAATTTTGAAAACAATTTTGAAAACTATTTAGCACCCAGGTTACATCTGTTCAAAGTGCCGAATTACTGAAGTGCCAAATTTTTTTAATTGACCAAATTTCCAAACCGAACCAAACTTTTTTGCCCATGCACATCCCTGAAAGGCAACACATAAGGCAGTTAGTAAGCAAAATCAGCTTTCCAGAGGTGGAAAGATCAAGGATGGATCCTGCCTACTCAGGAAATACAAGGGTATGCTTATACTAGAGGCACTGGGAACAGCTATGTAAAGGCTGACAGCACTGGCAACTAGACTGAGCTGGTACACCAGAGAGGTGTATGCACAGATGTGGGGCAATCACAACACGTTTATCCAAGATCCACCCAGTGCAAATACTAGGTTCTCAGATACTGAACAGTACTAGAAGATCATTTGGGAGAAAGAAGAATCACATAACATCAAGGACCAGTGTCTATTAGACATGAAAGCAGACCATTGCATGCTCCCATAATATGAACCAGTAACCATCACATTAGGAGTCTTCCCTCAATGAGAAGCCCACAGAAAAGTTGGTCAGTCCCAGGTCCTGACATGATCCACACCTACTAGATAAAGAAGTTAACAATGTTGCATGCACACCCTCACTGGCTAACACTAGACAGACCAATACTGTTCAAGAAGAACCCTCAGAAGTGAACAACACCATCTAATTACTGAACAATCACCTGCCTCCCTGCAACATGGAAGGTCATATCAGCCTCCAAGATCAGTTGGCATATGAGTCAGTATATGAGCAATAATCAAAAGGGAATTGAAACAACACCAGAGGATCAAAACATTAACTGCTGGGAAACCAAGCAATCACATGGGATTCTAAGACGAGACAGACCAAATCTTGTACAGCCTGGATTGACACACATAGTTAATGGAATGCATGGCTCTATACAAGGTCAACAAGACACTAAGAAACTGCATTAGGAAAACCAATGGGCATGTGGTAAACAATACTAGAAAAGTATTTAAGGACAATAACACAAGTGGACATCAAATGTGGCATATAACAAGTTGTTGAGCTATCCCCAATGTTGTTCTGCTTAGGACTCAACCCCCTCAGCCAGATTATCATAAAGAGTGGATACAGATACAGGTTCAAGAGTGGAGCTACCATCAACCACCTACTCTATATGGACAAAATCAAACTGTAAGCTAAGAGTGAACAGAACATTGACTTACTGATCCACCTAACTAGGATATACAGCAAGGTCATCGGAATGTTGCTTGGACTAGATAAATATTGGTGGATGACAGCAAAAAGAGAAAAGATGATAAGGACTGAAAGAGGTGAAGTACAAGAAGGCCAAATAGGAGATCTTGAGAACAGTTAGTACTACAAACACATGGCAACCATAAAAAAGAGGAAAGGAGAATATCAAAATCCAAGTACCTCCAGAGAGTTAGACAAGTATATATTATATATTATACATATCCTAAAATGTATAAAACTTATTGAAAAATCTGTATTAACATGTACATTACCTTTGTCCTTTATCTTCTTGAATTTGTATAGATATTTTCAAGCTGACTGAAAAAGGGGAATTGGGGACACACCCTGAGCATGTATTTCTAAATAGTGATTCAGCCATTAAGACCCAAATATATACAAAATGCAGATTAAGGAACAGTGCACAAACAAAAAATGCAGTTTTATATTTTACAAAGCTACTTAAAATCACCTATCTTAGCTAACAAATATGGAGATGCAGTTACACCCATGTTGTATATATTTTATTATCAAGCTGACTGGTATGTTCTGTACATATACATAAGAGCTTACTATATTGTCAATATGTTCTATATTTCCATTATGCATCAACCTTACTGGTTCTGTTCCCTGAGTAAATCGGCTCACTCTACAGTGTGAGCTCCAGCCCATTTTTAGACAAATCTTTTCCTTGGCCTGCTTTGCTCTCTGGACTAGGAGAGGTCTACCCACTGGAAGCTGGATCCTGGTCTTGGGTCCAGGGTGAGTGGAGGACAGTGAGACCCCAACCAAGCTGTAACGCTGGAAGTGGGTACTACAGTGCTGATGGTGTCTGGTTGAGTGCTGGAAGTACTCGGTGAGCACTAGGAGCATCGATTGGTGGAGGCACTCGATTGGGGTGCCATTGGGTATAGTTTTCCCCAAAGTGCACAAATTAAAACAGGCCTCTCCTGACAGCACCAGAGGTGCAAATTACTTCTGCAGCACATGTTTGAGAGGTTCTCTAGACCAACCTTTAATTCCACAAGACGAGTATGTATGACTGTAGAGCAGTCCACCACTTCGTTGTGGGCTACCAAATGGGATGTGAGTCATCTTGGCTCATGGTCTATGGCTGCTGCATTTAAATGAAAAGGGAAGCCACCAAGGCATC
This sequence comes from Pelobates cultripes, assembly GCA_933207985.1. Lineage (NCBI taxonomy): Eukaryota > Metazoa > Chordata > Amphibia > Anura > Pelobatidae > Pelobates > Pelobates cultripes. The sequence goes on from OW240916.1 coordinate 190,995,786, forward strand.
TTTGCCTTTATGCTTCCACTTCTGTGGCATTCGGGTGAACATAGTGCTCCAGACCTCTCTCCCTATGGAAAAATTAAAAAGTAAATATAAAAATAAAAACAAATCTTGTTATGAGCATATTTTTGGATGTATAGTGCAGAGCCTCATACTTAAGCCACCATTCCACTCAATGTCCAAACCATACCCCACACTCCTTTCTTGGCCTTTCTCACTTTGTTATGGTTACTATATCACCATATTTTCTATGACGCATATCTTTTCTTCATGTTCATGACACATAAAGGTATTTAATTGCAGTATGTACAGAATATATGCTGCAGGATTCCTAATTGACTGATTACTTAATTTCATGAGTAAGCTACTGTATTGTACATTCCACAGGGAAAAACTCTTGATGTGTTGACCATCAATATTTACAACTGATATTTGACCAGGAAAGCATATGAATATGATAATCGAATGCATTGCAAGTTGTATTCGGACTTCTTTCACTCCGCACCACTGGTTTTACGTAGCTCCCTAATCTGCAAGCAATTTACCCTTTAGTTTTCAATTAAAACATAAAATCTTGCAATTATTATTTATTATTAACAGGATTGTTTGTTTATTTGTTGATGCATTTCAATATGTTCAGTTTTAAAATGATTACTAGTAATATAGGAGTTGTTTATATAATGGACCTTCTCTCTTATATCTTAGTAACACATTGTCAGAATGTTAATTAGCTTGCACTGCCTTAGACCTTTTGCTTTCTTCTCACAAATAACTATACATAGCTTGACTGTTGGCTGATGGAAGCTGTACAATTGCACAGAAGAGGCATCCAATTAACATTCTGAAAGTGCTACCAGAAAGAAATAAACATACAAACAAAAGTGATACTAGGAAAAAGAATAAGAAAAACAAGAGAAAGACATGAAGGTGTTACCATTTTCTATAAATAGTATGAGTACCCTTAATAGAACAAGAGAATAAACCAAGTTGTTATCTTTTATTTTTTACCTTCTTTCCAAACTTTAAAAAAAATTAAGGACTGAGGAATTAGCTACGGGTTACGTAGGGGAACTCTAACTTCTAGGTTTCTCCAAAAACAGATATTATTTCATACTTTTTTTTTCATTTAGCTCAAATACCAGATTAACAGGGCACTGTCTGACATACCTTACAAATTACTTTAACCCCCCCCCCACAATGCAGTTAAAGGACCACTCTAGGCACCCAGACCACTTCAGCTTAATGAAGTTGTCTGGGTGCCAGGTCCAGCTAGGATTAACCCATTTTTTTTATAAACATAGCAGTTTAAGAGAAACTGCTATGTTTATAAATGGGTTAATCCAGCCCTCAAATCCTCTAGTGGCTGTCTCATTGACAGCCGCTAGAGGCGCTTGCATTATTTTCACTGTGAAAATCACAGTGAGAACACGCAAGCGTCCATAGGAAAGCATTGTAAATGCTTTCCTATGAGACGGGCTGAATGCGCGCACAGCTCCTGCCGCGCATGCGCATTTAGCCCCGGAGGAGTATCGGAGGCGGAGAGAAGGAGGAGGAGAGCTACACGCCCGGCGCTGGAGAAAGGTAAGTTTTAACCCCTTTCCTCTCCCCAGAGACTGGCTGGAGGGGGTACCTGAGGGTGGGGGCACCCTCAGGGCACTATAGTGCCAGGAAAACGAGTATGTTTTCCTGGCACTATAGTGGTCCTTTAACATTGGTGAGTGGGCATGCAGGCATAAAGCACCGTTGAAAGAATATTTGAGTGCACATGCAGTTTTAATGCAGTTTCCTGAGTACACATCATTGTACCGAAATAATTATAGATTGCTGGAAGTATAGAGGAGATGCATATGTTTTATATTTACTGATGTACTAATTTCCTTAATCTAGGTCAGGGTACCAAAAAGGTAAATCCCCAGATGTTTTAAAACTACAGCCTCCATGATGCTTTGTCATTCAAAAGGAATGCAACGCATCATGGGAGTTGTAGTTCTACAACATTTGGGGATCTACCTTTTGGGCACCCCTGATCTAAGTGGTCCCAGTTTAGGGTTTTTCAGTATTCCCACTGAAAGAGGATTAGAAAATGTCAAAATCATGGACTATTGGAGTACCCTAAGCAGTGAGATGGAAATCACTTCCTTAGATAACATTTTAAATAACTTTTATAGGATATTTTTCTGTGGTTTATTTTGATTAACTTTTCTAGATAATAATATTTTTCAGTAATACAGTTTGGTCTCATACAAATTTTTCCCATGTGGATCAGTGCAATGGGAGTCTAAGTGCAACCGAATTCTGCAAAGTTTTAATTACTCTGTACTGTGAGAGAGGGAAATTATAGGTATGTACTCCTCCTTGAAACAGGCCACGATAAAGGAAACCAAAGTGTTGTGGTGATAATGTATTGGTCACACTTTATTTTGCATACCAAAGATTTATGATTTTGTATGTCTTTGCTCTGGGAGGATGCAGCCATGCTTACAATATTGGCCGTACTTGCTTTTTACTAATATACTATTGCATTATGGTAATTTTGTTTATTTGTTGTTTTTTTTATGATAAATTATATATTTTGACAGATATGGAGAGAAAAGAGAAAACATGTGGACATAGATTTATTGTGAAAATACGAGATTACAGTTGTTAACTTTATTTTGACTAATTATTGGTTGTATATTTTGTTGACTCATCTTTGTATAATAATGCACAAATCAACAATATTATTAATATCTTTCACAAACATATTTTAATAAAAACTATAAAAAACAGCTTTGAATATTTCTACACAACCATCCCAATTTCTTTAGAAAGGGATTGATTAATGTTAAAATGCACAAATAAGGGAAAGAAATAGTTAAACTTAGCTACAGAAATGCAAGTCTGTTTGACATTAGATACATTGAGGTTTGTATTTGTTCTTATGACAGGAGGGTCACACTTTTTCAAAGGGGATAATTTAAAAAAAAGAAAAGAAAAAAAAAGTATAATGGGTTTCTCATGTAGAAGAAAATGAAAGCTCTCTTTGCTGCTTTACCTATTTTCTTGTCAAAAGTCTTTGGGCAAAACTTAATAATGAATAAAATGCATTATATTTTTTGTTTCTTTTCAAAAGAGTTGTTTTATTTGAAGTCATTTTTTTAAAGAGAGAATATACAGAATGTTGAAATAATGCATAGCAGAGATAAAGGAAAAATAAAACAGAATGTTCTGGTTATTTAACTGTGAGGCCTTCTTTCTGACATCAACATAATTCCCCGGAGAACAAACCAAACTGCGTTCAAATGCTTTTAAATCTCCATGTTCATTTTTTATACACACTCTGTTTTTTCCATCCAATTAAAATACTCAATCTTACTTTGAATCGCTCTAGATTTACTTCCTATTTTTCATAAGAGTGGTTGCCATCTAAAGGCCAAACGTGATTGCCATTCCCAGAAGACTACTAACCATTTTTAGCAGACAACTGATCTTCTGCTTTAAAGCAGGTCTACACTTCACAATGGCCACTTTCAATCTTGAGCCTCTGGGTTTAATCTCCATTACAGGAGTGTAAATAGTGTGCCCTCAGTAATGGAAACACTATTTATAGTTTAATGCCCTTACATTCTTTCTGTTAGACATTTCATTGCACTCTCTGATTTAGAGGTTGCCAGTAGGTAGTGTACCGACCGAAACTGCACATTTAAATGCATTGTAAAAGTATTTATTTTAGCTATAAATAAAATATTGGGTGAGTGAGTATTTATAAACCAGACATGTAGTTCTTTGCATATGAACAAATATGTACAACGTACCCTAGCAGCTTAAATTTGTACTTTACCTAGGTAGAGCTTACAGTAGTTTTTCTGTAGATCGAATGCATACAACACATCTTGTGACAAACTGCATGTCCCCATGTTCCTATCTTACACCCACCATAAAAATGAGTAATAATTTTTAGTACACTAATATTCAGGCCTGACATAAATGGCTTAGATGCTATGTGATATAACAAGTTGTAATGGTACAAAAATTTTCCAATAATGTTCGGTTTATTGAGATACTTGTCAAAATGTTTCATGCTTACACAGTCATGAAAAAAAGATGCAATATGGCAGCAGAAGTTAAAATAAATTCACATTTATAATCACTTGCCTGCAGTGCTGCTTTCTAAAATTTCAAGATGGTTTCCTAGAGTCTAATCGTATATTTGTATTAAATCAGGATTATGCACAAATACTATGTAACAGGCAAATATTCAGCATTGAGTTTAGTCCAACCATATTTGGTGCTTCTTTACAAAATCAGAAACTTTGGAAAACTTTTTTAAATATTTGGGCAAAATAAGCCAAGATAGAAAAATATTTAACTTGGCTGTTTTTCCAGGTCTGCTATTTAGACATGTGCAATTAGGGTATAATAATCATTCCTCTTTCAATTAATATATCAATGAATAATGAAGTATGTGAATTTTTTATTTTTTTTTCCTCCGACATTCAGTGAAATTTGTATTTATATAATCATCTTCCAAACGTCATCTTTAACACAGGGCAAAAGAGGCAACTTTTTGACGACCAGTGTGTTCTACCCAAATGCCTCTGTTTTATTTTTTTATCCCTTTCTGAAATGTAACAATGGGACTCTGTTAAAGTGAGTGGTCTGCTGACATCTGGGAAAGGGAAAAATGTGTTAATTATGCAAGGAGAACTATTAACTTTACTGTCATCTGAAGACTTACCCCTGTCATTTCACCTCACATGTCACTTCCAGCTTTGAAGGACAGCACAAACCTACCCCTCCTTCTGGGTAGAGACTCTGTCCTCATGTCTCCCAGATTCTCAAGTATCACATTTGTATGCTCCTCATATGTCTCTGTGCTTATCTGACATGTTACTTCTACCTGACTAAGATCAGGTGTCAATAGCCCCACATCTCTCTTATGTCCTACCTATTGTATTGAGTACGAGTTGTACATAATTTGTATTATTAATATTTACTTAATATTTATACTGTGTATTCAATATAGGTGCATCATAAAAGTTCAAAGAGAAAGAACCTAATCACACCAGGGTGAGAAGATGCCACCTCGATATACTTAACAGAATAGCTATAATAGTAGAATATCTCTGATTAAAGATACACAAATAGCAACTAAGAGATCATTTATCAAGACATAATAACAATAGTTAACAAAATAAATATGCAAATATTTCTTTGTGCACACAAATATTTCTTTGTGCACGCAAAAATAAAGAATTAAAAAAAATAAAAAAAAATATACAAATATAAGCCTTATAAGGCTTCTCCTTGACCTATTATAAAATCAAATCAATAGAGGCAAAGGACAGTTCTGTAGATGGATGATAGTGAGCAGAAACAGGCTTTAATCTCCTGGCCGATATGCTCAAAAAAGTCAATCTTGCAGTAATCTAATGACCAGACCTATAGGGGATAATATACTTTCAGTGTGGGTAATATACAGGGAGTAGAGAGTAAATGATAAGCTTGTATACTTCAGTCATTTCATCAGATATCAATTGTCTTTTAGAAATACATTAGGTAGACAGAGGATAGTAAGAGTAAGCCTTTCTCCCTGTAAAAACTTGCTAAATAGGTAAAGTAGCATAAGCAGCAATGAAAAGTTTAAATTAAATCATATTGCGTAAATCAAAAAATATCACCAAGTGCATCAAACCAAAAGTGAAGTGCCCATAAAAATGGAAAAAGCCTGACGCGCATTTCGGTGCTCAGCTACGTGAAGTGTTCATGTAACTATCTTCTCAGCAAAGGTCTCTCTATTTCACTGTGGCATTTCTGTATTTTATGTCTCCCCTGTATATGTGCTTCTATAATTTTGATATATTTATTAAAAATATGTATGATAACTTTAAATAAAGAAAACGAGGAGCTGAAAATTTGAAGGGGCATGAAAAGTATAGACAGGGGCCCACATCCAAAAACATGCCTGGGACACCATTAATATTAAAGATGCATCTGCCTCCATGTTGTGTGACATTCATTCATATGATAGATACAAGCATGTTCAGTTAACGATTGTCTCCCTTAGTGTATTAACACTTTGGGAGTTTTTTTTAAAATCCTTATGAATGTTCCAAACTAATTATATACTGCAAAAATTTTTATGGCAGCTGACATGTTCCATCTGGTCAGAAGATACATAAGTCCTGAAAGACACCAGAACATAAGGCTGGAAGCTTTGTGCAGGCAATTAAGTCATAAAAAGTTATTTTGAAATCTCCAAAATAATTATAGAGGAACACATTGTTAATGACACTTTCAAAAACAAATGTACTTGGCAAAAACAACAATCAAAAAAGTAAAAAGTTATATAATGCAACTTGGAAGACACTTCTACACATGATACGTGATATTACAATGTATATTTGTGGGCCAATTGATACACTCTCAAATTATTATTTTATTTCCAATTTTTTTGTGTCAGAGCACAGAGTCAATTGCATCACTTAAACACTTCCTGTATATCTCGATTTGCACTAACATCAACCAGGACTCCAAATGCCTCTCAGCATCCTAAGGACACTTTTATTGTCCTCTACTCTGTTTTATACTTGGACCATATTATAATTGCAATAAACTGTAATATGTGTAGACTTGATAGGCCGAATGGTTCTTATCTGCCGTCACATTCTATGTTTCTATGTTTCTATGTATCTGTTTCTAGCATGACATTGCTTGCAACATTTATCAGTTCACTATGGAGATTAATTTGAATGAAACACATAATTCTGTTTTAGATCTGCAAAGCAGAGGAGAACAGGGCAACAGAAAGTCCCGATCTTTATCATGTCTTGGGAAATCAGAACATCTTGCTACTCTTCTCACACTTCATCCCTGTCAATCCTTACATTGGCTAGCTGTACACTATAGTGAATCCAAAATACTAACCTTACCTATAAAGTTCTAAACAACTATATCCCCTGTTGCATTTCTTCACTATATTGTAAGAACATAACTTCTGGATCTCTCCACTCTGCCGGTGACTTTTTCCTGTTTGCTGCTCACACCATTAGTGCTAACTCATGCTTGCAGGACTTCTCATGGGTGGCTCATTTCCTATATAACAACCTGCCTATCCCAGTCAGACTTGCCCCTAATCTCTTAATCATTTAAGCAGTCACTCAAAACCCACCTCTTTAGAAAAGTTTATGGTCTCCCAGAGTAACTTCTATTTCATAAACCTGTTTCTTGCTCCCTCTTAAAGGACCACACTCACATGTCACCTTCCAGTTCTACTAATTTCCCACCTTGTTGCTTAGTTGCTATCCCCTTCAATGTCCTTCTTGTTTTGTTTTTATAATCCGCCTCCTCTAGATTGTAAATTCATATGAGCAGGATCTTCAATAACCTATTGTTCCTGTAAAATTATGTAATTGTCTCATTTATTTAAAAAAAAATAATATTGTAAAGAATTGCAGAAAAAGTTGGCACTGTATAAATTATAATAATAATAATAATTATAATAGTTATAATAATAAAAAAAGGAAACCTATAGTTCAGAATATGACACTCATTATTTCTGGACTGTGCATTCCCTGCTGCCTACTGTCCTAGTCCACCTTCATTTTGGAATTACAAAATTAAAGTAAAAAATTGTTACTCATCTCCTTTCCAGTGCAGATATGCCTCCAGCTCCAACTCTGGTGATATCAGCATCCAAACTGACATCACCCGCAATCAAAAGCAGAGAGCCATCATTAGAAGGAGCTGACTGACTTCCCTGACTGCTGTGTGCTGGCTGCAGACTCCAGCTCCTGACCCACCCAACCGCCAGAGATAAGGTTTCTCTCTCCCTGTCCCTGTGCAAAAAAGATTTTAAGCAGCAATTGGGCCCCCATACAGCCCCTATGCACTCCCTTTAGCCTCTGTGCCCTATCACAGCCCTTGTCCCCCCTTCTACAGCCCCTGTGCCCCACCACAGCCCCTGTCCCTCTTCTACAGCCCTTGTGCCCCCCCCCTCAACTTTTGGGTCAGCCCTGTCCCTCCTCTGGAACCCATGTCCCCCCTCTACAGCCCCTTCCCCCCTCTCAGCACTTGTATCACATCTCAGCCTTTGTGCCCCTACCGCTGCCCCTGTCTCCCCCTTCTACAGCTGGGGTCCCTACTTCTACAGCCCTTGCCGTCCCCCCTTTTACAGCCACTGTCCACTCCTTCAATAGCCATTGTCCCCACAAAAAAGGCTGAGGGGAGAGAACCACGGAAAGAGGCTAGAGGAAATAGAGAGACACACAAATGGGATAGGTGTAGAAAGAGACACACAAATGGGTAAAAGATAAAATAAAAGGGATATAAAATACACTAAAGGGGATAAGAAATTCAAAAGAAAGAAAGGTTAGGAGATACACAGGTGAAGATGCTTTTTTTTTGGGAGGGGGTAGAGGGGTGGCAAAATGCATTGTTGCCTGTGTAGTCAAAAATCCTTGCACTGGCCCTGCACCCATGAGGGGATTACCAAAGGTCTCTTTGAGATTTATCTCCATATCCCACACTGAATATGAATAAAGATTGTTAAATGACAGTATTTTGCTTTAGAACCTCCCAAAAACATGTATACTCATATTCACTTTTGCAATAAAAAATAAAAAATTTCTGTCTTAGCCTCACATAGCCTCATGCTGTGAACATCCATTTTTATAGGTCACCACTATGTATGCTTGCAACAAGAGCAGTGGTAGGATTGAGGGGTGATCTAAGCACATTTAACATACTGTAGAGATGATTTAAATGTTTTATAGCTGCCTGCAATGCAATGTATATGCAGTATCTCACAAAAATGAGTATACCCCTTAAATTTTAAAAAATATTTTATTATATCTTTTCATGTGACAACACTGAATAAATGACACTCTGCTACAATGTAAAGTAGTAAGTGTACAGCCTGTATAACAGTGTAAATTTGCTGTCCCCTCAACACACAGCCATTAATGTCTAAACCGTTGGCAACAAAATTGAGTACACCACTAAGTGGAAATGTCCAAATTAGGCCCAAGGTGCCAATATTTTGTGTGGCCACCATTATTTTCCAGCACTGCCTTAACCCTCATGGGCATGGAGTTCACCAGATCTTCACAGGTTGCCACTGTAGTCCTCTTCCACTCCTCCATGACGACATCACTGAGCTGGTGGAAGTTAGAGACTTTGCGCTCCCCCCACCTTCCATTTGAGGATGCCCCACAGATGCTCAATAGGGTTTAGGTCTGGAGACATGCCTGGCCAGTCAATCACCTGTACATTCAGCTTCATTAGCAAGGCAGTGGTCATCTTGGAGGTGTGTTTGGGGTTTGTATCATGTTGGAATACTACCCTGTGGCCCAGTCTCCAAAGGGTGGGAATCATGCTCTGCTTCAATATGTCACAGTACATGTTGGCATTCATTGTTCCCTCAATGAACTGTAGTTCCCCAGTTCTGGCAGCACTCATGCAGGCCCAGACCATGACACTCCCACCACCATGCTTGGCTGTAGGAAAGACACACTTGTCTTTGTACTCCTCACCTGGTTGCCGCCACACACGCTTGACACCATCTAAACCAAATAAGTTTATCTTGGTCTCATCGGACCACAGGTCATGGTTCCAGTAATCCATGTCCTTAGTCTGCTTCTCTTCAGTAATCTGTTTGCTGTCTTTCTTGTGCATCATCTTTAGAAGAGGCTTCCTCCTGGGATGACAGCTATGCAAACCAATTTGATGCAGTGTGCAGCATATGGTCCAAGTTCTGACAGGCTGACCCTCCACCCCTTCAACCTCTGCAGCAATGCTGGCAGCACTCACACATCTATTTCCCAAAGACAACCTCTGGATATGACACTGAGCATGTGCACTCAACTTCTTTGGTCGACCATGGCAAGGCCTGTTCTGGGTGGAGCCTGTTTTGAGAAACCGTTGTATGGTCTTGCCCACCGTGCTGCAGCTCAGTTTCAATCTTCTTATAGCCTAGGCCATCTATGTAGAGCAACAACTCTTTCTTTCAGATCCTCAGAGAGTTCTTTGCCATGAGGTGCCATGTTGAACTTCCAGTGACCAGTATAAGAGAGTGTGAGAACAATAACACCAAATTTAACACACCTGCTTCCAATTCACACCTGAGACCTTGTAACACTAACGAGTCACATGACACATTGAGGAGGGAAAATGGCTAATTGGGCCCAATTTGGACATTTCCACTTAGGGGTGTACTCACTTTTGTTGCCAACTGTTTAGACATCAATGGCTGTGTGTTGAGTTATTTTGAGGGGACAGCAAATTTACACTGTTAAACAGGCTGTACACTTACTACTTTACATTATAGCAGAGTGTCATTTCTTCAGTGTGTTGTCACATGAAATGATATAATAAAATATTTACAAAAATGTGAGGGGTGTACTCACTTTTGTGAGATACTGTATTTACTATATTTACTGCACATGAGCCTTTCATGTATAAGAATCATTTGCGTTGTGATAGAGTTTTTAGTGAGCTACATACACAGAAATGTCATCAGGTGCCTTTCAAATAGCCGATAAGCAAAATGTTTGACCACTTTTATTTATCTATTTCTTATAATACAAAAATATGATTTTCTGCTTCTGTGATATTTTTTAACCCTGAATTTTGTAAAATGTTTTCTGAAACTTTTTATCCCATCTCCATTATTTCTAAAAGTGAATTAATAAACACAAATTAAAATTGTGTACATTTACATAATTGATATTTTTTTTTGTATCCACAAACAGGAATTTATACATTTAATTTATCTTTTAACCTTAATTTTTTAGAAGACATTATTGTGTTGTTTCAAGAAATGTTATACAATTTTTAAATCAAAGTGAAGAAAAAAAAGCAAAAATCTGAGACATAAATCTGATAACGTGAACTTTGCTGTATATTTTCTGGTAATTTATTTTCTAAAGTAAGGAAAATAAAAACTCCTAATAACCAAGTTAATTAGTCCTAAAGCTAAAGAACAAAAAGTAAAAAATATGCTTCTTTCCACTCACAGGATCAACCTTTAGTTATCCGTTGCACAAAAGTCTAACAGTAAGTAAAAAAACTGTAAAGTCATGTGTATGTAAAAACCAGGCTTCAGATTGAGCTAGCTGTATAATAGGTGTAATAGCCATTAACATTACACATGCAGTAATTAAGTAATACTGCATTTAACTTCAAATCATGCGTAAGATGCACGCTGAGTTTGCCTAGACATAAATAACCTCTCTGTTAGGTTGTTGGACTAATAGCTGTATTGCAGAAGCAAAGCTGTTCTTAGTGAAAATGGAACTTGCACTTTAAACAATGATTGTTTTGCTGAATGATTTTGGTGGAAGACATATAAATTTCACTACATATGGAATTCAGCACTAAAGGAAATTTTAGATCTGGGATTTAGTTGGTATTATTTGCCCACCTTATTACAGGAACTACAGCAATTTGCTTTTAACTGATTATCCCATTGAACAAACACGATCTTTTTAAAAACTGCCCTGGGGCTTGTTTATGCAACACTGAAATTTGAAATCCTGCTGTTTCATTGCAAATGCAATCACTGCAAAACTTTTTTTTCCCTCTAAGCAGTAAATATATTATTGCCAGGATTAGTAGAGAGTAAATGTGTTTGAAATAAAAAACATTCACTTAAATTATCCTCAGTACTAGCGTATTTTGGCTGATTGAAATGCATATAAGGATGGAAAAAATGACATGGTATAAATACTATTTCCCCTTATGTATAGCTCTTGTAAAGGCTGAAAAAGACTAAACAGCTCTCAGGATATACTAGAGGAGGTATGGAAGATGACGGCTATATTTATTTTTTAAAGTCTTAAGTAATGCTACAAAACGCTGTGCGTCTTTTGTTTGTTAAAATAAAGATATAAATAAATACACACGGGGGTTTTCTTTATCTTTCCATATGTTTCTTGTTATGGTGTATTTGTTTTCACTATTAAGTAATTTTTCTGTCTTATCTAGATTCTAATGTTCCCCAGTTACTTATAACGGAATATCTGCTGTCTTTGTGGCATTATCTTATGTAGTAAGAGAGAATAATAGCATATTTTGTATATTTTGTATGCACAAAGAAACCACAAAATATATTAGACAACATAAATTATAAACATAGTACAAGACATAGTAGAAATGCTTTACTCCTATGAATTGTGTACACCTTGGGGATGCTCATCTGAGATCTTTCAACCTCTAATTAAAAAGAGTTGTTAGTGTTTGCAGATGACACAAAACTTTGTAAAGTAATAAAATGTGAGCAGGATATTGCTTTGCTGCAGAGGGATTTAGATAGATTGGGGGACTGGGCACTAAAATGGCAGATGAAATTTAATGTAGAAAACACACCCTAAATGGAAGCGGATTAGGGATAACAACACACGAGAAGGATTTGTGAATTATTATAGACAACAAACTACGCAGTAATATACAAAGTCAATCTGCAGTTGCTAAGGCCACTAAGGTTTTGTCATATACAGTATCTCACAAGAGTGAGTACATACCTCACATCTTTTCAAATATTTTATTATATCTTTTCATGCAACAACACTGAAGAAATGCTACTGTGCTACAATGTAAAATAGTAAGGGTATAGCCTGTATAACAGTGTAAATTTGATGTCCCCTCAAAATAGCTCTAAATACACAGCCATTAATGTCTAAACTGTTGGCTACAAAAGTGAATACACCCATAAGTGGAAATATCCAAATTGGTCCCAAAGTGTCAATATTTTGTGTGGCCACCATTATTTTCCCTTCACTGCCTTAATCCTCAAGGGCACCAGAGCTTCACAGGTTGCCACTGGAGTCCTCTTCAACTCCTCCATGACGACATCACGGAGTTGATGGATGTTAGAGACCTTTGCTTTCCAACACCTTCTGTTTGAGGATGCCCCACAGATGCTCAATAGAGTTTAGGACTAGAGACATGCTTGGCCAGTCCATCACCTTTACCTTCAGCTTCTTTAGCAAGGCAGTGGTCATCTTGGAGATGTTTGGGGTCATTATCATGTTGGAATACTACCCTGCAGCCCAGTCTTCGAATGGAGGGGATCATGCTCTGCTTCAATATATCACAGGACATGTTGGCATTCATGGTTCCCTCAATGAACTATAGCTTCCCAGTGCCCGCAGCACTCATGCAGGCCCAGACCATGACAGTCCCACCACCATGCTTGACTTGTCTTTGTACTCCTCACCTGGTTGCCACCACACACGCTTGACACTAGACATGTGCAATTCATTTCGTTCCAAATGCAAATTCGGCCGAATATCGGGAAATTCTGACATTCGGATGCTTCCGAATGTCTGAAGTGCTGAATTGTCGAATTTCCGAAATGCAGAATTTGGGAATGCCAAACTGAACTGAATTGCCAAAGTGCCAAAGTTCCGAGGTTCCGAAGTGCCAAATTTCGGAATGCCGAACAGAATTGCCGAATTTCCTAATTTCCGAATTGCTTCAGATTTCTGAAAAGTGGCAAAACAGGAGAGGGTTGGGGTTAGGGGTTGTGGTAGGGGTTGAGGTAGGGTTAGTGGTTATGGTAGAGGTAGGGTTAGGGGTAGGGTTAGGTTTAGGGGTAAGGTTAGGGGTAGGGTTAAGGGTTGGGGTAGGGTTAGTGGTTGGGGTAGGGGTAGGGTTAGGGGTTGGAGTATGGTTAGGGGTAGGGTTAGGGTAGTGGTAGGGTAACACTAACCCTATTCCTAACCCTACACCTAACCCTACCCTAACCCTACACCTAACCTTACTCTACCCTTAACCCTAAACCTACCCTAACCCTACCCCTAAACCTACCCCTAACCCTACTCCTAAACCTACCTCTACCCTTAACCCTACCCTAACCCTACTCTAATCCTACCCCTAACCTAGCTCTACCCTAACCCTACCCCTAACCTTACCCTACCCTAACCCTACACTTACCTGACGTCCTGAAGTCCTGAAGTTCCAAGGCCCCGAAGTCCCGAAGTTCCAAAGTGCCGAAGTTCCGAAGTGCCGAACTGGAGTGCCGAAGTGCCAAAGTTCTGAAGTTCCGAAGTGCTTAAGTCCCGAATTTCTGAATGCCGAGCCAAAGCAAATATTTTTCCCATGCACATCCCTACTTGACACCATCTGAACTAGATACGTTTATCTTAGTCTCATCGGACCACAGGGCATGGTTTCAGTAATCCATGTCCTTAGTCTGCTTGTCTTTAGCAAACTGTTTGCGGGCTTTTTTGTGCATCATCCTTAGAAGAGGCTTACTTCTTGGATGACAGCCTTGCAGACCAATTTGATGCAGTGTACGGCATATGGTCTGAGCACTAACAGGCTGACTCCCACCCCTAAAACCTCTGCAGGAATGCTGGCAGCACTCATACTCTATTTCAAAAAGACAATCTCTGGATATGACGCTGAGCACATGCACTCAAATTCTTTGGTCAACCATGGCAAGGCTTGTTCTGAGCGGAACCTGTCATGTGAAACCACTGTATGGTCTTGCCCACCGTGCTTCCAGGGCCGGATTAACATAGGGGATGATGGAGCTGCAGCTCCAGGCCCAGGCCCAGGCCCAGGCCCAGGCCCATGGAATAGGCCCATAAAAAAATAAATTATATTTTTTTTTGAACTTTTTTTTTTTTTTTACACACTACTCTTAGGTTTGCCACCTGACTGGTATTTTACTGGCACAGCCAGTATTTGAGGCTGCCTGGCCGTGCTGGTATCGCAGTAATACCGGCAATACAAATGCAGGTATTTTTCTCAGTATAAACGGAGATTACTCTGCAATACCAGCACCGGCCAGTAGGGGTCACTGTGTGTGGAGAGAGGCAGGGATAGGTTACAGCATATCCCTGCCTCTCTCTACTACTCACTGATCCATGGGGGAGCAGCTACACAGCACAGAGAGTCCAGACAGCAGCTCTACAGCTCAGGTAAGTGAGGGATGGGGGGAAAGGCAGCAGGGAGACATGGGGACACTGAGACACTAGGGGACACAGACATTAGGGGACACTGGGTGACCTGGGACACTGTCCCATGTCTCCTGTCCCATGTCACCTAGTGTCCCCATGTCCCCCAGCCAGTGTCCCTAGTGGCTCAGTGTCCACACAGCTCCCAGTTTCCCCTAGTCTCCCAGTGTCTGTGTCCCTAGTGATTCAGAGTGCCCATGTCTCACAGTGTCCCCATGTCTATGTCCACAAGTGTCCCCATGTCTCCCAGTGTCCCCAAGTGACTGCCTTCCAGCCAGTGTCCCTAGTGTCCAAGTGTCCCCATGTCTCCCAGTGTCCCCTAGCCTTCCAGTATTTGTGTTCCCATGTCTTTTAGTGTCCCTAGGTCTTAGTGTCCCCAAATGTTTCAGTGTCCCCATGTCTCCCAGGTGTCTGTGTCCCCATGTCTCTGTGTCCCTAGTTTCTCATTGTCCCCATGTCTCCCCAAGTGACTGTCTTCCAGCCAGTGTCCCTAGTGTCTAAGTGTCCCCATGTCTCCCAGTGTCCCCTAGTCTCCCAGTGTCCCCTAGTCTTCCAGTGTTTGTGTTCCCATGTCTTTTAGTGTCCCTAGTGTCTTAGTGTCCCCAAATGTTTCAGTGTCCCCATGTCTCCCAGGTGTCTTTGTCCCCATGTCTCTGTGACCCTAGTTTCTCAGTGTCCCCATTTCTCCCAGTGTCCTCATGTCTCCCAGTGTCCCCATGTCTGTATTCACAAGTGCCCCCATGTCTCCCAGTGTCCCCAGGTTTCTCAGTGCCCCCGTGTCTCCCAGTGTTCCCAGGTCTCTGTTTCCCCATGTCCCACTGTGTCCCCTAGTATCCTAGTGACATGGGGACACACTGAGACATAAGGACACTGGGAGAAATGGGGACACTGGGAGACTAGGGTGTGGGCAACATGGGGACACTGACACTGTGATACATGGGGACACACTGAGAAATGGGGAGACTTGCGAGACTGAGACACTGGGAGACAGGGAGACACTGGGAGCAATTCATCTATACAGCAGACTCAAACTGTAAGTAGTTTGTTGATGATTTTACAGAATTTTCTCTTATGTCACTCCTTGTGATTTACATCATGTGATGTCACTCATAACTAATTATACAAAGGCTGGTATTTGTTTCCAAGAAAGTTGGCAACCCTAACTACTCTTCACATACTCTTGCTTAAAGGAACACTATACGGTCAGGAATACAATCATGTATTTCTGACCCTATTATGTAAAAACCACCTTCTAGCCCCCCTGGCACTCTTTTGCCTCCCTAAATATAGTAAAATCTTACTTGTATTCAAGTCTGCAGCTACTGGCTCTGCCTCTGAACTGACTCTGTCTGCTGACATAATCAGAAGTGGCCGTCTGAGCAAATTACAATGCTTCCCCATAGGATTGGCTGAGACTGTAAACTAGGAAGATCAGGGGCAGAGCCAGCACAAGTCAAACATAGCCCTGGCCAATCAGCCACTCCTCATAAAGATAAATTGAATCAATGCATCTCTATGAGGAAAGTTCAGTGTCTGCATGCAGAGGGTGGAGACACTGAATGGCAGTGCTGCACACTAGGCAGTACTGCCCCAGAAAGCACCTCTAGCAGCCATCTAAGGAGTGGCCAGTTGAGTTATTTTCTCTGAAAAGACAGTGTTTACTGCAAAAAGCCTGAAGGGAATGATTCTACTTACCAGAATAAATGCAATAAGCTGTAGTTGTTCTGGGGACTATAGTGTTCCTTTAAGTTTGGAAGCTTAAGAGGGATGTATGGCAACAAACCTTGTATGGACTGGCTGACAAACGAATTATTTTAGGCAATGCAGACTTTGGTTTCTCTAACACTGTGGCATGTCCCCTTTCTTCTACACTCACTACATACACTACACTCACTGCATACACCTTTACTCTATCCCAGACTAGATTCCAGGAACCTCTGCCTGCTAGTAACACGATAAGGAGACAAGTGGACATGTGAGTGCTAGGGGACAGTCCTTAGAAAGCGTGGGGTAGGAGCATAATTTGATGCATTTATGTCAAGTTCAGGGTGCTGCCTGCATACTATGCCCTTAGTTGGACAGCCTGCATTATTGACAGGCCGCCTGACATGCATTCATGCCAGACTGGCCTTCCAATTCTTTGGACAAACATTCCCCCTTTTTGGGCATGTGTCCCTTTTGGCAGGTCTGGTCACGTGATTTGCGTCAGTGGCACACCCTTTTACCCTGCCCATTGTCTTCCTGCTTCACTGGACACTGCTGTTAGGAGGTATGGATTTACTTGAAAGATGAAAGCATAAATTAGAGAGAGATTAGCATAGAGTATGTTTTTCGTATAGCTGCATCCTTTCCCTCCAACACCATCTCCATCAGATACATGACGCTTGGGAGGTATGGTTGTTTCAGTGTTTTTGGTCGATAAGATTCTGTAATTAGGCCCATCATAATTGTCAGCTCCAGGCCCACTGGGCTCTTTATCTGGCCCTGCGTGCTGCAGCTCAGTTTCAGGGTCTTGGCAATCTTTTAATAGCATAGGCCATCTTTATGTAGAGCAACAATTCTTTTTTTTAGATCCTCAGAAAGTTCTTTGCCATGAGGTGCCATGTTGAACTTCCAGTGACCAGTATAAGAGAGTGTGAGAACGATAACACCACATTTAACACACCTGCTCCCCTTTCATGCCTGAGACCTTGTAATACTAATGAGTCACATGACACCATGGAGGAAAAATGGCTAATTGGGCCCAATTTGGACATTTTCACTTAGGGGTGTACTCACTTTTGTGAGATACTGTATAAATAGGGGCATCAATTCACAAAAAAAAAATATAATTTTGCCTCTTTATAAATCACTGGTAAGACCACACATTGAATATGCTGTGCAATTGTGGGCAACTGTTCTAAAGAAGGATATCATGGCACTAGAAAACGTGTACAGACGAGCTACAAAATTTATAAAAGGAATGGAGCATTTTAGTTATGAAGAAAGGTTAAAAAATGTAATTCTCTTTAGTTTGGTAAAATGGCATCTCAGAGGTGATATGATTACATTATACAAATATATTCTGGGCCAGTACAAACCATTATCTGGAAATCTATTCATAAACAGGGCTATACATATGACACAAGGGCATGCATTTAGGCTGGAAGAAAAGTCTATGGCAAAGAAAAGTTGTTTTTTTACAGTAAGAACTGTAAGGATGTGGAATTCTCTGTCTGAAGAGGTGGTTTTTATCAGAGTCCATACAGATGTTTAAACAGAAATTGAATTAATATTTGCAAAAACAGAACATACAGGGATATAATTTCTAATTAATGGGGTAATAGCTGCTCTATCCAAGGAGATATTTGACTGACATTTTGGGGTCAAGAAGGAATTTTTCCCTAGTTTGTTGCAAAATTCTAAGCGCTTCAGGATGGGTTTTTTGCCTTCTTTTGGATTAACAGCAAAAACATATATGAGGAATAGTGATGTCACGAACGGTTCGCCACGGATGGCGAACATATGCGCTGTTCGGTCCGCCCCCTATGTCATCATTGAGTAAACTTTTAACCTGTACCTCACAGTCAGCAGACACATTCCAGCCAATCAGCAGCAGACCCTCCCTCCCAGACCCTCCCACCTCCTGGACAGCATCCATTTTACATTCATTGTGAAGCTGCATTCTTAGTGAGCTGGGAGGGAGGTGGGAGGGTCTGGGAGGGAGGTGGGAGGGTCTGGGAGGGAGGGTCTGCTGCTGATTGGCTGGAATGTGTCTGCTGACTGTGAGGTACAGGGTCAAAGTTTACTCAATTAAGACGAATAGGAGGTGGACCGAACAGCGCATATGTTCCCCGTCGGTGGCGAACCATTCTGCGAACCGTTCGGGACATCACTAGTGAGGAAGGCTGAACTTGATGGACGCAAGTCTCTTTTCAAAACTGCAAGAAAGGAACACAATCACCCATCTTGTTGCTTGTGTCACTGCAAAGTGCAAGAAGCAAATTAAGCCTCTTCATTTACTGTTAAAATAGAGGTTGCAGTCATGTATGATGAGTACAGTTCAGCTCTTTATTGAGGGCACAGTGCTCAAGACACTACAAGCTTTTACATCTATGCTCTGTAGTGTCATCTCCACTGTCTTGTGATGTTGTGATCTTTGGGAAGGTATTGATTCACCCCAGAATTGGTAATATAACCCAATACTAATAATAATTTGTTACCTAATTCTCTTATCACATAATTTTCATTTTGCAGGGCAGTCATCGTCCACTTTGTCTCAAAGTGATCTCATATTTTGGTGAAACATAAGCTATTCTACTGACGTTATCTTGATAACTGAAAAATAAACTGGAGATTCCAGATCTACAGGAAGTGAAAAACTGCTAGCTAGGAAGAGATCCCTGCTGTTTCCTGACTTTTCCTTGCTGTTCGCCAGTATCTTCTCTGTCTTCTTATTATCAAGTAGTCTGGAGATATGTTTCAGTCAGAACTGCAATTCATCAAATCAGGTGATCGGCCCAACTTCAAATTTCTGTGCTGTCCCTTGCTACAATCTTGGGGGAAACAACTCATACAAGCTCAAACATGTTTTTTGGGAGGAGGAAATAAGCAGCTTAGTTTCCCATGATAGACAAGAGGTCTGTCAAATCACATAGACTGTATCTCCTGACCAATCAAATTATAGCAAGAAAAAAAAGATTGATGGTTAGGGCATACCCAGTATTCGCAGATCAAGTGACAACTGACCAATTGAGGGGGAAAAAGGAGGAGTAGTGAAATGATCTATACTTCCAAGCAGGTTTATACCAAACAGCCTGAATGCCTCTACTGAGTGAGAAGGACCAACAGTGATACATATTGAATAGAATTGGGAATTTTCCCAAGCAATTCAATAGCTGACAAAGGTCCCAACTATGAGAGCTCTATCTTTAATGAGCCCTTATAGGGCAAACATGGACTCATTTTATTGTCGTGTTTTTAAAAAAATTTTCATTGTTTGTTTATTTTTTTAAATCAAGCTTTTTTATCAAGCTTTTTTTTACTTTCATTGCTATTTCGGTTCTCATGGATTTGAATTTGTCCTTTTTTATAGTTGAAGAAAATAAGAGCTAGAAAAAAGACTTTGGATGGTAAGTATATATGTATATTGTTTAATTGGCTGGTTAAAGAATTGGGAAACCTTAGCCAACTGGGGAGAGGGGGCAAGTTGTGGTTATCCAACTATTAGATGGGTGGGCAATGCCATATCTAACCCCCTATTGTTTAATTATTTAGAGCCCCCACCTGTCAACCAGGAGCGGTGGGTTGGAGAATACCAGGTTCTTCCTCCTGAATATTATAATTAGGACCCATGGCTCATGGGTGGTGGGGTCATGGGTCATGGATGGGGCTTAGAGGAGGACATTAGGTTCTCCCCCTGAATATTACTAATAGGGTACTCACCTGCTGCCAATGGGCTGGGTGGAAGATGCTTGGTCCTCCCCACTTGAATATTATAATTAGGGCTCCTGTTATGGAATGGGGGGCTTTTTTAGCTATTGCTGCCCAGCTTGAAATTGTAATCATTTAGCAGATATGGTCCATTGCTGCATAGCAGATCCCTTATTGACCCCTATAGGATTATTTATTGCTGCTTGTTTACTTTTTTGGTGTGGTGGCTGGCTAGCAAGTGCTGGCCAGCCACCACATAATTAACCCTTTCCAGCCAAAAATATTATTTTTTAACTATTTGCTGCTAGCTGCTATTGTTGCAGAAAATAGTTAATTTAAAATAAAACACCAGACCAAACACCACCAGACCAAAATTCTAATGAATTCAAGGCCACAATACAGACATGGTTAAATAGCATGATAAATATCCAGATTTGCAATCCAAATGTCCCCATATGCAGCTATTAGGTTTTGCCCCATTTTGGTACAAGGCCATTCTGACTTTAGTGAATAACCCTGCCTGCAAGCAATCTCTACTGGAGCAGTCAACTAATCTGCTATGATAGCTAATATCCAATATTCTGACTGCAGCTTCATTGTCTGTAGCCATGAACATCTATCTATGTTTTCATCTGCCTGTCTAGCATGTTAGCATGTGTGTATGTCTGTTTATATATATATATATATATATGGATATATGAATACATACATTCATATGTATGTGTGTGTGTGTGTGTGTGTGTGTGTGTATGTGTATATACAGTACCTTAGGCACTGAGCATTGTGTTACTGTATTTATACAAAAATAAATTTGCATGTTTCATTAATTAAAATGACATAACATTAGCACATTATATTAAAAATGAATCTCAGCATCTGTGTTTGTTTTGTAATAATAGTAGAGTTTATATTATTGCCAAAAAACAATAGCAAATAGCTCTCAAGCATTTAGATTATGTGCCATGAAAAACAGCAGCAGCGATGAGTCAGGCCAGTGAGACAAGACTGCAGCTCTTGCTTTGATTAGTATTCATGAAGCATTCAGCTCCAGAGAGGATTAATAGACTCTGATGCCTAATATCCTGGAGAACAATTAATTTGCCCACAGTTTTGTCATGGTTGAAAGTCAAATGCTGGAACAGATCGATGCACTGAGCTGTATGTTGAAACAGTACAACCTTCTGCTGGAGCTGAATTTTAATTTCTACATCATCATTTCATCCACAACTTTCTAATAGATCTAAAAGCCTCTTTATATCTGATGTTTGATTTCATTACAAAATTCTACTTTGATTTTTCAAATATCAAACTACTGTTCCATTTAGAAAGCTCTAGACGCATTTCCTGTATTGTGTTTTACATTTTAAAATGTATCATGTTTGTAAAAGTCAAAAATAGCACAAAAATGCTGTTTGTGTTTTTTTTTTTTTGTTAGCAATCAAGTGATGGGAAATGTATTGATTGATACTTTAGATTAGATTAAGCAAAATGCTAGTCAAGACAATGACAGTTTAAAAGGCTTTCATTTTTGCTGTAAGGTATCCATTAATAAACATACAAATATATTTACCTTTTTGCTAATTTACGTGTCATCTGTTCTATTGTTTATAATGCAGAACTTCAAAACACATAATATTTATCCTAATAACAAATAGTAATCTTTTGATGATATAAAAATAATGATTTATAGGTAGCTTTAATCTTTCATACAAAAGTTTGAATGATAAAAAATATTTTAAAATGGCATAGGGCGGGGCGGAGTCAGAGTACCATGCTGTGAGGATACAAGAACAAGCAGCTCCTGCAGTCTTTTAATTATTAAACTTACCACAGCGATTAACTTGTCTATGTAACAACTGGAAACTGCGGTCCAAGTTGCAGAGCAGTACTGGTTCTGAGGCTGAGCCTGAAAATTGCCTCTCTGTTTCCGGGAGGGAGATCCTTGGTCCACGCAGCTGAGGCATACTCTGACAGTGAGTGGGGTGAACGGCCGCCTCCCTGCTATCCTGCCCAATTGCAGTAGATCAAAACCTCGGTCCCACACGGTGCTGGTCTACTCCCCCCCCACACTTTGGACTGGCGGGAGTAATCCTCACCTTGGTGGTCTCCACTGCTACCAACAACCCAGAGCTGCTGATACCAACTGGAGTGGCAGAGAAGCCTTACATAAAATGTTGGATGCTGCATGCCGGATGCTGCTAATTGTGAGTCGGGAGCGGATTGACCACCCATCCCAGGACCTACCGGCAGGGTTCCAACACGCGGTGCTGGTCCGGGTAGCTAGCCCAAATAGGGATGCAGCATCGGAGACACCACAGTACAGCTGCCACACTGCATGACCCACCTAGGAGCCCACATCTTGCAATCACCAGGGAGGCCAGTGCGCCAGTTCCTTCACACCATCTGGATGCTGCTGTGGCCTTGGCTGGGGCTGTGATATTCACTGGCAGCAAAAACGCAGTGGGACTGTGCAGAGCCACTGGTGGGCATCGGCTGACTTACGCTGACTCTCTGTCACTCACTGCCAAACCTATGATTAACATTCTATGTTCATTGCTAGCTTGTTTAGTGTAACTTTATAATTCTCAACTATGCATTCCCTTTAGCCTCCTGCGCCTTAAGAAATGTGTATTTCATAGCTCTCACTTTGATGCAGGATCCCCGGGTGACATATATTTCAGCATGTTACTAAAGCTACTCAACTTCTTTTAACTCAGTCTCAGTGCATAAGCCTCTACAAGTTACTATTGTTTCGTTGACAAGCCTAGCACTTTGTTAATTTTGTACATTTTTATGTTTACTACTCACAAGCTAAATTAGTACATACAACTTACTCACGCACTCAGCTAATGTTTTCTTTCACATGTACTATATCTTGTTTCAGCTTGATTAATTATATAAACATGTGCAGGGTTCTCAATACCACAAAGATGTTTTACTATGTATTCTACTATATTTGCGCCAGCTGTCATGGTAAAGCAAACCTGCTTGTTTAACCTGTGCACAAATAAAATAAAGAATTTAAAAAAAATATATGACATAGGATTACACTTTATTTTCTGCAATAAAATTAAATGTTGTTTCATATTGCCTGTATTATTCAAAACAATATTCTAAATATTACACATTGTCACTGCAACTATATTATAAGCACCATCACAACTTTGCATAATTCTTAAGGTGCTGATACATAGAACATCTTCAAACTGCCTTAAGCTCTGATAGTAGCTTAGATCTGCAGCAATATTTTAAAACAACTGCAGATCTTATTGTGCTCTATCAGGTAGCCAGAATGCTAAGTTAAAAGTTGTCTATATCAATTTTGTCTACTTGCCCATGTAGACATTGCAGGCACAACATTTGAGTCACAAACTATGCATCGTAGGCAGAGATTTATGGGATAATAGTCTCTTTCTGACAAGGGACCCACAAAGAAAATTTTGAAAGTATGTTTCTTTTTAGTTAACATTTATTTTTATTTTTCTGCATTTTTAACATGGAGTTAAACCTTATACCTTTACTAAGCAAATGGGATCACAGTGGTCTTACTTGGTGAACCAGCTCTCCACTCCCAATTTCTCTCTTTTACTCTCCTTCCACTCCTAAGGACCATTAACCCCTTAAGGACCAAACCTCCGGAATAAAAGGGAATCATGACATGTCACACATGTCATGTGTCCTTAAGGGGTTAAAGTCTCCCAAGCCACTTTATCTCAATGAAGTGTTCTGGGTGTAGTGGTCATGCTCTTTTTTTTACCCTGTAATGTAAAGCATTTCATTTTTGGAGAAACTGAAATGTTTCCATTGTAGGGTTAAACACACCATACACTATAGGTGTATTCACTGCAATGATTGAGTAAAACATAGTCAAGTGATTTTGCAGTCATAGGTAAGCATTCAATTCAATACTTTCCTATAAGGATAGCATCACCAAGGAAGTCTTAGTGTTAGAGAAAAGGCTAGAAAAAACCTTTCTTTTATCTTTTTATGCTAAAAGGAGGTGGGGATTGTGACATAATTTGTATATTTATTAATTCTAGTCTCAGGTGCATTGTATGTCCTATGAAGAAATCCAGGGAATTAAGGCAATTCAACATGTGTTTACAGACACTAGGTCTGGTGTTGTATACATAACATTTGTTTTAAGTGATTATTAACAAGGGGGATGGGAAGAAGTAGCCTTCCTCTTGGCATATCCAAAGTTATTGTGTCCTGGGATAAGAACAAAGGACCTTTGGGGATAATTAGCTCAATCTAATTTACATTCTCAGCCAGAGCTCTGGTATCCCATCTAAGTTCATATTTTCCTTGGTGTAAATAATTTGTAAATATATTTCCTGTGTGTGCTGTGGTCTTTTAAGAAATTTGTGGGATTTAGAAATAGAGTTTTCTACAAGTTGCCAGTAAGATGTGTGTCTTGTCTCTTTGTCGAGTTCTTGGAAGTATTGGATCTATGCACGTCTAAGACATTATATCCATTGAAGTGTATTGCCAATCTGCTACCAAGCAAACATACCCTTGGGGTATAGATGAGCAGTTAGCAGTAAAGGTTATACAAAGAAACCCAAGGATGATAGCAGACCTGAACTGGTGCACCTTTAGTGCCAGAGATGTCAGGGCCATGTCATCACAGAGGTTTTTTTATTGAAACCCATTTATTTTCAGTGCATGTGCATGGACATTCATGTTTTCATATACATTATAGGATTTATGTCATAAAATATATGTATTTTATGTATATTTCTTCTTACCAACTAAAAAACTGGAACTGGGATTGCAAGTTCTTTGATTTTCTGTTGTGCTTTTTTGGCTTTAAAATTGGTATCACAGCTTAATGGCACCAGGTAGTAAATAGCAAACTGTAAAAACATTTCACAAATGCCAATTTTAGTTGCCAAATTATAAATTCTTCATAGAACAAAGCTATGGGCTGGGTTCTCTAAGGGTTGTGTAAGGGTATACTCCGCCTATTGTATAGTAAATCATCCATTGAAATAAATAAATAGTAAAAATTTTTGCTCTGCAAGACTCCAGTCCTATATGTTTATGCTTTATGGATGGGTAATTATTTTAACATTTTTTCAACAAAAATTCTTGTATTATTTTTTTAACTTCAATAAAATGCATTTCCAACTGACTGACGTCAGCACAAAAAAACCTACTTTTATTAAAAAAAATTCTCACTGGGTTTAAAATGATATATTCTAAATAAAAAAGAGTATTTTTAATTATTTGTATTTATTTTCATAGCAACTAACTGAGAAGATGAAAATGAACACTTATAATTTCATACACCTACTAATAAGTAGTTAACATAAAATGAGTTGACGCTGCTGAATATGACACTTTGAGTGAATATGTAAAATTTAACACATTAATAAAAATGTATCAACTTTCAGGAGCCAGTGCAAAAGTTAGATATATTCTCACAGAAATTATTAGATTGAATATGATACAGATTAAATGTCTTTCATATTCCACAGTGCGTTAAAAGATAACACATTTTAATAGTGTTATAATCTTTGAATGTGTTATATTATAATGTAATGCAAAGTCTTGAATTAAAAGCATGACATATTTAATTTCTCTTGAGCAAGGAATGCTGACAATACAATACAAGTACTGAACTCATCATGAAAATCATTGTCATTTCTCATAAATGTGAATTCTAGGTTGTGGATATTTCACTGTGTATTACTTGAAATAAGTAATTGACATTGAAGATCATGGCGCATATTTATAAAATAATTGTGATTATATATTGCACTTTATAAAAAGCACTAAATGTGTGATTACTATAAATGTTAATGAGTGCATAATGTTTCATATTATTATTTTTTTTTTCATTTGTTATTTAGAAAATGTTTTATGAATTATACATTTAAAGAGAACATTCCCAAAATCAAACACAATGACACTGTGTAATAAAAATGAAAATGGTTGAAACAAAATGTGTGTGAAACAATCATGCTTGAACAGAATGAAAAATAAAATAGTATATAAATAAAATAAAACAAAGAAAAAAAGAGATACAAATTGTATGAAAAAAAAAATGTTATGATGGATAGGAGTTAAGAAAAAAAAATTCCAGTGTCTTTGCTCCTGAAAGTCGGTATCTGTCGACCCATTTTTTTTTCTCTTCCTTAGGTAAATGACGCACACAAACACACAGCCATCCACCTAATCTAAAAGAAAATGTTATTGATCAGGTCAGGCAAACATCTTCAATTGTCCAGTTAGTTGTGATGCTTATTTCGCCATTTATGTTGCTTTTGGAGATGGACATGGGTCATCTTGGGCACTCTGATCGGTCTGTGACTACACAGCCCCATACACAGCCAACTGTGATGCACTGTGTATTGTGACACTATTCTATCATGGCCAGCATTACGTTTTAGCAATGTGAGCTACAGTAACTTTTCTGTGGGATCAGACCAGACGGACTGTGTTTCCTTGTGCATCATTAGTCTTTGGTGCCCATGATCCAGATGACAGTTCACTGGTTTCCCCTCTTTGCACCAAGTTTGGTAGGTAGGAACCACTGCATACTGGGAACATCCCACAAGATTTGCTGTTTTGAAGATGCTCTGACCCAGTCTTTTAGCTATCACTATTTGGTCCTTGTCAAAGTCATTCAGATTTTTTTTTACTTTTTTCCTGTTTTTGACCATTTTTCCTGCTTCTAACACATGAATATATATATATATATATGTGTGTATATACAGTCAGGTCCATAAATATTGGGACATCAACACAATTCTAATCTTTTTGGCTCTATACAAGACCACAATAGATTAGAAATGAAATGAACAAGATGTGCTTTAACTGCAGACTTTCAGCTTTAATTTGAGGGTATTTACATCCAAATCAGGTGAACGGTGTAGGAATTTACAACAGTTTGTATATGTGCCTCCCTGGCAACGTTAATAAATGTAGGAAAATAAAAGATCTTTAAAAAGATCAACCATACCAAAATATCCATTTGAAAACTATCTCACCCTATAAGAATTGGTAACAGTTGTTTTGTCTTTTTCTAGATTCTTGAAAATGAGAATGACAATGATTTCCTGCATTGTCAAATGCTGGTTACATAATACAATTGTTATTTATTTTATCTTACAACCACAACTTACATTTAAAGGGATACAAAGGTAATATTCAATTTTAAATGTAAAATGGGCTAGGCAGAATTTGCCATGGTTTTCTAAATATTTTGAGAGCACCATTAAATGGTTATTCCAACCCTTTTTAAAACCTAGATTTCCTAGGTAAGAACCCTATTGGTCACTATTCTCTAGGTCACCCCTTATATTTTGTAGCAAAATCTGGAAAAAAAAGTGTTTTACTTACCTGGAATTCAATGTCAGCTAGCTCTCCTGGAGATGGATTCCACTCCTCCACCCGACATCAGCCAGGGTTACATTGGCTCAGAGTTCTCCTGCAACGGATAAGCTTAATATCTCTGTTTCCACGGCACTGTGTGCACTGACAATAAATGTAAAATATACACCAAATTCATATTAGACAGCCCAGAAAAGAGGTGTAATTAGCCCCCGTTACAAAAGTTAAAATATCTTTTTATGTGCAGCATATGTGTGTAGAGGCTGCATGTAGTATTGAATGTTTGTGAGAATGCTGCTTATGGGGTTGCATGTCTGCTTGTTGTGTTGCATTGGGGTTGCACTACAGCCCCTATCACTCCACTAGAACCCCTGTAGAGTATGTAGTGGGGAGTGGACTCTGTAGTAGGGGGGTAGGGGCTACTTTTAGTGCAGTATTTAAAAAAATATATGTTTTTTAATAAAAAAAAGCAAATTAAAGTGTATTCCCTCCCTCACTGATGCTTATTGTGTGGCCAGGGAGGGGGGAAACCTAATCACCGGTCATCCAGTGGGTGACGCTGCATGTCTGCACCCCTGTCCAGAGCCAGGAAATGTATTGGAGCATTGCCGTGGTAATCTGCATTAATACTCTGACACTGTAGAGGCGAGTGAGAGCAAGTGCAATCTCTCTCTCTTTCTCTGTGTGTATATGTGTATATATATATATATATATATATATATATATATATATATATATAACATGTATATGACCATATATACAATATACATATGTATGTATATGTATATATTTATTTATTTATTTATTGATAAAATATTTTACCAGGATGGAAGGATGGATACATTGAGATTTCTCTCATTTTCACATATAAAGTACACTTTAATAACCTGCACATATTTACACTCAATATACATACACACACAAACATACTGATGTACAGAGACACAAAATGACACACACACATACTCACACATTACACAGTGTGTGTCTGGCAATGTGTATTGGTACGTTGTGTGCATGTATGGCATTGTTTAGTGTGTATGGGCCTGAGAGTGTGTCTTGTGCATCTGTGAGTGTATATCTGTATGCATGTGTATTCATGACTGTGTTGGCATTGCAAATCCATTTCTGTGTATCTCTGTGTCTGGGAGTGTAGTGTGTTATGTGTAGGGGGGCTGCTTGTGGTCTTGCTGTGTGTTTTGTGTTTACACATGTTGTGTGTGAGGGATGATTATGTGGGTATGAAGGTTACTGTCTGAAGGGCTACCATCAGAAATGTTGGGGCCCTAACACAGCTTAAGGTTGGGGCCCCTGTGGCATGCCCCTGAGTCCAACAACAGGGTCCACCCTAAGTCTTTCCACAATAATGCAGTGTTTGTGTACAGTGTATGTAGTGTGTATAGTGGTTGCAGCGCTTATATTGTGGATTAAGCATGTGTGTGTGTAGTGGAAGCAGTAGGTGTAGTGGATGAAGAGTGTGTGTTTAGTAGATGCAGTATGTGCATTGTGGATGAAGTGTGTGTGTAATAGATGCAGTGTGTGTGTAGTGATTGCACTGTGTGTGTAAAGTGGATACAGTGTAGTTCATGCAGGGTGTGTAGTGGATACAGCATTTGTATTGTGTATGTAGTGGATGCAGTGTGTCTCTAGTGGATGCAGTGTGTCTCTAGTGCATGTAGTGTGTGTAAAGTGGTCATTCTGTGTGTAAAGTGGATGTGGTGTGTGTGTGTGTGTAGTGGATGCAGTGTGTGTAAAGTGGATGTGATGTGTGTGTGTATAGTTGATGCATTGTGTGTGTGTGTATTGGATGTAATGTATGTAATGGTTGCAGTGTGTAAAGGATGTTGTGTGTATAGTGAGTGTGTGTTTGTGTAGTGAATACTGTGTGTAGTGGATGCAGTGTGTGAGTATATATACTGTATTGTGAAGAGGAGGCTCATCAAACTTCATCTTCATCTTCTGGAAGCTCTTCTCTCCAACCCTCTTGAGGTGGGGGTGATGTGAAAGCATGTGCAGTGCAGTGCATGTGTAGTTCATGCAGGGTGTGTAGTGGATACAGCATTTGTATTGTGGATGTAGTGGATGCAGTGTGTCTCTAGTGGATGCAGAGTGTCTCTAGTGCATGTAGTAGTGTGTGTAAAGTGGACATTTTGTGTGTAAAGTGGATGTGGTGTGTGTGTGTGTGTGTGTGTAGTGGAGGCAGTGTGTGTAAAGTGGATGTGATGTGGGTGTGTGTGTGTGTGTGTATAGTGGATGCATTGTGTGTGTATGTAGTGGATGCAGTGTGTGTGTGTGTGTGTGTGTATTGGATATAATGTATGTAATGGTTGCAGTGTGTAAAGGATGTTGTGTGTATAGTGAGTGTGTGTTTGTGTAGTGAATACTGTGTGTAGTGGATGCAGTGTGTGAATATACATACTGTATTGTGAAGAGGAGGCTCATCAAACTTCATCTTCATCTTCTGGAAGCTCTTCTCTCCAACCCTCTTGAGGTGGGGGTGATGTGAAAGCATGTGTGTATGGGGGAGGGGCTGATGTGACAGTTTGATTGTGTGGGGGAAGTGGTGATGTGGTAGCATTAGTGTGGGGAGGGGAGTGGAGTGATGTGACAGGGTGAGGGTGTGTAAGGAGGAGATTATATATTAGGAGGCTATATTTACCAGTTCATAAAATTGCTGCTTGTTTTGTTAGTATGTGAGCCCTGTCCCCTTTCGTATTCCCTCAGCTTTCTCCCCTTTAGCCACCCTCCATTTGCTCTGTGGGAGCAGTGGATGCTCTCCTGCTGTGTTCACATGGAACTTGTGGGATGTGACAGACAGGCAAGGGAGATTAATTTTGCTGTTGCAGTTCCATCCAGAAGACAGATGATTACAGACAGTCTGTATTAATCTCTTTGATGTTCATATAGGCATAATTTTCAAACTAAATTTGTTTGCAATAAACAAATTTCAGTTGCAATTATGCAAATCGTGTATGCACGATTGCGGGTTGTAATTGCATAGTCTGGCAATCATGTATACACAAGTTCCAGGGTGAAGGGGTTAAACTTAAACATTATAAATGTCACTGTTTCTTCTTAAAAAGTAAAGATGGCAAAAAGAGAAAACATGCTGAGTTGCTGCTGAAAGAATATTGATGGGATTAATACACTAAACTGGGAATTGTGAGAATTTACAAAAGAAATAAATAAATTCGGCATAAACAAGTTTTTTTTTTTTAGTTTGTGTGATTAACCTAGAATTTTTAAATGAATAATCAACTTTCTACCATTCCTAGTTTGTTAAATACCCCTTAAGCACAGTAAAGAAGGAGACTATATTTAAAAGAAGAAAAACTACCACAACAAGAGGACATAGTCTTAAATTAGAGGGACAAAGGTTTAAAAATAATATCAGGAAGTATTACTTTACTGAGAGGGTAGTGGATGCATGGAATAGCCTTCCAGCTGAAGTGGTAGAGGTTAACACAGTAAAGGAGTTTAAGCATGCATGGGATAGGCATAAGGCTATCCTAACTATAAGATAAGGCTAGGGACTAATGAAAGTTTTTAGAAAATTGGGCAGACTAGATGGGCCGAATGGTTCTTATCTGCCGTCACATTCTATGTTTCTATGTTTCTATGTTTCTATGTTAAGCGACTTTGTCGTGTTTTTTTTCCCTCTGTTTTTCTTTTCGTATGTCCCTTGTATCATAATGATTATAATCCCATTTTTGCCACTTGCCCTTATTTATATTTATTATGTTTTCTACCTTACCATGGATTTTAGTACTTGGGTTGCCTCCATTTTGTTCTTCTCTGTCCATGAAGTCTGCAGTTTGCCCTTCTGTGAGATTCATGCTCCGCCTATTGCCAAAATGTGTGAATTCAAAAATGTAAAAAAAAAAAACAAGGAGAAATATAGGAACAAAAATTATTCATGTAAAAGCAAAAACTGCAAACTGACAGAGCCGCTTCAATATGTAAGTTCATGCCAAGTTTGGTAAAATTAACTCCTGCAGCCAAGATATGGATAGTTACATAGAGTCTCTATGGAAAGGAAATTCAAAGTTTACAGATGGATTGACTTTACCTTCCACAAGTTTTTTCTTGCATCTTTTAAAAGCACAGATGGTCTTCACTACTCCATCTTTACAGTAGCATCTGATGAAGAGTAAAAAATATAAATTATGCAAAACTTTAAGGAAACTTATTTAGAATTTGATATACACATATGCTTAAATGGACTTGTCATATCAAGAGTACTTTATAGTAGACAGAAGAACATAAAAAAAGTATATAGTATACATTCATTTCAACCTTGCAGTGTTTGGTAGATTTTAATCCGCCTGTCTTGTAGCTCAGATTTCAACTAAATAATTATGAAAATTCATAAAATACACTATGTCCACAAATATATGCAGCACTATTAAAATTAGGTACAGTGTGTTCATGAAAAACACAAAATGCGCATTAAGTCGTGAAACTGAAACCAGGGTCACAACAGCAATTAATTTGTTTGTAGGCAGGATCATTCAAATAGACAATGGCAAGGTATGAAAGGACATCTAGTTTTGCAACAACTGGGGAGATACCTGTTAACTCTTGTGGATCAGTAATGTATGTACAAATATACTATTAAAGTAGATTAAGAACTATACACACAGACATACACACACAAACACACACACAGTTTAGCAAACACTGTATTGTTGTATGTATTCATATTCCTGCAAGCAATCTTATCATTTAAAATCGTGGATTTTGACTTCAGTTTCATTGTCTGTAACTATGGACATATAGTAAGATGAAAGATGCACCTTAAGTTGAAATTGTACTACTGTTATTGAACTTCAACTTTGGTTTGTTATCAATGAAAAATAATGTCAGTAAACAGGCACATCTGAAATGGTGAGTGTCATTTGGGTAATTATGTTATTGTATTGTATTTAGAGAACTGAAGTCTAGTTCATAAAGGTGACATGTTTAATGTCAGGTTAAGGTGAGGGGCAAATTGGATTACATGTCAGGTATTCATAGAGTTAGGAAGCAAGGAACTATTCAAACTATGTTAAGAATTACAGATGCTTTGAGGAAGAACACCATCAATACCCTGTACTGTAAAAATGCAAATAATAAAAATGGTACTCTTTGGAAAGCCACTCAATGATTCCTACCCCAAATACTGTATGCTATTTGGGGCCAGGTTGTCTCTCACAGTCCTAAGTTTACAGTCCTAAGTCTTACTATATTAACATTGTATTGTATGTTAGATATATATGACAAAAATCCAGGTGAAGTGCTTCTAATTTTGCACCAAACTAGGAAAAGATTTCTACTTGACCTCAGAATGTCAGTCCGTTATCTCCCTGGATCCAGAAGCTATGACCCCACAAATTAAAATTTATATCCCTGAATATTATGTATTTGGAAGTATTTGTCCTATTGCAGTTTAAACATCCGAATAGACTCTGATGAAACCACCTCTTCAGGCAGAGAATAACACATCCTTATTGTTCTTGCTGTAGAAAAACTCTTCCTTTGCCTTAGTCTAAATCTCCTATTTTCCAGTCAAAATTATTCTCTGTATAGACTAAATCTCCTATCTTCCAGTCAAAATTGTTCTTTGTATAGTCCTGTTTATAAATAGATTTCCAAACAATGGTTTGTATTGGCCTCAGATATATTTGTATGATGCTATCATATCCCCTCAAATGTGCAATTTTTCCAAACTAAAGATATTAAATGTGTTAGTCTTTCCTCATAACTTAAATGCTCCATTCCTTTTATTAATGCTGTAGCCTGCCTCTGCACTTTTCATAATATCATTGTTTAAAACACATCCCCAAAATTGCACAAGATATTCAAGGTCTTACCAGTGATTTATAAAGAGGCAAAATTATATTTTCATCCCAAAAAATAATGCCCCTATAAATAGACATGCCCCAATGTCTATTTAAAGTTAATTTAAAAACTTGGACATTTGCTATTGTCCAAAATTCAGACGGGAATTTTGTTTACTCATTCGTCAGAAAGACGAATGAATAGAAATTTCACACAAACAAACAAAGACCGAATGTCAGTGTTCGTTTGTTTGTTCATTCAGTTTATTGCAAGGAGGGAGCTACCGACTCACAGCTTCTTCCTTGTAAAATGTAAAAATAGAAGCGGCAGGGAGCACAGCATTTTCTAATCCACCCCATGTCCTCATTCACTCGATTAGGGTCACTATGACCACCATATTAGCATGCCCCTATTCTGCAGGTAGGGGCATGTCTTTTGTAAAAAATACAAACAAAAACCCTCCCCTCAAATCGAGTGCTCCATGGTGGGGCATCTATTTAAATAATGAATTTAATCCCCCACCCATGCCCCACAAGTGGGGGATATTCAACAAAACGGGGACCTAGGGTCCTTCTGACCCTCAACCATGAGCTGGGCATCAAGTGTCAATAGGGGGAGGACATTTTGTCCCATCTCCCTGGCCTCCACCCATGGGCAATGGGTGGGGCTTATGTAAAAATATACCCTCTCAGGTGACTAGGGGTGCCAAGCCCCTAGTCAACCCCCAAAATAAAATAAAGCTCTACCTATCAAACTACCCTAAAAATAGTGAGGGGGAACAATAAAACTAAATACCTGTAGATTTAAAAAAAATCATACTTACCATTTGATGTCTTTTTTCTAAAATCTTTTTTCAGCCCCCAAAAAAGACCAAATTAAAATCCATAAAGCTCATCAAACGTATAAAATAAAAAAGACCAAAGCACAAAATAACACGCTGAAAAAAAAGATCCTGATGCTAAAAAAAAGTCCTTTTTCACCCAGCAAGGTCCCCGCACAGACTGAGCTCTGCAGAGCAGGGAAAGACTTATAAAACCTTTACTTAGCATTAGTAAATTTGGCTGAATTTTGGTCTTTCAGCCTTTCAGTAGATAGCTCCCTAATACGGTGGGAATTAGGGAGATATTTACTTATCGGCTGCAAGATGCAGCCAGGGCATGAATAGGATGGGAATTTTATCCATTTGAATGAAATTCCAACCCGAACAAAAAGTACCGAATTGTGTCCTAACATGAATGAACAAACTAATTCTAATTCTGTTAGGACAAATAGTTTCACCAGCATCATGTCTATGGGAATACTGAAAGGAGGCATCATGAGATCCCAGAGGAAAGGGTATTGTGGAAACATTTCTTTGATCACAGGAAGTGGGTCAAAGGTGGTCAAGCATAGGAAACATATATAAGACAAAGTAGTCCCTACTTTTTCTTATGTTTTAAAGAAAACAAGATCAGTTAGGAAGAAAAGAAAAACAGATCCTGAGAGAGGAAGAGAAGAGGAAGCAATTGGGGAAAGGTATGTTCGGTGTGACAGTGCCGCTTTAAGAAGTCTTCGGATTAGACCGACTGCCTTAAATAACTTATATTTGCTGTAAAAAAAAGTAAAAAATCTCTACTTGTTTAAAATCTAGATATAAAAATTGTGTATATAGCTAAGTTTTTATTTGAGCATCACAATTAAATTGCACATATAGCTGTACTTACTGAGGGTTTTTCTGTGTTACACAAACAATGTCTTATATCTTATAAATCTCATATTAAGTTCTGGAAGTTACATATCATATTAGTGTATTTCATATCAGCAAGAGGTGCTTCCTGATGGTTTGTTTCTGTATTGCAATGTTTTATTACACACTCTTCTTGATACAAGCTTTAAAACAAAGCTCGGAAAACTCTACCTTGCTCTATACAGGTGTATTCTGTTTTGGTAGAACCAGCTTTGTTAATGTACGTGCATTCCTCTTTTTAATAATATCTGTATACTACTTGCTACAATATCTAATTACTACTTATTACTAGTGATGTCCCGAACGGTTCGCCGAACGGTTCGCCACGAACGGTTCGCCACGGACTCATCATTGAGTAAACTTTGACCCTGTACCTCACAGTCAGCAGACACATTCCAGCCAATCAGCAGCAGACCCTCCCTCCCAGACATCACTACTTATTACATTATCATACTCCTGCTAATGTTAATATCTGTATAAATCTGTCTATCTTCTTTCTTTAGTGTTTACTGCTCAGTGGTGTAAATGTAATATATGTTTATTTGTTCTCTTGACTTATGATTATTGCATAAGTATGTGTTTTATTAGTTGTTGTGCACTATAGAGTAGACTTGTGCACGGCAGAAAAATTAGTGTTGATGAGAACACTTCTGTCAAAAATAACACTTTTTTAGAATGGCCGAATTTTGGCCACAGGACAGTTGCGTTTAGCTTAATTTTGTGTAGACTTTAACATGGTGTTAACATTAGTTTTGGATGAAAATATTTTTATTTAAATAGACAAATAATTTGGTCTTATGGTGGTTTGGCTTGAAAGAATTTTGTTAATGGAAGATGAATCAGTCAAGCCAAAAGCACATGGAATTGGGACAATCAGTTTACTGCAATGTATATATACACATTTGTGAGAAAAGTGAGAAAAAGTAACCAGTAGAGGGAAAAACAGAATGAGCTATGAAAATATATATTTATATATTATATCTTTATTAAATATATATAAATGATTTGCTACTCCTTTTATAATATGTATATAAAGATTTTGTGTCTCTGTTTCCCCTCTATTGCACACTTCTTACTTGATCTATGAATAATATCTACTTTTTCTGACTGTCCGTAGCCAACCGTCATCTTTTGTCCCCATGAATAACTCTTTTTTGGGGGGTGTGGGGGGGCACCATGAATGGAGTTCAGAATCACAAATAAAAATCAGCATGTTTGGTCATAGTGCACCTTATTTGGTTCATGATTCAACTACATTTCAGCTTAGTGTTTGGCCGATCCCCATATCGGCCCAAATTTGCACAAATAGCAGTTAACTACATAAAATTCCAAATCTACTAGAGAAAACATTCATGTTTCACTCTAGTCATAAATGATTTAGACTTGATGAAGGAAGGCAGAGTAAAAAAAAAAACTGTTGGTGCAAAATAAAAAGTTTTTCTTCAATACTTTCATTAATTTGCATCTTCATTATTAATATGGATACCTACATGTAGATTGCAATTGTAACCCAATATATTACATACATTAAAGAATGATTATATTCATATGGAATCTATATTTTCTAAAACATATTTTTAGTCTGCATCTGCTAGAATAAATTGTTAATAAAATGAAAAAGTGGAAATGCTGTTTTAGAAGGCTGTCAGTTTCACACAAGCCTACTAAAGCTGCTAAAAATAGGATAGAAATGTGTCTGAACAAAGTCTATGAAGAACACTCAAAAACACAAGGCAGTAGAATCCCAGGACAGACCAAAATCTGACATGCTCTTTGCAGGTGGTGTCAGCTGATAGGCTTATCTTTATCTTCCAAATATGTCAAGGAAAAAGAAATGCTGTTGCTGTTTTATTTCTGACAATGAATAGAGAAGTATAAGGTTGTAGGAATCTCAAATAAATAAGATTAAATTAGGAAATACGTCATTATGTAGACATGTATATTCAATTGAAATACACAATTAAAATGTATATGTAACGTTCACAGTTAAAACATAGTTTTGGTATCCAGAGCATTCAATATGTCCTTGTTTAGTTTCCTCATACAACTAACAGTGCCTCCAAATTGCTGTTTTGGAAATGTTATGGAGTTTAGTTTGAAGTTTGGGGAGAAATCTTTTGGCATAATTAAGTCAGGATTCACCGGCTGCTATTCCTAGTGGCAGGCTTTGAATCAGAATTTCTTTCCAATAGCTTCTAGTAATATTCACTTAAGTGACTGACAATTGCTTTAATGTTTGTTAAGTTTTTTATTTTTAATGTATGTAATTGAATAGCTTCACTGGTGCAATTTCCATCATTTGAATTTTTGTTTTTTTTCTCACAAAGCAATAAAGGTAGAAGCTTGTGGATACAATCCTTGGCTGTTGACCTGTTTTGTTATACCAGTTAATTCACTTTGGTGCTGGTGAATGAACAAATATCTATAAATGTCTATAGAAAAAATTCTTAATATTATATATATATATATATATTCTTGAATGCTTGGTGCTAGAGCTAATAACTGGGTAAAATGTGATTTTAAAAAATCTAGGTGTGAGGATATTTGAAGGGTTGTATGATATAAGATTATGCTTGGTCTTATGCACATATAAAGATAGGGAGCACATAGATTAGTGGAACACAGAGATATAACAATAAACAGATATAAACACGTGAGAAAATGTTCACAAAATATAAAGATGCAAAGTAACAATGTCTAATAATATGTACACAAAAAAATACAGTTAAATAG
Organism: Pelobates cultripes; assembly: GCA_933207985.1. Lineage (NCBI taxonomy): Eukaryota > Metazoa > Chordata > Amphibia > Anura > Pelobatidae > Pelobates > Pelobates cultripes. The sequence continues at coordinate 191,033,754 of OW240916.1, forward strand.
TACTTGACATGCCTTACATCATTGCAAGTACTTGATATGTAGAATAAGGCCCCTTTACATAGTGAAACAAAAAATATATACAAAGAGGATAAGTGCTAGATAATTAAACAATGGACTACCTGAGGTAGCAAACACTGAAAAGGAAGTAGAAATCATTTTATGACCCAAATGATAAGCACAGACAAACAAAAGAACAGGTTGTGCCTTATAACAAACAAATAGTGAGTATGGTAGAAAATTATGATAAAAGTCCTGCGTGATATAGTCCACGACTTTCTCTTTGCATTAAATATTCTTGCTTCTGATGAGACTTGGCATTAAATCCACTGGTACATGAAAAAGAGCAGGAAAAATAATCAATGGGGCAGACTAATGTACAAACTGTTAAACAAACAACATAAAATGTGTGAATGCCCACTCAAATAGTCTGGAGCTTAACACCAGTTACAGTTTAAATAGCGTGCAGTAGTATATTTCCCACTCACTTTTGGTTCAGTCTAGAGTGCTTCCACAAGTTGCTATCAAGAAGCTTGTGTCTAGTCTCTTTCTGAGGTGTTAGTTGGAATTTATGTAAGTTTCAGTCATGCTAAGAACTGAACTGAACTGAACAAGCTTGTTAGTATACTCTGTAACAGTCGGAACATACAACCACAATATATCCTGTGTTGCCTGTGAGTCTGCTACCAAGCAAATGTAACCGTGGGGCTTAGTTGAGGAGTTAGTGGTGCAGGTTAGGCAAAGAAACATACAGACGATAGCAGGTCTGGACTTGTACACCTTTGGTCCAAGAGACACAAGGGCCATATCGTCACAGTGTATTTTAAAAAATGAATTTAAAAAAAAAAAGTACCACAAACTTTGACATAAATCGGTAAAAAAATGTCAGCAAGTTAAGGAACAATATAATATGCACCTTGTGAGATACCCTGGTTTGTCTGCTTTCACAAATTTAAACAGTCATACTTATGCTATAATGCTGTAAAATGACATAGGCCCATCAATACCCATCTCTCAAATTCTAGCTGTATCACTTGGGGTTATTATTGTATTTAGAATATGTAGCTGAACACAATTTAGGGCTGTGTACAGAAGTAGCAAACATCAGGTTTGAGAAATAGTCATTAAAAAAAACTTGTCATGGGGGCGGAGACCCGAATGCCAACCAGGATGACCATGTGAGATCGAAGCTTCATGCCAGGCAGACTAAGATTAAGCAAAGAATACCTCCTTTTACAGAGGAGTGTGTATAACAGAGTGTTTTAACAGTGATCTCCAAGCTGCTCAATACACTTATGTGGAAGTATCCTCTATTCCACAAAACAAAATTGAAATTATTAGTACGGTGTAAGTGATGAAAGACTTATACCAGTAAGTGGAGCGCTTTTAGTACATATAGCTCACCAAATGGTTTCTCATTGAATAGTAGAGTACAAAGTGCATGTCAAAAGAGAAATATAAAAAAATACAATATAGTGCAGATGGTTTTAAAATGAAATAAAATAAAAGTATAATGGTGGTGTCTTGATAAATGGAACATTCACATTTTAGGGAGCCTGTATATAGAAACACTGGCTCCAGGTGAGCACACCACTTATTTCTAATAATACTGTGTTCTTATAAACACCATCTACACATTGGTCTGCTTCTCCTATTTTTATCTTTGAGAAATACCCCACATCTAAGGAGACGGGCGGTGCTACCCCAAAAAAAGCACAAAAGCCAAAATACAGAGCCAGTGTTTCTATATACAGGCTCCCTAAAATGTGAGTCTTCCATTTATCAAGACACCACCATTATACTTTTATTTTATTTCATTTTAAAACCGTCTGCACTATATTGTATTTTTTTATATTTCTCTTTTGACATGCGCTTTGTACTCTACTATTGAATGAGAAACCATTTGGTAAGCTATATGTACTAAAAGCGCTCCACTTACTGGTATAAGTCTTTCATCACTTACACCGCATTAATAAAGACTAAGATTAAGCGCCCAGCTCGATTCCCACCTGCATAATTAGGCAAACTCTAACCGGGAACGATGTCCCATAACAAGGGGAAATGAAAGGCTGACCGTGTGTCTTTTTTTAAGGCAAAAAGCCAAACTAAACAGCCGGTGCTCCAAGTAGGCCTCCAGAATGGCAACCACGAATCAGGAGACAGCCAGGACTCATGTTCCCTCCTGCCTCCCTCACAAGATGGCAAAGGTCACATAACAGCAGCCATCCTACAAAAGGTGCTGGATGTCCAATCCAAGCAACTGTTATCCCCATTTCAAACCTCAGTCTCCGAGCTGATGCAAGAAATGCGCGACATCGGCGACAGGACAGCACATTTAGAAACCAAAATGGATCAACAAGCGACCATCCACAACTCTCTAATCGCTAAGGTCCAAGAATTGGAGACACACCTGTCCTCCCATGACACCAAACTTGCAGATCTCAAAGACTGGTCACGCCAAAATAACATAAGGATCAGGGGGATTCTGGAATCCGTGGTGGTGCACTGCCCTCCATGATAGTGTGCTTCAAACACACTATCATCATATCAAAGAAGTGATACTTCAAGTGAGCAGAAATGCAAAATCTCTGGCTGCAGCATATCAGGACATACAAATCTTTGAAGATATCTCTCCGGCTACACCAGCAGCGAGGAGGACCTTTGCCCCCATGACAACAGCACTGCGGAAGCACCAAATCCCCTATAGATGGTGGTTCTCCATCTGGCTTTTAGTCACCTGATATGGACAGACAATCACGATACTTAACCTGAGAAAATAGGACATCCAGCTGGCAACTACACCTGACGCTTCTGCCGAACTCAACACGCTACCACCCGACTGGAAGAGAATGATATGTTAATCAGCATATGAAAGACATATGTAAATAGTTACCAATCGTTGATATAAGCTCACTGATACACCGCTGATTATTGTTTCACTCTAAAGGACTCTGGATAGGGGACATCTATTTCCTATACTGCCTTTGCTGAGACCAAGACATTGCAGAAAGGACATGCAACTGAGTGGTTCCCCACACACTTCAAGGAATACTGCCGCACACAGACAGGAGCACCCAGAGGAATAGCTCACAATGGGGTTTACAATGCCAAAGCAGGTACACTTCGGGACTGCCCGTGGCTTGCCCAGTCCCTGCAAGACATTATCCTACAGCCACGGGGGCACATAAAAGTACACTGCCTCAAGCTGCACTGATGTGACAAGGACCTAGATACCTACCACACGGAATCTCCTCCACAACATCTGATAGGTGTAACAATGCACCCAGAGACAAAATACTATACAAGGGTTTTATTTCTGAGTAATTTGCAAACGGTCACGTCTGGGCTGCCCTCTCTCCCCCTCCTTGAGCCACTGGAGACTTGAGCCAATTAGAGGTTGACTGTTTGGAACAAATGGGAGGAATGGTTGGGAGGCCAAGATATAACACAATACCAATAGCCCATGGTGTCACTGGTCCGAGATCAAAAGAACAAGGGGAAAAGGCAGACATCGCCCCCCCAACATAGCACTGACTGGAAAGAGTTGAACCCCCAAAACCATCCGCCATAACCCTCACTCAACTACTACACCACTATGCCCCACAGGGGTTCACCACCTGTTTTGAACATACCCGATATTCTCTACTTTCTCTCTATCTCTCGCTTTTCTACTATCCTACTTACTGTCCCCCAATCCAGACAAGCACTGGGCAACCTTGCAAAACCCAGTGTTCTCAAGGGTAGGGCAGCACACAAGCAGTTCAGAACCCAGAGGTGGCCTACATTTGGCCTAGTGTGCACATCCTTAACTAAGGTGATATGATGATAGCAGGAAAAGGCATTCATGGAACTGGTAGCACACCACATACTAAACAAGTGTTTTTATATTACGCAACCTGTACCACATAGGTACCTGCCATTGCAAAGTGCTTGTTGCGCAGATTGACCTGTTTTGCCTATGTGAAAGCGCTATATCTCCGTATGATTCATATACTTTACCCACAGGCTTAAATTTCTGTTCTGTTTATGTATAAGTTTCCGTGACTACATGACTCTAGTATTTACCTGAGCACATTTTAAAAAATAAAAAAACTACGTGTCTATATAAAAAAATCTGAAAAACAAAATTTTGCTACGATATTTAATAGAGATTGTAAGTTAAATGGCTACATAATAAGTCTCAAAATACATACCCTTGGGTAAATATATATAAATATATACTTTTGTGTGTCAATTTTATTTTCTGTTATAAACTTACAAGACAAACATACCAAATTCTAAAAATCTCTCCACATTGAAATGTTATCTTGCTCCTTGTATTTTGTGACCTGCAACTACTGTTATTGCTAAAAAAAAAAAAAAAATGTGTAAATATAGTTTTAATCTTGTTTCAGTGTTTTAAATAAAGATTGAATACAAAAATCTCATAATGTAAATTTTTTAGAATACTACAGCATTGTTTCTAATGTTTTGGAAAGGCATATTTGGAAAATGGTATTAAGAGTAATGTAAAATATAACAAAAAACAAATTATTTCACTCCATGTAAAAATAATTGCTTCTTAGCATTCATAACATTTCATATTTTCATATTTATGTTGAAAACTTGACCTTGTGAATAAACCTATAAAACATGAATTGCGCCATTGTAAGTAAAAAAAAAAGTGGTTAGAGAGAACGTGTAAAATGAAAGTGGTTCTGGATCTGTTATCACTTCACTACACTGTTAAATGTCCTGAGCTATCTTGTTTTAAGTAAAACAAGTCTTTAAAAACAGAGGTGACCCCAAGGAGTGATAAGTGAGGAGGTTCACCTGAAAGTCTGTTATCAGCTATTTGTGCCTGGTTCAGCTTCAGATTTCTCATTTCGATGTGACGGCAAGTTGAAAATTGGATAGATACTGGGCTAAATTCAAACAAGACTTTTTCTTTTCTCTTTTCAAGGACAACCCAAATGCTTTATCTTCTGAGGTCACGTACAATCATGCAGAGCCAAAAAGTCAAAATAGCTTTGCAGTGCTACTTACTGGATTTTCAGTTCACTTGAACATCAGATATTAATACTGTTAACACTTTTGCCATTTGAACATTAATTTAATGGGACACTTTTTTTTTTGTTGTTGTTATTTTTCATTCACAGGGAAACTGTACAATAAACACTTGGGTTTATTCACTAAGCAGTCATTGCTGGTAAACTTATAGCTGAATTATAAACTGTAGTTCTAATGATGCTTACCAATTTATTCTACATTTTCAATGCAGTCTTAGTAAACACAAAATCAAAATTCTCTAATGCATTTGTTTAGATGTATTATCAGGCCTCATACACTACTATGTGCGTTTAAATTCAATGGGAAAAAAACACTTTATAAATCTAGTGTGACAAATTATTTTGCTTGGTACTGCTATATGTGCAGCTTATTATATTGTTTGGAAAGGCCAACTAAATATCATAAGTACATACCTTACAGTATTTTTTTTATTATTATTCTTTATATAATGACAGAGTGAGCAGTAGTACATTAACAGCTTGGTTTCTGGCTTGTGCAAAAGCCATGGAACATAGTTAATATAATTTTGCTGTCTGTCAGAGTTTTATCATGTATAGGTATACCAGAAACAGTAAGTATATACAAAAGGTACAGTAATGTGTACAAGTGAGGCATATCGTGAGGTATAGCTCCAGTATCTACATATTTTGGGCACTGGTGGTTTCAATAGTACTCAGGCTTCCATTCCCACACTATATGCTTGTGTGGTCTACTCCATTATGTGTGGAAAAGGCAGTTAGTTGCTTGGCACCGGAGGTGTGGGCCTGCTCGCGGCCCCCTCCCCTCTCCTCCCCCGTTCCTGAGTGCAAGTTACTCTTCAGATTGCTCCCACAGTGCCCATACCTTTTGAAAGGTAGCCGTGGTGTTGTGAACCTGAGCTGTCATTCTATCCATCAGATAGTTATCTCTAATTTTGGACAAGACCAAAGAGAGTGGGGGCATCTCGGGCTTTATCCAGTATTGGACTAACGCACTGCGAGCTGCTAGATATAGCATATTCAGTAGTCTCTGTTTGTATCTGTCTAGTCCGTCAGTGGGTTGAGACAGTAAGCATGCCCAGGGGTCAAGTGATAGTCTCCTTTGCAGGATTCGGGAGCCCATATCCACCACCTCCCTCCAGTATGTATTGACTTTGATGCAGTGCCACCACATGTGTATGCAGGTGCCTTTTTCCCCCAATGAGCGCCAGCAGGTATCTGTGGGACAGATCTTCATGTGGCATTGTTTGACGGGAGTTGTGTACCACCAAAGTAGTGTTTTGTAAGCTTGTTCCTGTGGGGAGGTGCATATTGATGTTTTCGCACAGGCTTTCCATATGTCCTTAAACAGTTACAGGATCCCAGTGAGTAAAAAAAATAATAATAGATACTCTGACACCTTAGTGAGTTTCCCTTAAATCTCACAACAAACAGAAATATACATACAATATAAGGTGGAGTGTATTTCTTATTTTGGTTAAAACAGTTCTTAGACGAATATCGTCCTAAAAGTAAAATATAAAAAGGCAAACAATAGTGCAATATTGTCAGTTGTACAGAGTAAAGTGCAAATAGTGGGTAGAAATGCACTGGCTTGGAGCCAATGAATAAGGTTCAAACTTCCAGCTCTGTGGGATATAAAGGTTCCCACTTCTTTCTTTGTATTGATAGATGGTTTCAGGTAATCAAATATTCTCTCAGTAGTAAGTACAAGTAAAAAGGTGCTATATTATAAAGTGCACAATAATATAAAATTTTAAATAAAATGTATGAAATCAAAACCTTACAGTTTAAAAGGTAAGTCCTTAGTAAAGTGTCTGTAAGTCCTTGGTTGTGCACAACGCGTTTTGCCTTACTACGAGGCTTCCTCAGTTGCTGCTGTGCTGTTCTATCTGTGGGTTATCTTTTAAATAGTCCATAATTGGCGTCTCTTGCTGGCGTTCTTTCGCGTTCCACTTCTGATTCCGGGTTTTGCGTTCCATTATTGGAACGCATCTGGTATACGTCTATTTCCATATGTTGGAATGCATCCATGCGTTCCACTGCGATCGTGGAGTTTTTATATATTTCACCCTTCTTGTGCAGTCACTTTGGAATGCAAGGTGATGCATTTATATATATTAGGTAGTTCATTTAGAGTCCATTAGGAGTAGTATGAAAACGAAGGAAGACAAAACACAAAAAAGATATTATAGTACTTATATCTTCAAATGGGAATAATCATGGTCATAAATTAAAAGTAAAGCATAGGTGGTATAAATACAAAAAAGTGGGTTGCCTTAGTATAATTCATAAATATTAGGTAGACATATTAATCATAATAAAACAGAAGGAATGTCTGGGCAATAGTATAAATATAAATATATAGAATGATGTGTAATAACAGGGATACAATTAAAACGTTATCCATCAAATGATGGGAAATATCAATATTTACTAACATTAATAGTTATAAATATATATGCATACAATTAAATATAAAAATGGGATAATGATATTAAAAACACCTATATTTGGAGTCATGTTAACCTATGTATTGGTTAAATACTAATATGGTCTTAATTCTAATACTCCGAATAGGACAAAGGAGAATGTTAAAGGGATTGTACTCAAGAATTCAGACTCAGACTCAGTCTTAGCACAACACCTAAAGAGACAACTGCTGATGTTTCAATTACTGTGTACAAATAACTTTGTATGAATTAAACTTATAGTGGACAGGTATACCTTAGGCTGTATAACTTATAGTTCCAACAATTTCACCTGCTCTGTTCGATAAACTCTGTGCATTTAATGCAATCACTGAAAAACCTAGACCTGCTGAAGACCATTGCTGCACCCTCAGAGAAGGAGAATGGCGCCAAGACGAAGGTGCAACCAAACCTGGCGGAGTTGCCCAGGCGGGCGCGACATTGGGAAACAAAGCATATTTCACCAATGGAACAGCTCGAAAGGTGGTCCAAATCAGCCTTATCACGAGTGCCGGACCCACTGACAAGGCACCAGGAACTGCGGCTAGATGCAATTCAACTCATCGCTCTAATGATCCTGCGGCCCAAATTGAGTCTCTCACTTTTGCTGACTGCCTGGCTGATCCTGGTATATAAAGTGCCCTGAAGGGCATAGGACTCCTGACGGCCGACATTACCCCCCACCTCATTATGCCTCCATACAATATAATGTTTTGGTTATTTTTATTTTTTTATTTTATTCCCTACACATGGTACCTTATATCATACAGTTTGTTTGTCTTTACTCAACCTTATAGAGGCAACTAACATTGTTGGCCTTGTGTAGTCTTATTGAAAGACACTACCTGGAGGGCCCCTTGGGTGTCCTGCTACTTATCTCTGTGTCTGGGACATAGTCACCTGTCTATTTACCTAGATTGTGTGTTCATCTTGTTTACTCAATATGTTTAGCATTGCCATTTTAATGTGAGCTGTGTCCTTTGGCATGATTCTCTAGCCTGATTATATTACATCAAAAATGTGCAGTACCATCAAATTGCCTACTAATACAACGTTCTTCAATGTATATGACCTTATGCAAGGTGTTTTCATATGTTAACTAATGTCCCTGCATATGCTGTTGTAGCATTGCAGAATTCCTTTTTCACTTATGTACAACAAAATAAAGAATTACAAAAACAAAAACTTCCATCTGAGGCTCTCTGCAGTAAGGTTAAATAGGGCCCTGGAATGAGGCACCTGTGACAGGGAGGGGTGCAAAATCAGGGAGTTGGCCTGGACACCCAAATATGTATATGAAAACTAGATAGATAGCTAGATAGATAGATAGATACTTTTTAAAAATTTATTTTCCAGCTTGGGGGGACTGGCTAACTTAAAATCCCCAACAGGCAGTGCTTTAGACTGCCAGTGTGGCCAGTATGTGATGTGCTGCAGAGGGACTGGGGCCGCAGGGCTGCAAAACATTATGGAGTACTATGCTGCCATAATGGCATTTAATCCGACAAAGTGTAGGACGACATAGTACATCATAGGGGTAAAGGGGTAATATTTTTGGATCTAGCTACTATTTTTAATATAGTTTCAATATTTCCTGTTTTAAACCACACATTCTATGCAGTATGTTATATGTAGTATAGTAAGTATCCATTACTGCAATAACATGCTGTTACTTTAAAGTTCCATAAAAAAAGTGTCTTAATCATAGCCCAATATTCAAGAGTTAGCACAGAGATAGCTTGTATCATGTTTGCTTTCCAAAATGATCGGTTCTTTGTTCTCCTAAACGTAAACTGCCCTGTCAAATTATGAAGAGGGATTGCAAGTAGCTTCAATATTTTTCAAGAACTTTGCACATTAAACATTCATTGATGGTAGAATGTTTATTTGTGTGGCAATAAAGTCCTTATGTGAACTCTCAAATTTTTTTTTTTTTAACTTTTATACTTTTTATATATTTTTGTGTTAAATTAGTGTTGAAGTCTTTTCCCAAAAAAATCTATAACTTTAAAATAGCAGTTTTAAATAATATAAGCATGAGCTAAATAGCTAAAGAGACACTGTATTACCTGTTTAAATTAAAATTCAAAAATCTGTTTTATTAACTTTAGTTTATTTCAATATACCATTTCCACAGCCAATCATCACCAAAAATCGCATCCTCAGCACAAAATGTGTTGAGAATGCGGCATCACTACTGACTACTGGTACTGACTACTGGTGACATATTTGACAGAGGTAGAAGAAACATGGCCTTCCCATTCAACTGAAGTAGAAACCTCTGCCACCTATAAACATCTGCCATTGCTTGAGCCCCTAAGTTTACTTGACTATCATCATTGGGGAGACCTGGTAATAAACAGAGCAGTCTAGAAATAAAGGAACGGTCTCGAGGGATGATCATCATGGCAAGATGAAGGGAACCTAACAGGGATTGTAGTTTTTTGTGGTTACACAAACCCTGTTGCATACAAACCTCAATGCTAGACAAGATTCTAGTAATTTTATCCATAGGGAGGCTGGCTTCCATGGCCACTGAGTCTAGCTGGATGCCTAATCTTATTACTGGAACCTTCTGTTATATCAACTTAAACTGAGTCACAACTGCATTGTGTAATTTAAGCTGCATGGTAGCTTAGTAGTACTTAAAATTGTTAGAAAATCATCCACATAATAGACTGCAGGACAGAGGTTTCTACAGGTTTCAAGTAATAGCTAGCACAGTGTCTCAGAGAAAATGTCAAAAAAGCCTTGGGCTGCTTTTTGAGCCAAAGGTAAATCTTATGTTATTATTATGTTATTATTTATATAGCACTTGACCCAATGTAGATGCCATACTGAAGCCTAGTAGTCAATGATTAACTGTTTTCTATTTGAAGAATGTGAAGTAGAGTAGTAGATTGCACAAGTTGGTGTCGTGAAACCTGCACAATGTCTGAAGAAAAGCTTTGTATCCAATGGGCTCCAGTCACTTTTGATATTATATTGAGCTAAAGCTGACGTCTCCTTAGCTGAAAAGAAGTGATGATAATCGTAGAATGCAGAGCACGGACAAATTTTTGTAAAAATAGGTCTTATTCTCTAAAAATAACATGAGAAACAATAAGTATTGAGATTGAATTAACATGTTTATCTTCCAGCATATCTTTCCTAATTTTAGGGTGAACCAGATGAGCTGGGGTGTCCATTTGTGTGGCGGGGGGATTAAAAAAAAATGAATACCAAATATAAAAAAGGAAAAAAAAAGAAAGTAATGGGTTACACTGATCCAGAGTACGAAGACATACAGGGACAGGGCTAGCAGGTATTTCTGGAACCATGGCCAGATTGGCTGATTCCAGTTTCTCAAGGCTTCTGTTAAACTGACCAATGGATGAAAGGACTATAGTCATCATGGCATGTAATTCTGCCATGCAATTGCAACTGCACCCTTTAACAGCATTATCAGCATACCCAGTATTGGACTTCATGAGTCTAAACAGTTTTGCCAAGGAAAGGATATTTGTTCTTCTCAATTCTCTGCAGTGATCTTTAGAATTGTCCATAATCTAATGGAGCTTGGACTTGCTGATTATTGTCTCCTTGAATGGATACTAGCCCTAGCTGGGATGCTAGGAAGTGAAAGAAATGCTACAAAAAACACACCCAAAAACAATTATTACAATCCCCATATTTTGTTTCTATGGGAATTACTGGATTACTGACTAATAACAAATGGCAAGAAATTAACTAGATGGGTGACAGGTGAGGCCCTGATAGCTGACAAGTGGCTTGAGAGGCTCTATATATGCAACATACTGAGGGGCAAATGATGTGGTGGAGTGTTGACCTCTCTGTAACATGTACCAGCATAGGATGGATAGAATATGAGTGACAGGTGAGGCCCTACTTATATAACCTTGCAAGGCACAAGCTACGAGTTGAAGGAAAAAAAAAATACATTGCTAGTTCCAATAGGCAGCAAACACTGTGCTAGTTCCAATAGGCAGCAAAAACTGAAATTTGGAATTCCCAACAATAAAGAGAGTGTATATATAGTAAAGGTAGAGATAAAAATAAAAGGTTGTACCAAATGTTGGTGTAGAAATATTAACCCCTTAAGGACTGGACTGTTTTTGCAATGTTGTACATTTGCGACCAGGCATATTTTTACACTTTTGTCGTGTTTGTGTTTGGCTGTAAATTTCCACTCTCTAATTTACTGTTCCCATACAAATTATATATTGTTTTTTTCAGGACAAAAGGGGCTTTCTTTACATACCATTATTTATATAATCTCATGTATTTTAATTTAAAAAAAATAAAAAAATATGATGAAAAATTGAAAAAAATACATGTTTTTTGACTTTTACTTGAAAAATCTTTTACTCATCTACAAAAGCGAATGAAAAAAACTGCTAAATAGATTCAAAATGTTGTTTAAAAATACCCAGTGTTACACCGCCATAAGTTATGAAGACCATTAAAAATGCATTTGTTTTTCACACTATATATTTGATGAGGCATTTTTAAATTCTTTATTTTTTTTCCTTCACTCAGCATGGTAGTAATACAGCACAGTAAGGAAACACGACAATAAATACACATATAAGTACAATCTTGGAAGGTATAAAGACACGCTGAATGAGTTGTTTTTTGTTTTTAAGGATGATGAAAATATTGAACGTAAAGGTGAAAAATCAATAGAGAATCAAGGTGGTGACAACCAGGTAGGGCTCAAATTGTTAACCTCTTGTGGGCTTTCATGCTAGTTTGTGGGGGTTCACGGCTTCATAATACTATCCACCTGGGATATGCACTAACAAGTGGTTAAGGTGCAGTAAGTACAGCTGTCTTTTTTCAGGATTATTAAGATGTTTAAGATAAAAAAAAATTCAAAAATAAAGCAAGACCAAAATAAAATATTAAATAAATTAAAATAACTTAATTGGTAAAGACAATTTAATTACCAAATAAGCAAAAAGAAATAATAATATTAAAAATATTTTGCTATTTATTTTTATTGCTTATTGGGTAATTTAAAAAGAGAAGAAACATATTGGTTGTGTAGTAGTTTGAGGAACTGAACATCCCTCAGGCACTACACATGTTGGTGAGAAGTCAGTCCTTAGAAGTCAGTTAAAAATGCCTAATCAGGGAGACGGAGCTAGTCGCGGAACAGAGCAGTCGCAATATCTGGAGCTCTGAACCAACACAGCCAGCTAACTATTTCACTCCCTTTTCAGGGAACACAATGGGCAGAAAAACAAAAAACCTAAACCTGGAAAAAGCCCTAATGTCCGAGATATCGGAGAACTCCTGTGGAACTCACAGCAAGCCGCATGGCATAAGATGGTGCTGGAAGACGATAGCTCTCTCTACTCATCAGATGGCACCCCCTCAGATCTTGGAGAGGGACCTCTAAGAGGCTCGGCACTGGCCTTGCCAACTGAGTACTCTCTCACACAGCCACCAGCCGGGGGCACCTGTGACAGCGGATCACCTCAAAACTATGTTGGCAGATCTGCTCAAGGATATAGCCACAGATATGGTCTACTTTAAAGATGCAATTGAAGGCACAATGGCCAAGATTGTCCTTGTAGAAGCCTCTACTAGCACCCACGATACCAGACTTACCTGTCGAATGGCAGATTGAGGGACTAAAGCAGCAACAACTTACCACTACTGAAAGGATGGACACTTTGGAAGACCAACAGAGAAAATATAACTTAAAAATCTGTGGAATTCCACAGTCTGTCGGCCTCACTGACCTGCCACACCATGTCAGTCGCCTAATTGCAGGCCTTCTAACACCTAAACAGGCAAAATCACTGAAACTTGATGGGATGTTTCACCTCCCAAAGTCAAAGACGGTATCCCCAGCAGCTACCGCAGACCTTATTGTAAGGTTCCAATCCCTCCAGGAAAAACGTGGCTCCAAAATGCGACCTCCTTAACCTTTGATGTTCCCATACCTCACATGCACTACCCGCGCCTGGAGGAAAATCCTATGGCTGCTCCTGCAACAGATGTGCCTTAGGGAAATACCCTATCGCTGGGGAACACCAAAGGCGATTCTGTTCACTCACCAAGGGACTGCCTACAGATCTCACAGCTATCCGGAATTGGAAACCCTCCTGCTAAAGTTAGCCCTTGCTGACCACACAGGCAAGAGAAACACAGGACTTTCCCACCCAAATCCTGCTAGGATAGTGGAGTTCATTCTGCGCCCCTCTCAGCGGCCTACCTCCATGCAAGACCCGACATGAAGAACAGAGAGAGTCAGGGACTACCTTTAGAATCCAAAGAACTCCCTCTTTACACCGCCATGAACTGGCTCCCACCATGGTTCGCAACACCACAATATGCTTCAGCTTGTTTTATTCACCGTTATCGTTATGTTACCATTTATTCCTTATTTTGACATGTATCTTTCTAATGTAAACCACTGAGATATCCAATATTATGCAGCCACTGGGTAAAAGTAGTTAATGGCTAGTCTTAACCTACCAAGCCTCACTAATCGATTTACTATCCCTCCCTCCCCAGTGATACGTGTTGTAAGCTTTTGAGAACTAGCATGACTTCCAGGAGGGAAAAGTGCCCCTTGATGAACACTACCGAACCCGTGAACCCCCACAAACTAGCATGAAAGCCCACAAGAGGTTAACAATTTGAGCCCTACCTGGTTGTCACCACCTTGATTCTCTATTGATTTTTCACCTTTACGTTCAATATTTTCATCATCCTTAAAAACAAAAAACAACTCATTCAGCGTGTCTTTATACCTTCCAAGATTGTACTTATATGTGTATTTATTGTCGTGTTTCCTTACTGTGCTGTATTACTACCATGCTGAGTGAAGGAAAAAAAATAAAGAATTTAAAAATGCCTCATCAAATATATAGTGTGAAAAACAAATGCATTTTTAATGGTCTTCATAACTTATGGTATTCCAATAGTTAAAAAATGCACTTTATTGTTTTATAAGGAATGATCCCATGTGGCTTACTTTTTGGATACCTCCAAGATACACAATAATTGCATACATCTGCTTGCTGTTTAAATCAAAAACACAATTTGGAAACAATAGATTTATTCACATTCAATTTGACACACTATCTCAGTCAGCACCTTGTTCTGTTTTAGATACAAGTGCTTCTTGTTTAGTATATTGAAGAGCTATTCAATAAGTCAATCCACTTCATCAAGATATATCTAGTTTGACCTTTCTCACTACATGGTAGCACAATTTATGTTGTAAGTTAAAGAATCTCTAAAAAGACATTCTCATTCTGTAGTCAAAAAGTAAATAAAAGAACAATTCTGATAATGATAATTTACTAGGGTTGTCTTTCAAATACTGCGTGATGCATTATTTAAACAAACACCACAATGAACAGCCACTAATTTATTGGGATGGGATACTGTAGCTTTTGTTGTTTTTGATGTTGCCTACTGAAGAAAAAAATAACCAGTTGCCTGTTTGAAAGGGGTATTATATATGTATATACATGAATGTGTGTGTATATATATCTATATCTATATATATACAGTTGCAAGAAAAAGTATGTGAACCCTTTGGAATGATATGGATTTCTGCACTAATTGGTCATAAAATGTGATCTGATCATCATCTAAGTCACAACAATAGACAATCATAGTCTGCTTAACCCCTTTAGACTGGAGGGCGTACTATTACGCCCTCTAATAGGCGGCTCTAAATGCCGCCGGGCGTAATAGTACGCCCTCCGGTCTTTCGGTACTTACCTGGTCGCCGGCGGTCCCACGCCGGCGATCGCGGTGGGGGGGACTCCCAGGGAGCCCCCCGCGGCACGACCGTCCTCCAGGAAGCCCCCCGGCCGTGTGAGAGTGGGGTCCTAGCGAGGACCCCACAATCACATGGCCGGGTATAGCTGGCTTCTGTATTGCCAGCAGGGGGGCTGCCTGTAATTACAGGGGGTCCCCCTGCTGGCTGAAAATAAAAGTAAAATAAGTTAAAAGTGTAAAAAAATAAAATTATATATACTTAGATCATATATATATATTATATATATATGATCAAAGTATATATATACACATATACATACACACATGTACACCGTCTAGGTGTATTTTACTATTAATATCATATATATATATTAATATCAAATTACACGTAGACTGATACTGATTAAATATATATATAATTATTGTTATATATATATTTATATATAATATAAAAAAAATAAAAATGTAAATACGTTAAAAAATAAAATTAAAAAAATAATTAAAAATAAATAATTAAAAATATATAGATGTGTGTTATTTCGTTCTAACTGTTTTGTGAAATTAATATATATATATATATCAAAATACACGTAGAACGAAATAATATATATATCTATATACATAAATATATACGTATATATCACTATATATATATACCTATATATAAATTAAAAAAAAAATTTTAAAATTATATAGATATATACATATATATACACATACGTATATATATACATATATTAATTCTTAATATTAATTAATTAGCAGGACCTGCCTGACAACCCATGCCGAAAGTAAAGGGAATTTAATTTGCTAGCACTATATTTAACCCTATAACTTTCCGAGACACCATAAAACCTGTACATGGGGGGTACTGTTCTACTCGGGAGACTTCGCTGAATACAAATATTAGTGTTTCAAAACAGTAAAATGTATTACAACGATGATATCGCCAGTAAAAGTGAAGTTTTTTGCATTTTTCACGCACAAACAGCATTACACGGACAATATTATTGCTGTAATACTTTTTACTGTTTTGAAACACAAATATTTGTGTTCAGCGAAGTCTCCCGAGTACAACAGTACCCCTCATGTACAGGTTTTATGGTGTTTTCAAAACTTACAGCGTCAAATATAAGGCTTGCGTTTCATTTTTTTCACATTAAAATTCGCCAGATTGGTTACATTGCCTTTGAGACCCTATGGTAGCCCAAGAATGAAAATGACCCCTATGATGGCATACCATTTGCAATAGTAGACAACCCAAGGTATTGCAAACAGGGTATGTCCAGTCTTTTTTAGTAGCCACTAAAAAAAAAAAGTTTTCTCCTGCTCTGTTAGTTACACTTTAAACAAACATAAGGCTGCTGCAGACTAATAACTGAGCAGGAAGTAACAAATTACAAGTTAAACACAATGTATAATAAGGGAAGTTAATAATTAAACTCTTTTTCAGGAAGTGTGTGAGAAGGCTGCCTTAGTCCCAGCTATAAGAGGTGTGACAAGCGCTGCTACAAACAAAGAGATTTCATTCCTAAATGGCAGAGAATTGAGCAGTGACACAGCAGGGGCATAGTCTATAAACCATAAACCCTTTATTAAGCTAATAAACATGAATAGATTTAGGTCAGCTTGAGTGACTTTGGTTCTATTTCTTCACATTATCAGATATGTACCTTTGGAGACTGATGAACCTGTAAGCCTACTAAATCGTATCTCAGTCAGAGGTTTATAGAGTCATTACCTGTGTACGAAATATGAAACACATGTTATGCTTTGAAAAATTGCCTGTTTTATTAGTAACACTGTGTCTGTAAAAATATGGACACCAGACAATCTCTGCTTCAAATTACAACTGTTTCTAGTTACAAAAATATACTGCAGTATTTGTGACTGCTACAGACACTTTAATCAATTGATAAAAGTCCTGTTTAGGACTGAAATGTTGATGTTGCTTGTGTGCTAATATGCAGGCTGATTATCAATGATATTCAGAGGGGCACCCAGTTTCAAATCCATCCTTACAAAGAACTATACCAAACAGAACCAAACTACCTCCTCTTTCTGCTCTCCACCTTTCCTTAATAAACCAAAAGTTTTTTTTAAAATGCAACAGATGTATAGTGTGTAGACATACGGATGACAGTATCAAATCTAATACTACCTCTTTCAAATCATCCATTACTCAAAAAAATATACCCTATAAAAAACTTCATTCATTGTACTACTAAAAATGTAATTTACTTATTAGAATGCACATGTGGACTTCAATACGTGGGCATGACTACTAGAGAATTAAAGATCAGACTAGCAGAACACTGTCGCAATATTCGAAAAGGTTATGAAAATCATTCAATATCAAAACATTTTTTAATACACGATAAAAATCCAAAATTCTTAAAATGTATAGGTATAGACATTTGCAGTATCCCTTGGAGAGGAGGAGATATAAAAAAGATTTTAGGTAGTAAAGAAATGGAATGGACATTTATTTTAAAAACTCTTACCCCACTTGGTCTCAACATGACCTTTTTAACTTCTTATGATTTTATTTATAACTTTTAATACTATTAGTTTTATATTATCTAATCTCCCTCATATATATTTAGTTAATACAATTTTTACTAAATGTAGAATTATTTTAAACTATTATACACACACCTTTTATAATCATTCTTTTATTCTTCCTTTTAAACTTATAATTTACATACAATAGTATTTTTATAACAAATAAAAAAAATCTAAGTGATTGGGCAATAGCTAATAGATGGCTTTGGTTTTTGCTATATGTCCCCTATGTATTGTGGCTGTGTGTGTTTGAGAACTTGGGACCAGAAAGGGTCTTCCTCTCTGTGAGCATGCTGTTTAGCCGCTTGTCTAAGCGGACCACATGCTCACATTACAATACTTCACATTCATGTTCATCAGAGGGTTCCTCCCCTCTGATGACGTGCTGTTCACCCATCTCTACCCGGCCGGCACCTTGCTGATATGTACATGCTTTCCATGAGTGAAACGCATGTATATCATTGGGTGTGGAAATCACGTGACGCGGAAGTAACTCTATGCTGCGCGCCACGTGATTTCTATTCTCACCCGGCCGACATCCTGTCCCTATGTACATGCGTTCCAGCAGTATTTCATTGGGCTTGGAAATCACGTGACGTGGAAGTAATCCCATGCCGCGCGTCACTTGGTTTCCATTCATAATTATTATTTTTATCTCGTTTTTAATAAATATATATAAATTTTATTCACATGTATATATAATGTCACTGTTACCACTGTTACTCTGCTTTTATTTGTATTTCAAAAATTCATTCTGTGACGATGTCATTTTGGCGGGAATATTCAAATTCCAGTATACTTAACAAACCCTATATAAAGCATTGTTAGTCAGGTTATTGTTTTTACTATATTCTACTTGAAGAAGCCTGTTGTGGGCGAAACGCGTTTAGAATTTATTTTAATATATTTTACAATTGAAATAATAAAGGAATTTTGGCCTCAAATATTTTATTGCCACATTCCTGTTCTTTTTACTATTTTTTATCTCTATACCTGACCAACCTGAACTATTACGAATTTAAAGAAATATCCTTAGGTGGGGATTATACCACCCATACGCCTAAAATTGAGCAGAGAAGATTGCTCAACACACCGTGAGTACATTTCAAATCATCCCTTAATTCAATTTTAATATACAGTGAGCACTATATATTTTATTTGTTTCAATTTCCGGTCGGAATCCTTCGTGGACTATCCATTTTACAAGAAACGGCTCCATACATCCTTGAGTGGGGATCATTCCACTTCACGCACTTCATACCAGAGCTGGATTTTAGCTCTGGAAATTGTGAGTAATTCCATTTTTTCTTATATATATCCACATATACCGACATACTGTACCATTGGCTGTTCTTCTTATCTCTCCACATATTACCCACTGAAAAATAACAAGTCATCATCCGGGATGATACCATATCACGCTACAAAGAACACTCCCTATATACCTGTGGACTATAAATTTTGGACTCTTTTTATTCTCATTTTTACTGTACATTTTTAGTGATATATTTTATGCATTTTTATTAAAGGTGCACCCTATTCCTTTTGTTCTTTCTATTTCTGTTTTAGCTTTAGGGGATAGGAGGGTTACCCCTTTTTAGGTGTGCTGCCTTTTCACATTTTTTATATATTCATTGTGGCATTACTAGCGCTGATCCTACTCTGATCATTTTCTATCTGATTAACAATGAATCAGCAATACTGATCATTAGTCAAGTCTCCTGATGGCTGTCTTTCAAGAACTCATGTATATATATATATATATATATATATATATATATCTACATAAACAAAGTCGGAACTGCACTCACGGACTTCAATTTCAAAATTCCTCTTTATTGCATAAAATTTCCAAATCGACGTTTCGGTCCGTGCAGGGACCTTCCTCAGGAACAAAACGTCGATTTGGAAATTTTATGCAATAAAGAGGAATTTTGAAATTGAAGTCCGTGAGTGCAGTTCCGACTTTGTTTGTGTGGATACCAATCCCCCTCTAAGGACAGGCACCCGGCAAGTTAAAGGACTATGGGGTAAAAGTATTTCACCCTTGTTATGCATTAAGCTTGAGTGCAAGGAGTTTGTTTTTTGGAGAGAGTACATATATATATCTATAGATATATATATATATATCTATATATATATCTATAGATATATATATATAGATATATATATATATATATATATATATAAAAGTACAAACATATAAAATACAGTAGTTGTTGAATTTGAATCAAATTGTGGGGAATTGTATTGTACTTGGCATCATCACAAATAATTCCTTTCTTATCCCTTTGAGTGGTATTTTGTCTCTTTCCTTACTTTCAGGTCCTTGGCATGTGATTCTGAAAGCTTTATTTTAGAAGCTGTTTCTAAAACTGCACTCTTCTGGACTGAGATCTCAGGTGTCCCACCTGGACCCTTATGCAGCTACTGTCATAGCGCAGGAGAGGCACGATCATGTGGGGATGCCCAATCAGCGCAGTCATGCTAGTTTTGGCCTCAGGAGGATACTCACCTTGGTGTGAATTCTGATCTGGTCAGCATTCCATGAGGCTCCCAACCCATGTGGTGTTCAGAAAGCCACCTGCCCCTGCACTAGGGAATCTATGTGTAGCTCCAGCTCCGAATATGATAGAAATTGGTAAGGTCTTAAAGAGGAGATAGAAAGGATATAGAATGTGCTTTAGTAGTCAAATTGGTGAAAGGAGCACTCAGAGATGTGACCCTCAAGCTGGTAGAGTGACTTTCTGGAGATACAATGACCCAACAAGTGGTATCTAAGTAAAAGTATATATATTGTAAACACCTTAGAAATATATGTATTGCTGGGCCTTAGAGTGACCGGACTTGACGTAAATATAGAATACAGCAAATGATACTGAAAAATCATTAGGTGTCTAGGCGCTTCAAACTTAGTGATAATGGGTGCATATAAAAAGTTTTAGATGTTTCCCCCATCACTTTTTTACAAACAATAAATAGATTGTAATGTCAAACACTACCAAACATATACAACACCCAGTGTTATAAATTAGAAGGTAAAATATACAATAAAATATACTCCACTGGAGGAAAATAGTACAGCTCTTGGGATCTACAACAAATAATTGCAACCACACATAGTGTAATTCGTATAATAACAAAAGAAAGTGAGTAATGGTAAAGGTTACACTCACAAGTGTAGAGCCGTGCCAGGCTCTATATTAGAAGCATAAGGGTGCCAATATTGTCTTCGGTGATATCCCCACAGGTGGACTCAGTATATGTTCCAAAAACATTATATTAGTAATAAAATATAAAATTACAAAAAAGGACATATATAAGCATTGTGTTAAAAAGTAATATATAAATATTTATATATATATATATATATAGACTACCGCAATAATATATATATAAGTCCTTGATAAGAAACAAAGTGCAAATGCATTTCGACTGGATCCAGTCTTCTTTAGTGCAAAGATAGTCTTAAAAGTTCTGCTTGGTCTTTTATATGCTCCCTTCAATGTTGGAATCGGATTCACCTGTTGCCGCGCCGGTCCGTTTCCTGATCACGTGGTTCTCCGCGTTGACTTCTTGTCAAGTGTGTGCATCATTACGGTGCACGTATGAGGTCATTTCTGGTTGGCACTGTTAAGATAGAATAGCCAAGTTCAGGGATACAGAATGAGACAATAATGAGTAGACAATGCAATAGATTAAGGATAGCAATAGATCCAAATGCCAAATAGAAATACAAGATAAATGCACTCTCTGATTACCAGTAAATGGAAACCATGACAGAACACTGACAAAAACCTAAAATGTTTAAATAGCCATATGAGGGCAAGGATTGGGCAGAAAAGACCCTGTGATGCCATAACATGTTTTCAAATTATGCAATTCTGAGGTGGAGCAATAAATGGGCTCCGTACTGCAGAAGGCAGTGGCTGTCTGTGTGCCACACCAGCTGGAGCTTAATGAAAGGCTGACCAGATTGGAAAGCACCATGAGGTGAGTCTCCTCCCGGGACCATAAGCAGCATGACTGTGCTGATTGGGTGCATCTCTGGCACTGTGACAGTGGCACCAGCAATTTCCAGAAGGGCACCTGACATCTCAGTTTAGAATAGTGCAGTCTTCGAAAAAGCTATTAACACGGAACCTTCAGACTCCCAGGCCAAGGACCTGAAAATAAGGAAAGACTCAAAATACCACCCATAAGGATAAGAAAGGATGTATTTGTGATGATATCATATACAACACAATTCTCCACAATTAGGTGTAAAATTAAACAATTACTGTTGTGCATCACCTGAATATCTGCTTGGCAAAATCCATCTTTGACATAGCAATTTCAAGAAATGTTTCTATAATTATCCCAGAATGTCTACCTTGCCATACAAATGAGCACAGACAGGCATTATATTTTAGACTTCACCTTATTTTTCTGTAGACAACCTTAGAAATTGAATATTATTTTAAAGACAGCTTTTTAAACCAAAGGTGGGTTTTAGCTTAAAACTGTAGAGTCCATAGCTGGGTTCTGCTAATCGGCATGCTCCTGGAGTTTATTATTTTTTTACCCATCAACCCTATATTGTGTGCTCTCAAAATATTAGAACAACTTTTTGGAGGTAAGGGATTAGTGACTAGACATGTATGTGTCTTATGTAAAGAAATGCTTAAATGCAGGCAAACTGAGGGACACAAGTATGCACTGTTGTGGTTTCTATAGCTTTTGATGGGACTAGCTTTACATGGCAAATATATATTTTCTCTACAGAGTTACTAATGGACACAGAATCTTTAAAAGCAAAAAGGACTACGTAACCAGAAGTGCATGTTTTTTTTTTTTTTTTACTCATAGATCACTAAATCAAACTTTACATATCTAATAGTTGCATTTATGTAATTTAGAGGCACCATTATCCTCAAAATAGCAAACAGCTTTTGTATTTTGAAACTTCAAAATAACATCTTTCAAAATCAAGTAATTTGTGAAATGTCAAGTTCTAACACTCATAATTGCAGAACGGAAGAAAGAGAAAGCTTAAGCTTACAATCCTGCCTTTAAAAGTGCAACATGACATATGCTTACAGAGACTTAAAAACTTCCCAGAGAAGAGAAATGTGATCTGTACCATGATCTTCAAAATAGCTGAACAACGCTGAGTGCCAGAAGAAAATATAATACTTTTTGGACTACGTGATTATTTCTCATCAATGAAAATAATATAAATTTGTAATTTTTTTAAACCTCCTATCTTAAAAAAATTAAGAATTTTGCCAAATTTTCCTTCACTAGGGATTCCTTAGATTATCCAAAATCTATTTATTTTGGCTATTTATACCCTCCATAAGTTATAAAATAAGGGAATGAATGGCTCTATTAAATCGAGAGCAATCAGTGAGCCAATTCCTTACAGTACTGTTTATTGACTCACATGTCTGCCCTATTACCTAGCGTCCCACTTCTTAAGAAACATAGTGTTTGTAGGACAGTCTGTTTTTTAACATACCTGGAAGCCAGCCTCTTATACAGTACCTGCAAGCCTTGTGCAAACATTAAAACCTCAGACTTTCCACTGGCAAGGCAGAGTGTCTTCACTTCCTATAGTAGTTTGTAAAGAGTTATCTTGCAACAAGGTAAACAATTTAACTGGGCACAGAAACACCACTTATAATATTTGTAAATAAATAAAAACATTTGTAAACAATTGAATTATAGGATGATCAATTGCTGAACAAATTCATTTTATAGTCACTTTTATATATAATTATGAATAGTTGGTTTCTACAGCTGGATGATAAAGTGTTCTCAATTAAATGTATATAAAATGTAATCTCCTTAATATATTAATGTAAAGTCTCTCTCTCTCATATATATATATAGATATAGATATATATATATATCTCCATGTAGCACGCATGTCGGGTGGTGTTTCTATGGAAACCCTTTGTTTATGCACGTCATTCTTGTTGTTCATGCACGTATCACATCATCACGTCCGGATACACGCCCCCACGCATGCGCGAGGGTAACAAGCACTACACGGTGATCAGGAATCACTACACACAGATGGGGTAAGTTAGATATTTAATATTTTGTATATATTTGCACTGTTTTTACACTGTCATTATCTTGATAAAGACCCTGAACGGTCAAAACGTTGATGTAGAGGTGGTGATTACTTTTTTAAATATATTTGGAAAACCAAGAGAGTGCTCCTGTTTTGATTTTTGTTTATATCTCCATATATATATATATATATATATATATATATATGCAAAGAGTAATTTCAGGCATTTACACAATTAACTACTATTCATTTTCTTTCAGATTTTAAAGCCATTTGCTTAAAGGACCACTCTAGGCACCCAGACCACTTCAGCTTAATGAAGTGGTCTGGGTGCCAGGTCCTTCTAGGCTTAACCTATTTTTTCATAATTATAGCAGTTTCAGAGAAACTGCTATAATTATGAATGGGTTAAGCCTTCCCCCTAATCCTCTAGTGGCTGTCTCATTGACAGCCACTAGAGGCGCTTGCGTGCTTCTCACTGTGATTTTCACAGTGAGAGCACGCAAGCGTCCATAGGAAAGCATTGTAAATGCTTTCCTATGCGGCGGGCTGAAGGCGCGCGCAGCTCTTGCCGCGCGTGCGCATTCAGCCGGCGGGGAGGATCGGAGGCTGAGAGGAGGAGGAGAGCTCTCCGCCCAGCGCTGGAAAAAGGTAAGTTTTTACCCCTTTCCCCTTCCAGAGCCGGGCGGGAGGGGGTCCCTGAGGGTGGGGGCACCCTCAGGGCACTATAGTGCCAGGAAAACGAGTATGTTTTCCTGGCACTATAGTGGTCCTTTAAGAAACAGACACCCAGGCAAACTTATAAAGTGGCCCCTTCTCACCATTAGTCACTCAGGAAACAATGAAAAGTGCCCAATTCTCACTAATAGCCACTCAGGTAACCCCAGAAAGTATCCCCTTCTCACCAATAGTCACTCAGGCAACCCCAGAAAGTGGCTCCTGCTGAGCAAAAAACACTCAGTAAATGTTGGAAAATAACTGCTTAGGAAAGTCTTCACTGCTCTAAAACAAGTAACCTTTTATGCCAGGAAGGTGACCCTTGCTTGCCAGTAAATGCCCCAGGTGCTCCAGGAAAGCTGTCCGTGCTCACTGACAGGTCTGGAAAGTTCTTGCCAATAAATACCCAGCATCTATAGGAAAATGGCCCCCACTCATTAATACAAACCCAGCTATCCCCATAAAGTGGCCTCTGTTTGTCAATAGGTGCCATGGCATCCCAGTAAAGTAGCCTCTGTTTGTCCATACGTATCTAGGCACCCCTTTGGTCACCAATACACACCTAAAATCCTTCAAGGAAAATGGTCCCTGGTCACCCATATTTTCTCAGGCACTCCTAGAAAAGGGTTGCCTGCTCATTAATAGGCTCTCAGGCAACCACTGTGAAAGTAGTAAGTTAGCAAATTGACCCTGAGCGCGCGCGTGTGTGTGTGTGTGTATATATATGTATATATATAAATATATATATATATATATATAATATTTTTGTATACATTTTTTCAACATAAAAAGTATCCAAAAACACATATCTATCAATATCTAAAACAAAAACAAATATAAAAAAATTATATATTTTTATTCTATGATTTTATTTAAAAAAGGCAGGTATCCAGATTGGCTTCAGATGATAACAATTCACTCGGAAACATCCAGCTATGCTGACATGATGCAAATGTAATCAATCTGCCATGCATAAAATGTTTACATTATGACCAGTACAGGATGCCCTCCAGACTCATCTTAAAGGAAACTATATTCATGTTTGATAATTACAGAAAATAAAAGATTACATGCAATATAACCTCTAAGTAATTAAGGTCTCATGTCAGAGTGCATATTTGAGAAGCCTTGCACTTTAGCATAATGTTAGGATACATGAATATACATGAATTCTCAAATACCTGCTTACTGTTTGGTCTTTTGACCTAAAAGGACATAAATATGGTGGCCTCCACGGAATAAGGCTAGGCCAGAGGATGCACTGAAAAGAGACATCAGCTTACTTCTATGCATTACAAAATAAAGCTATAATGAATGCAGTATTTTGCTTATAATATTTGTAACGGATCACCTGGCACCCTGACTGGGTACCTCCATGAAGGATGCTCCTAGCACTTCCTGAGGACCCCAAGCACTGCAGCAGACACCACAACCACCGAAGCAGAGAAGCATACTAATGCTCTCAAGCATTTGAATGCTGTAAGCAGCTGAACAGGAAAAGCATACAATCAGCTTACACTCCTGGCAATCAGCATACAATCCAATTCCCCCAATAACGAGACGACACTTCATTTTGAGGTCAAGCAGAAATGACTGTACTGGCACATACCTCTTTTATTCACAATCCACAAACATAGTACTGCCCACAGGGTTTTGAAATACAACCAATCAATCAGTACAATACACACAGATACTCCCACACAAAATCCTCCCCTCTGCCTGTGATATGATTACTGAACACAATGGTAAATATAATTATCACAGGCAGAGAAATACAGTA
The DNA here is from genome assembly GCA_933207985.1 of Pelobates cultripes. Classification (NCBI taxonomy): domain Eukaryota; kingdom Metazoa; phylum Chordata; class Amphibia; order Anura; family Pelobatidae; genus Pelobates; species Pelobates cultripes. The sequence goes on from OW240916.1 coordinate 191,060,121, forward strand.
TTATAAAACATATCACAGGGACCCCAAAACATGCAATACCCCCATTAAAAGTATATCCTCGGAACCGGGGGATCTGGGTGAACCACATATCCAAAATTCACCCAGATCCATTCAGTAGTTTGGAAGATACAGTTTAATGCAGATTCTGCAGAACATTTACAAGCTATATGAAAAATAATTACTGTATAATGTGTCCCCTGTTGTATAGTTTAAAACTACTGCACGATGTCTTTGTGCACCAAATACTGGCGAGACGGCACCGTGTAGTAAAGTCCAAACACTGTCTGTGAGTTAAAATGGCCGCCATCCATTGTTCTCACCATGTGCTTCATCCATTGTTCTCACCATGTGCCTCTGATGCATGAAATGGTGGCCACCCAGTAACTCCACAGTATGTCCCCAGATGGTTCTTAAAGGGCCAGCAGCAGCACAACACAAATCCATTATGCCCAAATCATGTCTTTAAAGGGCAATACATCCCAGGGGCCATAGTCACATGGCAGGAGGCTGGCAATCAGTCTTCTCCAATGCCCGGTGGCGAGGTCGGTTTCGCCACAATATTAAAAAATATAACAGTTGACTATTAGTGTCCCTCTCATAGGACAATAACAACCAGCCATGACTTTTCAGCAGGTCTCTTTTATCTTCATTTTAATTTCATCTGATTTTCATTTTTTTTTCTCTGATTAATCGATGTGCATATTTTAAGATGAGATTTGTGTATTTGTCAAAAATATTCATAAATATTGTTTGATTACTCAATATTTATTTGAAGTTTCTCCTCTTTCTAATATTTTTAAATACAAATAACATAGACAGAAATGTAAATGTTTTAAACTCAATATTCATGAAATAGAATATATATATATTAAATCTTCTTACATATAATACTGATAATTATATTAACAAAAAAAGTATTGGTACTCCTAATCAACATTTGTCCCTGTAAAAGGTATGCCTACAAGTATTGACATTAAAGACTCAATTTCTTTCTCAGACTTTAATAGTTAAATTCATTTTTATCCTAAGCCCAAAAAAGCAATTCCAATATTATTAAATAACACACTCTGTCATCAGGTGAAAATGATCAGTTAACTGTTGTCTCCAGATTTTTTAAAAGGTTGATGAAACAGTTAATATTTTATTTTTCTCAAGTGAACCTGAGCTAATACAACCCACTGTTCTGAAACTAATTTTACAGCTCAACTCATATCAAATATCATCGCCCCCTAAAAGAAAACCCTTTTTTTTTCAAATGGAATACTCCCAACCAGTTGGAAAATCCTTCAAGTGTTTTGATTGGCAATAACTCTGCCAGACATTGGGAGTTATAAATAAACATATCAGCAGAGCCTGGAAAAGCAAGCATCATTCCCGCACTGCCCAAGTATGCCTGTCTATTTTTTTCTCATAGTAGTTGTTCTCTAGGGTTTAAACCACATTTAATCCTTTGCATTGCATTACATAAACCCTTTAAAAGGACATTACAGAATATGTGCTGTTGGCTAAGTGTGGTAGAAAATGATGAGAGGAAAAAAAAAAGACATATTTTTAATGAGGTAAATGTGCTTAAAATATAAACATTAACCCATTTGCCACCACTGACATATATGGTACATGATCTATGATATATTTTATACATTTTACTCTAACCATCATTCATACATCATTCTACTCTGATGAAGAGTGTGTGGTCTGCTTAGCAACTATTGTCATGACCAATGTCCAAAGTAAAGCAAGCATTTTTTTTTGTTCCAGGGAACAATCTGAATATCCACACTCACAAACTGATAGATTATCCTTTCAATCTCCCCAAGTTGGGATACCTTGATCTTCAATTTAATATTTGAGGTGTCATCATATGCTAGCTTAGATCCAATATTCATCGATCTCTCCTTTTAAAGTTCTTTCTAAATCTGTTTTAAAAAAAAGTGAATAAAAATCTGGAAGTGAATAAAAAGATGAATTAATTGTCTCCTGCTGTGCCTCACCTTTCATTGTAATGGTTTTGACCTGCCTGACTGACACTTATGGTGCCTACTACCTCTGCAGATTCAGTTGGGGGAAACTTATAGGTTATTGTTTTTTTCAATGGGAAAACTTTGTTCATGTCACAGTGGGTGGTCATTGCCTACTGACATTTTTCTACAATTTTTCATTAAATCCCTTATTTTGAACATAAGCTTCCCATTTTTTTTATGAAATTGCAAAAAAAATTATAATATTACAATAAATCATTATGAAGTAAGTTTCATTACAAGTTATATATATATATATATATATATATATATATATATATATATATATATATATGATCCTGAGGAAGGTCCCCAAGTGGGACTAAAACGTCGATCTTTTTAAGAATGGAATAAAAAAGCATTGAAGACTTTAAAACTACTATCCGTGAGTGCAGCTATACCTTTACTTATTGTTTGAATATTACTGGGCCCCCGGCTGGCACCGGTATTTTGGAATAATAGAGCTTGTGTGCAAGGATACCTTTGGCTTATATATAATTAATTTAATTGGTCATGGAATTTAATTGGTCATGGAATGTATTAGAAAATGCAGAGTTGGTTGAGTTGTGCCAAAACCAACGAATGGGTAGGCCTGTAATAAAAGAGGGTCTACTAAGGTGATGATAATGTAATGAGTGATGGGTGCAGGTGGGTGGAGTCAATCAGCGTGAACGACAGAATTGAGTAGGGGCTGGGACATAACTCCTCCCACAAATACAGGCCTAATGGCCTTTTAACATATATATATATATATATATATATATACATATATACTGATCATCCACAACATTAAAAATACCTGCCTAATAAGATATTTGACAATATCCTGCGGTATCTGACACCAAGACATTAGAAGCAGGTCCTTTACACCCTGCAAGTTGTGAAGTAGGGCCTCCATGAATCAGATTTGTTGTTCCTGCACGTACCACAAATGCGCAATGAGATTAAGATCTGGGGAAATTGGAGGAAAGGATAACACCTTAAACTCTTTGTCATGATCCTCAAACCATTCCTGAACAATTGTATTAGTGTGGCTGGGTGCATTATCCTGCTGAATAGCTTGGTTGCTATTTCTAGGTGCTGCTTCAAAGTTTGTGCTTAAAGGACCACTATAGTGCCAGGAAAACATATTCGTTTTCCTGGCACTATAGTGCCCTGAGGGTGCCCCCACCCTCAGGGTCCCCCTCCCGCCCGGCTCTGGAAAGGGGAAAGGGGTAAAAACTTACCTTTTTCCAGCGCTGGGGGAGCTCTCCTCCTCCTCCGCCCCGCCGGCTGAATGCGCACGCGCGGCAAGAGCTGCGCGCGCATTCAGCCGGTCTCATAGGAAAGCATTTTAATGCTTTCCTATGGACGCTGCGTGCTCTCACTGTGAAAATCACAGTGAGAAGCACGCAAGCGCCTCTAGTGGCTGTCAATGAGACAGCCACTAGAGGATTAGGGGGAAGGCTTAACCCATTCATAATTATAGCAGTTTCTCTGAAACTGCTATAATTATGAAAAAATGGGTTAACCCTAGAAGGACCTGGCACCCAGACCACTTCATTAAGCTGAAGTGGTCTGGGTGCCTAGAGTGGTCCTTTAATTCATGTATAGGAAAAGGTTACTGATTGCTCATGTTTGATTTCCTGTTGGTAATTGGTAAGGCATTGATTTGATTAGCTAGGTGTTTGCTATTGATTGTTGGTTAATTGGCTGTTGTTTGCAAATAAGCCCAGGTGTTAAACATTCCTAGTGGGTGGTGCTTTTAAGAGTTATATAAGAGTTATGGTCATTAGCTTGGCTAATATAGCTTGGTTTCTGCTTCACAGTGTGTGCTCAGACATATTCTGTAGATAAACTGGAGGTAATCTGAGGTATACAGGAGGACAAAAAAAAAAAGATAAGATTTGTTTGATTTAAACTACTCACCTCATTAAAATGGCAGACTTAGTTCAGTGTAATAGTTGCTATGCATGTGTTTCACATTCCACTTTTTGGAGATTTGGATGCTGTCTGGTCTGTAGACAGTTTTCTATATTGTAGCAGGAGATTGTATTTTTTAAGTCTGAGATTTGTAAATTATCCAGTAAACAAACTCAGGCTGGAACTGTTGCAAAGCCACTGCCGCAGAGACGTACTAGGAATGGCAGATGGATTACTGTAGGATCTGGTAGACTTAGAGTTGTGGATAAAAGGCATATTGCACAGTCTGTTGCTCTACATAATTCATTTTCAGCACTTTCAGAGTTTAATGGTGTTATGGAGACAAGCTCAGACATCGAGTGTAGTGGTGTTGTTAACACAGGCTCAGGCACTGAGTGTAGTGGTATTACAGAGACAGGCTTGGAGACTATGGTGAGGCCTAATAGAACGCAGTTGTTGTTTGGGGATTCTATTATAAGAGGTGTGGAGCTGGACAATAGTGGTCTTGTGAGATGTCTTCCTGGAGCTACTGCTCACAGAGACAGGAGACGTATTTGTAATCTTGTTAAGCGAGCAAAGCAGGAAGGAGAATTGGATGTACTTGTCCATCTAGGGTAAAGGACTTGTCTTGCAATGAGGTTTCAGGGGTAAAGGAAGTTTTTAATGTTTTTGCCAATGATATATGGCAGGTTGCTTCCACACTGTCATTCTCTGCATAACACTCAGAACGACATGCAGTTGGCTGTTAGGGACTTTAACTTGTGGCTTGGTAAATGGTGTCGGGAGGAAGGATTTGGCTTTATTTCTCATGGTAGCTCTGTTTGGAATGGAAATAAACTGTACAAAAAGATGGTTTGCATCTTTCTCAAAAGGGAACAAATGTTCTCAGTGAGCAGTTAAGTTAAGTTTTGCTAAGATGTATTTAAACTAGGAAGTAGGGGCAAAGGTGTGATAAAACATCAATCCAATTGCCCCCAAAAACAAGGACAGAAGCTGCCTGTAGCAAGTGTGTTAAAAAATTATAAGCTTAGAGTCATGTCTACAAATGCTCGCAGTTTAGGGAATAAGATCCATGAACTTGTGGCAATAATGGCAACTGATAATGAAGATTTAGTCGTTGTTACTGAGACATGGTATAATGAGAAAAATGACTGGGACATAGCAATACCAGGGTACTCTTTATATTTGTGAAGGATAGCATAAAATCTATCCTAATAAAAGTTAGTGAGGCGAACATAGAGTCCGTTTGGGTTACGTTATAATTTGGCAATCACACAGTAACTCATGTAGGTGTGATTTATAGGCCCCCAGGACAAATAGAAGAGTAAGATAATCTAGTTGAGGAAATAGCTAAAATGACAATGAAGGGGGAAGTTATCATAATGGGTGACTTTAATCTTCCTGATGTGAACTGGAAAACCAAAATAGCTGCTTGTGTCAGGAGCACACATATTCTTAACTCCCTACTGGGATTGTCTCTAAAACAAGTCATTGAGGAGCCAACTCGTAAAGAGGCCATATTAGATTTAGTGTTAACAAATTGAGATTTGGTATCATATATTACTGTAGGTGAAAGTTTAGGATCCAGTGATCATCAGTCAGTGTGGTTTAATATAAGAACAGTGACTGAGTCACACCACACAGAAAAAAAAGTTTTAGACTTTAGAAAAACAGACTTTTCTAAAATGAGAATATGTGTAACAAAGTCATTATTAGACTGGAACAATTTAAATGGAGTCCAAGAGAAATTGGATTATTTCAAAGTTGCACTGCTGAAGGCAACAGAAAATTGCATTAGGCTTGTCAGTAAAAGCAAAATAATAAAGAAACCACTGTGGATACTCTGCAGATGTGGCCAAAATAGTAAAATACAAAAAGTTAGCATTAGTAATTATAAAAAAAACAGAGTAAGGAAGATAGACAGATCTGTAAGATTAGGCACAAAAGAGGCTATGCAAGTTATACAAGCATCTAAATCAAACACAGAAGAGAAAATAGCAGTCAGTAAATTGTTTAGATACATAAATGAGAAAAGGAAAGTAAAACAAGAATTAGATTAAAAACAAACAAAGGAAGATATGTAGAAGAAGATAAAGGTCTAGCTGACTGCCTCAATTAATATTTGTTTTTATATTAATTATTTAACCAATCATTGTTAACAAGAGTAGGCTCAGAAGATCGGAAGATAGTGAATGTTGTGCCCATTCACAAGAAAGATAGTAGGGAGGAGTCGGCCAACTATAGACCAGTAAGCCTTACTTCAGTAGTGGGGAAAGTAATGGAAACCATGTTATCGGATACAATTCTTGAACATCTAAAATCACATGGATTTCAAGATCAGAAACAACATGAGTTTACTTCAGGGAGATCATGCCAAACTACCTTTTTGATTTGTTTGATTGGGTAACTAAAATAATAGATCAGGGTGGTGCAGTAGACATTGCTTACCTAGATTACAGTAAGGCTTTTGATGCTGTTGCACATAGAAGGCTTATCAATAAACTGAATCTTTAAGTTTGGATTCCAATATATTTGAATGGATAAGGCTGTGGCTGAGTGACAGGCAACAGAGGGTTGTAATCAATGGGCTTGTCACTAGTGGGGTACCTCGGAGATCTGTACTTGAACCCATTCTCTTTAATATTTTTATTAGTGATATTGCAGAAGGTCTTGATGGTAAGGTATGTCTTTTTTTGCTGGTGATACTAAGATATGTACCAGAATGATGTTCCAGGAGAGATAAGCCAAATGGCAAATGATTTAGGTAAACTAGAAAAATTAGTTGTGGCAGCTGACATTTAATGTGGATAAGTGCAAGATAGTGCATTTTGGATGTGAAAACCAATGGGCAGAGTACAGAATAGTTGATAGAGTCCTAACCTCAACATCTGAGGAGAGGGGCAATTATTTCTGATTACTTAAAGGTAGGCAGACCATGTAATAGAGCAGCAGGACATGCTAGAAGAATGCTTGTTTGTATAGGGAGAGGTATTAGCAGTAGAAAGATGGAAGTGCTCATGCCATTGTACAGAACACTGGTGAGACCTCACTTGGAGTATTGTACGCAGTACTGGAGACCATATCTCCAGAAGGATATTGATACTTTAGAGAGGGTTCAGAGAAGTGCTACTAAACTGGTTCATGGATTGCAGGATAAAACTTACAAGGAAAGTTTAAAGGAACTTAACATGTATAGCTTGGACGAAAGACGAGACAGGGGGGATATGATAGAAACATTTAAATACATAAAGGGAATCAATACAGTAAAGGATTAGACTATATTTAAAAGAAGAAAAACTACCACAACATGAGGACATAGTCTTAAATTAGAGTGGCAAAGGTTTCAAAATAATATCAGAAAGTATTACTTTCCTGAGAGGGTAGTGGATGCATGGAATATCCTTCCAGCTGAAGTGTTAGAAGTTAACACAGTCAAGGAGTTTAAGCATGTGTGGGAAAGGCATAAGGCTATCCTAGCTATAAGATAAGGCCAGGGACTAATGAAAGTATTTAGAAAATTGAGCAGACTAGATGGGCCGAATGGTTCTTATCTGCCGTCACATTCTTTGTTTCTATGAAACAGACTATTGTCATCAAACACAATGAATGGGTATATGTGATTGGCAACAATCTTTAGGTAGGTGATACATGTCAGGTTTACAATTCCAGGATCCAAGGTTTCCCAGTAGAACATTGCCCAGAGCATAACACTGCCTCTGTTGCCTGCCTTTTTCCCATAGTACATCCTGCTGCCATCTCTACCCAGGTAAATGACTCAATCACACCCAGCCATGGACCGAGTCATTAGCGTCACTCTGACTAGTCTGCAGCTACTCATTCCCATAAACAGCAAACTGTGATGCACTATGTGTTCTGACTCCTTTCTATTATGGTCAACATTAAGTTTTTAAGCAATACGAGCTACAGTAGCTCTTCTATGTTATCGGACTCGACGGGCTAGCCTTTCTTTCCCATGTGCATCAATGATCCTTGGGCATCCATGACCCTGCATTACTGGTTATCCTTTCTTGCATAACTTTTGGTAGTTACTAACAACTGCATACTGGGAACACCCTACAAGACTTGCTATTTTGGAGATATTCTGACCCAGTTGCCAAGCCACCACTATTTGGCCCTTGTCAAAGTCACTCTGATCTTTTTACTTGCCCATGTTTCCTGATTCGAACACATGAAATTTAAGAACTGACTGTTCACTGACTGCCTAATATATCCCACCCCTTCAAAGGTGCCATTGTAACTAAATAATCAATGTTATTCCCTTCACCTGACATTGGTTTTAATATTGTGGCTATTCAGTTTATAGATACATGATAATCTCATTTTGTCAACTCTGAATTGGCATTGCAAAAATGGCTAAACTTGCAAGCCATTAGGACAGACAATATTGTAACCAATTTTGCATGCCGCATTTATCCTGCTGTTCTGGTTTTCAGAATGGACTTCCTGAAATCTGGCCATGTCAAATAGCAACATAACTAAACTTTTCAGAACTGCAAAATTTGAAATTTCTAATTTTAGTGAATTGATTAGCACAAAATTACTTTCCAGAATGATAGTAAAATTGGACACACCTATGATTAATAAAGCATGGTCCCTATTGAATCACAGTTCCTCTAGCATATTTATGAGCTGGTTTTGTTTTTATATTGTCCATAGTCAAATACTATATTTTTAAAGATTTAAAATATAACACACAAATGGGAAAACCCACCATGGTCAATAATGCATCCAAACAGTGTTCAGATGGACATTTCAAGTCAATGTGTCTGCTATTCTAGCTGTTAAAATGTATTAGTAGAACTTTCCATTACTATTGGCTATGAGTGACTCCATAAAAAACATTAGTTGGGACTGTATAGCTTTGGATTTCAATTATTTCAATAAAGGTACCAGAAATAGAAGACTCTAAAATAGATCTCAAAGACTTTAAAGCAATCTTTTCATATAACTTAAAACAAATTCAATGATGATCCTAAAAGTAAATCTTTACTAGACACCTAGGGAATGGGATATCGATGAAGAGTGACTTCCAGCTTGAACATAGTGGTAAACAGTAAAATCTAAGCCACCAAATGGTGATAAAACACGTTGCATTGTAGACAGAAGAAGATGTGGTTTATGAGTGGCTTGAAATATATTTTAAAAAACAACAAAATATAAGCCCCCCAACCAAAAAAAGTAAAAATAGAAATTGTTCCATGAAATGTTATATATAAGTGATCAAACATATAGTGTGAACTGAAATTGCAAAGTGAGCACCTAAAACCAATAATCCCCTGAAATGGAGTTCAGTTTTCCAGACATGTTCATTCAAACATGCGTACAGTAGGGAACGGAGCATATACATAGAAAATTAATATAAAATAAAACCCTGAAAGCAACCACTGCTAGATTGTGTGCAAATACATTCAAAAGATTTTAAAAAGCATATTTCAAGTGGGGGATGATTTAGCGAAAAATGCAAATTAAGGGATCCTGCCTATTATTTTGGTTTTAAATGTAAATAAATAAAGTGTATTGCAATGTTCAAGGGAAACCAGATTGTACTTTGAGCGCTTGAGGAAGCAAAATAAGATACACATATAAGGTTATTGTATCTTTTCTTTTTATATGATTGAGTCCTGAAAAGTATATTTTGAGGATTGTATCCAGCTTTATCTATTGAAAGGTACTTTTCAAAGAAATATATAGGGAGTGTATTTGCACACTTTTACACAGAGTTTGATTTAAGGGTATAAATATATATATATATATATATATATATACAAGATCCAGCGTCATTCACTAAACAGCAATTCCAAAGCTCATAGTTTTAAATAAAAAATAGCCTAGGACAAAATAATTGGAGTGTAGTTGCAGTATATGATCATACATTTAATCATGGTAACTTCATAAAAGTCCTATCCTGGCAACCTCATGCCTGCTCTTATGAGATTAACCCCTTAAGGACGGAGCCAAATGTACACGTTGTGAACGAAACAAAATGTAAACAAAACCTGGCATTTACGCTACATGTCTGTCCAACCGTAATTCACCTCTTTCATAGTAAATGCACCCACCCTTATTATATATCATTTTATTCAGAGGAAACAGGGCTTTCATTTAATATCAAATATTTAGCTGTAAAACATAATTTAATAGGAAAAAATGGGTGAAAATAAGATTTTTTTAAATTTTTTTAGTTCTACGTGACATTTTAACTGTCAATGTCATAATACTGTTTGCTTTTACTGCAATAAAATACACATATTTGTATTCAGCAAAGTCTCACGTGTAAAACAGTACCCCCTATGTACAGGTTTTATGGCGTTTTTGGAAGTTACAGGGTCAAATATAGCACATTACATTTGAAATTGAAATTCGCCAGATTGGTTACGTTGCCTTTGGGACTTTATAGTAGCCCAGGAAAGAAATTTACACCCATAATGGCATACCATTTGCAATAGTAGACAACCCAAGGTATTACAAATGGGGTATGTCCAGTCTTTTTTAGTAGCCATTTGGTCACAAACACTGGCCAAAGTTAGCGTTAGTATTTGTTTGTGTGTGAAAAATGCAAAAAACGCCAATTTTGGCTACTAAAAAAGACTAGACATACCCCGTTTGCAATACCTTGGGTTGTCTACTATTGCAAATGGTATGCCATCATAGGGGTAAATTTCATTCTTGGGCTACCATAGGGTCTCAAAGGCACCGTAACCAATCTGGCGAATTTTAATGTGAAAAAAATGAAACGCAAGCCTTATATTTGACGCTTTAACTTTTGAAAACACCATAAAACCTGTACATGATGGGTACTGTTGTACTCGGGAGACTTCGCTGAACACAAATATTTATGGTTCAAAACAGTAAAAAGTATCACAGCAATAATATCGTCCGTGTAACTGCTGTTTGTGCATGAAAAATGCAAAAAGCGTCACTTTTACTGGCGATATCATCGTTGTAATACATTTTACTGTTTTGAAACACTAATATTTGTGTTCAGCGAAGTCTCCTGAGTAGAACAGTACCCCCCATGCACAGGTTTTATGGTGTCTTGGAAAGTTATAGGGTTAAATATAGTGCTAGCAAATTAAATTCCCTTTACTTTCGGCATGGGTTGTCAGGCAGGTCCCGCTAATTGTAATTAATTAAGATACCTAATTATCTAAAAATATTACATAAATATATATGCAGAATTAATATATGTATATATATATACGTATGTGAATCTATATGTGTATATATATAATTTTTTTGAAGTATTTTTATTTATATATAGGTATATATATAGTGATATATACGTATATATTTATGTATGTACATATATATATTATTTCGTTCTATGTGTATTTTGATATAAATATATATATATTAATATCACAATACAGTTAGAACGAAATAACACACATCTATATATTTTGTAATTATTTTTTTAATTATTTTTCTAATTTTATTTTTTAACGTATTTACATATTTTTTTTTTTATATTATATATAAATATATGTATAACAATAATTATATATATATATATATTTAATCAGTATCAGTCTACGTGTAATTTGATATTAATATATATATTAATTATTGGCACTATGTAAATGGCAATAATAATAATAATAATCATTAATCCACATACATGGGTTATTCTTCCTCCTGGGACTCTCTGCAGTGCAAGGTTAAATAGGGCTCTGGAATGAGTCCCTTGGGACAGGGAGGGGTGCAAAACAAGGGAATTGGTCTAGACTTCCAAACATATTTATTTTATTTTATAAGAGGTCTGTACTCACCTGAAAATGCAATTGCTTCTGGGCCAATTCATATAACATACAAGATCCAGCGCACTTACTCACTCATTCACTAAACAGCAATTTCAAAGCTTTTTAAACTACCTAATCTAGGGTACTAATGGCACTTTAGTTACAGGATATGATCATACATTGCATAAACCTACCACAACGCCAATACACCCTATTTTCGACAAGTCCTACTCAAGCAACCTAATGCCTGCTATTATATTATTATTATTAATCGACTTACTTGGAAAATCCTTCCTCCTACGACTGTCTGCAGAGCAAGGATAAATAGGACAAAACAATATACAAATGTTTGAACTCTACCGACTAATGGTGCTGGTATTGAGAAAACCAACCAAATTAATACCTCCAAAATACATTAAAAATAAAATAAAAATACTGCACCGAAAAGGTACTGCAAGAAGATTTTTAATTACTTAGCATAGGCTGATATGTATAGGTTATGAAGCTTTAAGAAAAATTACAGAGACATGTAAATCAAAGGCCAGTTATTTATTTGCCAAACAAAGCTTGAATCCCTATGTATACCTGTATATGTTAGAGTCACTGTAAAGAGTACATGTAGCTGGGTACAAAAAACTGGAAATATGCAAATTACAAAAAACAACATAAAAGCATTGCAATTGAATACTGCATAAGAGTTCCCTTCTTCTTAAAGGTAGATTCACTGAAAATTTCCTATATTTGATATGTCCTTTATAAGTGCTGATACTCTTTGTAAAAATTAACATATTACAAATTAAAAAGATAAACAAAAAATATTTTGGAGAATATATAAAGAGAACTTCTTAAAGAGTTCCATGGCAACATAGCAACTTTGGTTATAATAAAACATAGCATAGAGAACTTTGTGTTAGCTTGGATCTCACCCCATATCTGGAGCCATGGCTGTTGTAGAGTTGAGATAAATGTACATCAGAGGTCGCGCCTGCCATTTGCTGCGTTCTAGGTTTTCCAACATGATTGCTGCAGGGGCGATGACACAATCATGCCATTATTGTAAGACACACCCACCTTGCTTCCATGTGGCACATCCTCCAACATCATCACATCCAGCGGCTGCTCTCCTGGATGATAACCTTGCAGATGGCAACCTCACCGTACTCACCTCTAACCCCCGCTCTGGACCGGACCGTAACCTAGCTTTGAATCACTAATTTGTCAAACCTACTTTATCAATATGCTGACACTGCCAGTTTCATAGCCTGTTGTAAAACATATACCTAAAGCCTAGCTAGTCAAATGTTTATCTGTTACTCCACTCTATGCTTAACTCTCTTGTGGAAGGTATCTTCCTAAATGTGGCATAGAGGGATGTAACCGCTGTTTTCCTTATGTTCTCTATATTAAAAAATTGTGCATGTCAAGTCTACAGTGAAGCTCAGCCAGAGGACTGCCTTTGGGGCACTTCAGGCCTGTATGTCATTCTACATTGCACTGCAAAAATAAAAAATTAAAAAAATTAAAAAATTAAAAGAATTGTAAAAATAAGATACACATAAAAAAATACCAATGAAAATGGTAAAAATAAAAAAATAAAAGTTCACATAAAAATAATAAAAAATATGGATGACAGGAAAAACGGGAAAAGAATAACCTGAGTGGATAGAATTATGTCACAAAAAAATAAAGATAACATAATAAGGGACTGTAATAAAGTAAAAAAAAAATGGAAATTACAATTAAAGAGTAAAAAAATACCTTAAACAATAAGAAAAATTGCTATAAGGAATCAAGGAAGCAAAAATTGGAAATAAAAATAAAAAGTATATGAAGTGCATGTGGAATTTCCTATGTAGGGAAAGCTGGTGATGCTCAGGTGGCGAATCAATTGGTGGTCAAAGGAGGTTGGGGAAACAAATAAGAGAATCGGACCATGTTTGTCAAGGCACATCACTGCATATTAGAGAATAGCAAGGCATAATTAAAATGAATTCCAAGGCCACTGTTTAATACCCAAAATATATTAATGAAAGGGGAATCTATTTTACATTCCTGCCTGCCCTCTCAGTTGCACTGGCTAAGAGATCATCTTACCCTCCTGACTAACCATAACTGATTACAGGAAATGTTTTAGATCTTAATACTCATATAACCCTAGTGGAGGTAGGGTCACCAAGACAATGATTGATGTGGACTCCTTCTGTAATAATAGTCTTTGCCTATCAATTTTCCACCCTACTAACTTGTACATCCAGAAATGGTACTGTATACTTTTCACAGATCGTAGTAAATTTGATATTGGTGTCCAGACTGTTTATTTGTCCAAAAAATGTTTCAAGTTTGACTTGTGCCAAACTAACAAATGAAAACATTGTATATGAAGCGCTTCTACACCAAACATTTCTCATAGAGTGGAAGGGTGTACATGCCCATTTATTCCAAGTGGTTCATGTAGATGTTTGCATGCATGGGGGCTACATTCGTGACCATTGTTGTCCTCAAATAAAAATAAAATTGAGGAATTTGGTGGTGTATGATATCTGTGATGGTACATAGCTCATAAGGAATTTCTCCAGTATGTCTGTCAGTGATTGTAAATAGATCATGTGCCACTCACTATGGATCTTACTGGGAAAACCTGGGGATTCTTATTTATTTATTTTTGGAAGGGTATGAAAAAATTGAATAGTGAGGTGCTTTTAATCCACATACTTATATTCTCCTTCAGCAATGATCTTTTTTGTCCATAACCCGATTGTTAAGTTCCTTTGGTACGTTGGTGGGGTCTCTATCTATGGGCACATAACTGGTAGTATCCATAAGCTGTGTTGATATTCCCTTAAAGGAACACTATAGTCACCTAAATTACTTTAGCTAAATAAAGCAGTTTTAGTGTATAGATCATTCCCCTGCAATTTCACTGCACAATTCACTGTCATTTAGGAGTTAAATCACTTTGTTTCTGTTTATGCAGCCCTAGCCACACCTCCCTATGATTGACAGAGCCTGCATGAAAAAAAAAACTGGTTTCACTTTCAAACAGATGTAATTTACCTTAAATAATTGTATCTCAATCTCTAAATTGAACTTTAATCACATACAGGAGGCTCTTGCAGGGTCTAGCAAGCTATTAACATAGCAGGGGATAAGAAAATCTTAACTAAACAGAACTTGCAATAAAGAAAGCCTAAATAGGGCTCTATTTACAGGAAGTGTTTAAGGAAGGATGTGCAAGTTACATGCAGGGAGGTGTGACTAAGGTTCATAAACAAAGGGATTTAACTCCCAAATGGCAGAGGATTGAGCAGTAAGGCTGCATGGGCATGTTCTATACACCAAAACTGCTTCATTAAGCTAATGTTATTCAGGTGACTATAGTGTCCCTTTAATGCAATAAGTCCAGTTCATAATGATCCCCCATGGCTCAATAATGGTTGTGATATCGCAAGTTCAAGTTGTAAATAATTGCCCCGTTTTCTTTAGAGACAGTTTTTTTTTGACAGTTTTTTTTCTTCAATCTTAAAGGGACACTATAGTCACCAAACAACTTTAGCTTAATAAAGCAGTTTTAGTATATAGATCATGCCCCTGCAGACTCACTGCTTAATTTTCTGCCATTTAGGAGTTACATCACTTTGTGTATGCAGCCCTAGGTACACCTCCCTGCATGTGACTTGCACAACAATTCCTTAAAGAGTCATCTAATGTTTATATTTCTTTATTGCAAGTGCAATTTAATTTAGAATGTCTTATTCCCTGCACTATAAATAGCTTGCTAGACACTACATGAGCCTCCTGTGTGTGATTAAAGTTCAATTTACATAGCAGGAGATAAAAAAAAGCTAGGGGAGGTGTAGTTGGGCTGCATAAACTGAAACACATGTGATTTAACTACTAAATGACAGAGAATTGAGTAGTGAAACTTCAGAGGCATTATTTGTGCACAAAACTGCTTCATTAAGCTAAAGTTGTTTTGGCAACTATATTGTCACTTTATTTTCGTACATCTCTTTTCACCATATTATAAATAGTTATGGACTGGTTTGTCATATTTAGTGTAAAGGTACTTTTTAGATTTTTGTTACTAAGCTTTCTGTTTTGTAAATCAAAATATGCTCCACAAAAATACAATATTAACCCCTTTAAGGACTGGACTGTTTTTGCGATGTTGTACATTTGCGACCAGGCCTCTTTTTACACTTTTGTGGTGTTTGTGTTTAGCTGTAATTTTCCGCTCTCTCATTTACTGTTCCTATACAAATTTATATTGTTTTTTTCAGGACAAAAAAGGCTTTCTTTACATACCATTATTTATATAATCTCATGTTATTTAATAAAAAAAAAAAAAATATGATGAAAAATTGAAAAAAATACATGTTTTTTGACTTTTACTTGAAAAATCTTTTACTCATCTACAAAAGCGAATAAAAAAAACTGCTAAATAGATTCAACATTTTGTCCTGAGTTTTAAAATACCCAGTGTTTACATGCTTTTTTTTTTGCAAGTTATAGGGCTATAGGTACAAGTAAGATATTGCGGTTTCAAAACATATATATTTTTCCAAATGTATCAATAGTGACATTGTAACACTATTATCTGTCATAAATCTCTGAATAACACCCCACATGTACATATTTTTTTTTAAAGTAGACAACCCAGAGTATTCAATATGGGGTATGTCCAGTTTTTTAGTAGCCACCTAGTCGCAAACACTGGCCAAAGTTAGTGTTCATATTTGTATGTGTGTGAAAAAAGTAAAAAACTAAATTGAATGCTAATTTTGGCCAGTGTTTGTGACTAAGTGGTTACTAAAAAAGACTGGATATACCCCATTTGCAATACCTTGGGTTGTCTACTATTGCAAATGGTATGCCATCATGGGGGTAATTCTCATTCCTGGGCTACCATACGCTCTCAAAGGCAACGTAACCAACCTGGCCATTTTCAATGTAAATATATTTGACCCATATATTTAACCCTGTAACGTTCAAAAACGCTTTAAAATCTGTACATGGGGGGTACTGTTATACTCGGGAGACTTTGCTGAACACAAATATTAGTGTTTCAAAACAGGAAAACGTATCACAACAATTATATCATCAGTAAAAGTGCTGTTTGTGTGTGAAAAATGCGAAAAAAGTCACTTTCACTGACAATATCATCGCTGTGATATGTTTTACTGTTTTAAATCACTAATATTTGTGTTCAGCGAAGTCTCCCGAGTAAAATGGTAACCCCCATGTACGGGTTTTAGGGTGTCATAGAAAGTTACAAGGTAAAATACAGTGCTAGCAAATTAAATTCTCTGGACTTTCGGCCTGGGTTGGCAGGCAGGTCCCTCAAATTGCAATTAATAAAATGACTTAATTATGTAAAAATATTACATAAATACGCATGTAGAATTTAAATATATATGCATATTTATATATTTGAAGTCTACGTGTATATTTATATAACTATTTCTGTAATTTTGTATATGGACATATGTATATTTCGTATTATTTTTATTTATTTATATATACATAGATATATATACAATTTCATTCTAAGTGTATTTTTATATAAATATATATATATATTAATATCAAAATACAGTTAGAATAAAATTTCATATAGATATATAATTTTTTTTAAATTTGTATTATTTTATTTTTTAAATTTTATTTAATCTACTTATTATATGTATTTTATAATAATATATATATACAATATATATAGTTATTATATATAATATATATACGTGTGTAATTTAATTATAAGTGTATTTTTATATTGATATATGTACATATTAATTTAAAAAAACACTTAGTATAACATTATATATATGACATATAGATATTATCATATATATATATAAATATATATATATATATATATTTTTTTTTTTTTATTAACATTAACTTTTATTTATTTTTTTATCTTAGACTAGCAGGGAGATTGCCTGTCAGCCCAGACAATCCCCCTGCAGGCAGACACATGGACATCTATTGTGACCATGTGATCTCATGGCCACAGGGGTCCTAATCCACCATGGGGAGACTGTCTGGGCTGCAGGCAGTCTCCCCACAATGGGAGCAACACTGATCGCCGCCGGGGGTACGACCTGAACCGTCCTACATTGGACCGTTAGGACGGTTCAGGACCGTCATCGGTCGGCAATGGAAAAATGCAGATGACGGTCCTGAACCGTCCTCGGTCGTTAAGGGGTTAAGTAAACAGTTTTTTTGTTTTGTTTTTTTTTTACAAATCTAATGTTTATTATTTTTCAATTTTCATGAGATAACAAATGGCATCTAGTAAGGTCCCTTAGGATTGATGTATTTGAGCCATTAAACGTGAGAGGTCTCCTGTGAGCAGCATTAAAACAAGAATAGGAGACGTGCAGGTCTCAATTGTAGTATGCAACATAACAGAAGTAGGATGCACAGGTCCCTTTAAGTATGGAACATGCATGGAACATTGCGAAGAATCTCATAAGTTAGGTGTTTGCAGCTTGTCACCTTGAATAGGCAAGAGGAGTAGAAGACCAGTGGGTGATATTAGCACCATTAGTTGGGCTATCTCAGTAGCAGAGCTTATCCTTTGTTTGGGTAACATGGTGTAGGGTGTCATCCTAATAACTGAGTTTCCTAGAAAATCCGGTTCCTGCTGTAGTCAGCAGCCAGTGTGCCCAATTGTCTATGTATTTTTGTGTCTTGTTAGGTGACTTCATGTGTAAGTCCTCAATTGCCCTCAGGTCCTCCATCTGAGTGAACCAGTTGTTCAGTGTGGTGGTTTCCTCACTTTTCCAGTATTGGGGTATAATCTGTTTCGCTAAGTTAAGGCTTCTTATTGTGATAACATTTTTGTATCTATTGCTTGGTGTCGTTGTGTGGTGTAAGAGCATCCAGCAGGTTCAAAGGGAGATGGCTCTTCTGTGAACTATTTCAATATATGGTGAATCCCCCTCCAAAAAGGCTTTATTTTATTGCACTCCCAACATATATGTAGAGCCGTCCCTACCTCAATGCTACATCTCCAGCACTGTGTGGGGTGTTCTGGGTTCATTTTGTGCTATATGTTGGGAGTACGAAACCAGTTGGTGAGCAGTTTGCAACATAGTAGAGAAAGAAATCCGGCAGTGCCAGACCTCCCCTCTCCTTGGGCTGTGTGAGTTGGTTGTACTTTAGTCTAGGTCTTTTCCCTTTCCATACATATTTCCCTAATGCAATGTGTAGGGATTTAAAGTAAGACAGTGGAATCAAGATGGGTATAGCCTGCAGCACATATAGTAGCTGCGGGAGGAAGTTAATTTTTAGCTACTTGGATGCGGCCCAGCCACAAGATGTGTGGATAAGACCATTTCTGCATTTCCCTCTCAAGCGTGCTCAACAAAGAGAAAAATTCTATTTAAAAGGTCTGTGCTATTCTTGGTTAGCCATATGCCCAAGTAGCAGATTTTAGATTCCGCCCATTGGAATGCATATCTGCTTCACAGTGGTTCAACCCTGTCCCTAGGCATGGATATGTTCAGGACAAAGGACTTTGAGAAGTTTATTTTCAAATTGGAGACTGATCCATACTCTTTAAAGGCTTTTAGCATGTTTGGGAATGAGATTTCTGGGTTTCTGATAAAGAAGAGGAGGTCATACGTATATGCTGGATATAGATATAGATTTGTCTGGTTTAATTTGAATTACAAATATAAAAAAAAAAAAAAAAAATTCCCCCTACCATACATTTTTTTTTCTCTCTTGTCTGGTTTCCATATAGGATTTTTTTTCATACTATTGTATATGGACGGATTACCACCCAGTTTGCTAAAAGTTATACATTTTTTGTCCATCTCTATATATGTATATGTAAAAGAAGAGACATACCGGCACTCAAGGATTTTCACCACTAAAAATCTTCATTTATTGCGAAGATATTTTTCTTCGCAATAAATGAAGATTTTTCGTGGTGAAAATCCTTGAGTGCCGGTATTTCTCTTGTTTTATATTATTCAGCTACCAGAGCACCAGGTATTTTATATATCTTGTTATGGTTGGAGTGCAGGGGTTAACTAGATTTTTATATGTATATGTATATATGTAAGGCGAGGCCTGAAGTTGTGGGACGGGCTTTGTTCTCCTTCTTAGGTCTGGTGAGTTGTCATCACTTCCGGTCCAAACAAATCTTCATTTACTTACCTGCACCTCGTGGAAAGCTTACCTGGTCCCAGCAGATCCTGATCCTCCAGTTTTCGGCTGCCTGATTCCTAAATCCGACTGGTAGTAACGGGGGGCTTCAGTTGGCTGCGTCCGGTTACAAACCGTAAATTACCACGGCCCGTCGCAATAACTTCGCGGGCACTTACGTCATCCTAGGTCAACCGGGCTCATGCATGCTTGTAGTTTACTTCTGTTTGCAGCTGAGCAAACGCTATCATTTACAGGGCTGTTTCGGCCAATTTGGGCTGACTGAGCGTTCGGGTACTACAGACACAAACAAAGTACCCATTACCAATGTGGTTTATTTGTTTTATGGAGCATTTCTGTTTTATATACAAGTCCTAGCCATCTTATGGCCGTTTGTATAGTTTGCTGAATGCACTATCCTCACTTAGATGGTAGCAATATATATGTGTGTGTGTGTTAAAGCGGCCTCCGGTGGTCATGTTGGTTATGGCAGGTAGGAATAAATTATCTACCGACCGGTTTCATGGCATTTTTATATGCTAGATTAGGTATATGTGTCATAATGACCGCCGATGGTCATGATGATTGTGACCAGTTGTAATTAAGTTTCTGCTTACAGGTTTCACTTCATTGTCGCTAGCACTTACGTTGTAGGTACCTGTTTATGCAGCATTCAACTGTTTCAGCATTATGTGTATGGAGCAATATTCGGTGTTTGGGCAATTTGAAGCAAATAAGTCATTATAGAAGTTTTATAGTTCAGTCTCTACAGCATCCACAGTGTGCTGCTACTCTGCCACCTTTTTGCCTCATCGGTTATAGGTCAGTAATTTACGATTAATTATCCACGTATGATCTCATGTGTAAATTATGTGTAAATTTCTGCAATACTAGGTTTAGGCCATCCTTGCCGCTTTTTGAGTCTTTGGTTCAGGTCTCCTACATTTGGATAAATACCGGTAGGTATCCTGTTAGTGGAGGGGAATGAAGGGTACATATTGATATAACCCTGCAAACTCACGATTACTCTCATAGGTTTCTACAGATCGCCTGTGTTACCTTATCCTGCTACTTTGCAATTACTCAGCAGGTACGTCCTTTTTTCCTTTCTATAATTTCTCCCAACCTCCCTACCCCATCGGGTTTCATGGTATAATTACATACTGGCTTATAAGGATAGGAGCCTCTAGGTATGTTTTTTGGCCTTCTATGCCTTATATTAGTGGTCCCGCGAGGCCAACACCCATCCTCATTTCGGAGGTACGGCATTCCCTCGGGCCAATTCATAGGTAGCCGTCTCGCTCGGTTGCACAGAGAGGGCCTCACTTGTCACTCCCATTCTGTCTTATGCTATTACAAGTCACGGAGAGGCCATCACCCTGCCATAATGTCAATGGCCACATACCCCACACGAGCCAAATCATAGATAGTGCCTCTCAAAGCTGCTTGGCAACTAGCAGGGCCTCACCTGTCACATTATTACTTAATTATTACCCACTAGTAATAAATGGTGCCCTTTGGAAGTTTTCGACCAATACCTCTCCTTCTTTGCAATGGTTCCAACACAACCACTGCTAGCCTTACACGGTTATATGCACAAGTAAGTTAATGCTCTATGTAAGAATGTTGTTGGTTCGGTTAGGCTTGAACCCAGCCGAATATTCAGGTATAGGAGCAGCTACTACCGCTTCTAAAAGGAATATCCCTGCACACTTCATTAAAATATTGGGCCGGCGGAAGTCCACGGCTTACACCAGATACATTCCTCAGCCAGTACAAGAAGTGCGCCTAGCATTTAAGAATATGATTATGTGATATACTATGGTGTATTGTAGGCTGAATAAACTGGTTACATCTTTTTGCCCTCTTTTATTTCAGGCCTACTACCTTGTCAGTTCCGGCACACCACAACTGACCTTTCCATCCCCTGTTTGTCTTATGTTACTAATGCTACGGCTTTATGCCCTGACCACAAATGGAAGGCGGGGCCTGAAGTTGTGGGAGGGGCTTGGTTCCCCTTCTTAAGGAGCACCAGCCCTTCCCTCACTACTGTCTTAGGTCTGCTGAGTTGTCCCACCCACCACACCTCCTTTTATAAGCATTTCATAAGGTAGGCCCTCTTTTATTTCAGGCCTACTACCTCGTCAGTTCCGGCACACCACAACTGACCTTTCCATCCCCTGTTTGTCTTATGTTACTAATGCTACGGCTTTATGCCCTGACCACAAATATATATATATATATATATATATATATACATATATATAGATGGACAAAAAAATGATCTTTTATATATATTCTCTTTTTATATTTTATTTTTTATTTCCATCATTTTTTATTTATTTATTTCAGTATTTCAATATCTATATTTATTGTATTTATTAGTTTTTGTTTTTATATTTATTTTTATTTTTATTTTTATTTATATTTATTTATTTTTCTATTTTTTATTTTTCCATTATTTATTTTTCTCACATTTTTTCTATTATACATTTTTTCCAGTATACCATTTTTTTCATTATAAATTTTTTTCATTATTTAATTTTTTTTTCATTATCCAAGTTCTTTTGGTATATTTCCAATACCTGTTGCTAATCCGTTTATTGGTTATTTTCTGTTTATGTACTTGTGATGGGCCACCTTGCACCCCGACCAGGTACCTACATCAATCGCTGCTTCCTAGTACTTGTGAGTACCATAAGCACTGCACTGGAACACCACAACCACTGTAAGCCCCACAAACCACCAAAGCTTGGTTGGGGTCTCGACGTCCTCCACCCACCCTGGACCCGAGACCAGAATCCAGCTTCCAGTGGGTAGACCTCTCCTAGTCCAGAAAGAGTAGCAGGAAAAGCTCTTAGAAGAGCTAGTGATTATACTCAGGGGAGTATTGTGATATAGCAATCCCCAGAGTGTATGTAGTTCTCCAATCCCCCAAACATGAGCCAAGACTTTATGAAGGGGTAAAGCATTCTGTTTAATGGAAGCCACAGCTGTTCTTTTATGCAAGTCCCCAAGCAAGGTGTACGCCCACATGGACCTTGTTGGGGACAGGGATACAAAGCTTACAAACCAATCAAAACAGTAATTAAATGTATGAAACTCCCACACACATCACACAATCCCTCCCCTCTGCTTGGGAGATAATTGGAACTGTACTAATTCTAATCCAATTATCTCCAAGCACAGATCAGTTCAGGGGTTCAGGAATTTCCTGGAAGTCTTATTTTTGACCGACCGTGCACATGATCCCATGCCTAAAACAGTTCCAGAGAATTAGTGCTAACGGTCGGTCTCTCTGTCTGTAGTACAAAAGTACATACTTCACATGAACAGAGCCTTTTAAAGTGCATTGGGCAAGGTATATGGGCAGGGCCCATAGTTCTGAGGCAAGAGGCTGGCCAACAGGCCCCTCCAAAAGCCAGTGACGAGGTTACTTTCGTCACAGTACTGAACGCACATTTGTATATATGTGCCTTCGGTTTTGTATGAATAACCTTTTCGGATGTTTTTATTAGAACTCAGACTGTTCATTGATTATTCATAAGAAGCTGGCGCACATATGAGACTGCACTTACATTAACGCATGCGCAAGTTTTGATCTGTTTGTTATACAGAGGCGAATGCCGGAAGGGTCGTAAGCCAACAGGAAGTGATTAGTGCGGTGGAACGCATTTGACCTCCAGCTGATCGGAGATCTGAATTTTAGGAGCCGTATATAAAGGAAGAAGCTGTTACAGTGTCCCAGATCCCTGAGGAAGCCCATGAACTGGAGGAAACGCGTTGAATGCTTATTCTGGACTTTTATTTTATTTTACAATGTTTGTTTTATTGGCTTTTGTTCCTGCTTATTCGCATTTAGTCCAGCTATTTACAACTCATTGATTTTGAGGTCCACCTTAGGTGGACATATGTTTGAACACACTGCCTTTTCGTAAGTGCATTAAAACGTTGTTTTTATTTTATTATGCTATTGGCTTCTTTTTTTTCTCCTTAACCTGCAGCTGCCTTTTGGAGCATAGCCAACAGATATTCACCCCTTCCTGGGGAGACATGCCTGCATTTTCCTGTATTCTGTGAGTGCTCTCACTTCCCCTTCACCCCTTACCTCTTTTTTGTAACTTTAATACACTATATATAGTTTTTGTTTCCTAGATTTTGATATATACTGTATAGGGTGGTATCCATTTTTATTCATTCTATTCATTTATATTGGGGAGCTTTTTTCTTAAATTTTATATAAGTGTTTGTTTGTTTTTTCTTAGTGGTGTTTGTGAAGTTCACCATTTTAGCTTCTGTTTCATCTTTAGCCCTCTTATAGTAACTGACTTTGTTGTTCCTCCTAGTATCAGTATTCCCTCGGAAAAGCTCTGCAGCTTTCAGATTGTTCAGGAAAGAAATCTATAGTGCTTCTGATTAGGTGCATATATGTTTGCAAAGGTATATGTTGTCCAGGGTATGGTACCCTTAATGAACAGGTATCTACCCTCTGGATCCTTTATAGCCGCCCTCTCATTGAATGGGACCCTCCTGTTTATTAAGATTGCAAGTCCCCTCGATTTGCCTGGTCACTGTAACATCTCATCAGGAAATGGTGCTCTGTAAATTTGGGCCTGGAACCTTCCCAAAAGGGAGTTTCCTATATGTATATTATAGAAGTTTTAGCCACATACAGTGTTTCTCGAGTTTATTCAGCCTTTGGGTATTTATAGTCAAGATAGTAAGATCTGCCAGTGCTGCCACTACTACGTCATGGCGTGCAACATGTCCTACTATGGGGAAGGGGGAAAAAAGATGAGGGGGGAAGGGGAGTGGGGGAGGGGGTTTTCGGTAAAGAAGAACTTTCACCGTCAACGGTGCTGTCGAGGTACGAGCGTCAAGGGGCAGCGAATCTTCTGTCCACAAGTAAACTTGGGTTCCTGCAAACCCTGACCAGGATGCTCAATCCTGTGGGGGAGTCGAAGGGGAGGCCCTGAGCCTCTGACTGGGTCAGGACTGATAAGGTGAGGTTGTTCGAGAACAACGTGTGTACTCGTGTATTCTACTTGGTCAGAATCTCGCACCTCCCCATATTGACTCTATATTTAGCTTTTCAGCATGTGTGTTCCTTGCTATGAAAGTCATGGCCCGTAGGCCCCGTAGGCATAGTGCATGTCAGGCCTGGTATGCAACATAAAAGAAAACACGTATATATGGAACATTCAACAAAGATAGCTAATCATAACAAAAACAATAATGTCAACATATGTAGAGACAATTGTATTACCATCATCTAAATGCCAAGCCCCTCTCTTGTGGTCCGGGACCAAAGAGCCCCTGCTGATATATGTTCATAACATTATTTATTTATTTATATATATATATATATATATATATATATATATATATATATACATCTATATATAATTTTTTCAATTAGTTTTGCAGCACCTTTTCCCTCCCCCCCCCCCTCCCCGTATGCAGACCTCAACCTGTGCTGTTCCAGGAGCCTTAGCGAAGATCCCTCCTGATAATTCCCCTTTTCAGTGGGAGCCTGAACACCAAGAGGACCAAGCCAGTGCAGCCTCCCCTTCCCCGTCCGTCCGATCCCAAACAGGTCTTCACTTGCAGGCAGGGGATCTGGCAGCCAAGGCTGGTCGGGGCTTCAGCCCCTCCACCCGCCCCTCCCAGCTATGCGGTCCCCCTCACATCCTGCCCTTTGATAAAGGGTTTGTGTATCATATGTGAATTTGTGAGCAGTTAAAGGCTGGAAAAGATGGGAAGCCACATGGCTGAGTAGTAATCATGCCATGCTTGCAGGTTGTAAATGTGCTTACTAAGCTTTCACTTGTTTACTATCTTAAATCAGCTGTGATACTCAAATAGAAAAAAAAGAAGATGCTGTATGCTATAAAACATATATGTATATATATATATATATATATATATATATATTTTGTTAACATTTTATAATGAGATGTCAGAAAACAGGGAGAGATAAGCCGTTTGTCTGTTCTTAAGACAAGATACTATAATGTGATACATCATGGACAACTCCCTTGACTCATAAGGAAATAAGCCTTTATTCTTTGCCTTGACTGGCTGTTCATTCGGCCAATCTATCAGCGCTTATTTAAGAGGGTAGGTGACACAATTGATTTTAAACACTTTGAGATGAGCTAACTCTGAACATGACATTGGTAGTTATTATAGATAGTTAGTTCCCTCCATTTTCTAGTGATGTGGACAGAACATGCTGAGTTACATTGATGTCAATGGGCACTTTGCCAGGTATTATCATTAGGCTAATTTAAAACACTTCAGTAGATTTACTTTAAAATTCTACTGTTTAAGGGATTACTATAGGCAAAATTAAGCCAAACAATCAGTCAACTGAAGGGTGGTGAACTGAAACATCCAAACTGAAACTTTGGTTGCCATTAAAATTATTTTTTAATCAAAATGTTCCTGTATGTAAAAAAGTGCTATTTAAGGCAAACTTTAATATATATGCTACAATAGGCTATAGTGCCAAGTAACTTTAAACACGATCAGCTTTCTATCTCAAAAAAAGTGTTCCTGACAGAATTCTGGAAATCATTGCAGATGCAGTATGTAATTAAGTCTTCATATGACAATTCCAATATGTTTAAATTTGCTATTTTATAACAATAATTTAAGTACTTAAATACAGTTGTAGATATCCCAGGGTGACCTTATTAGTCTTTTGTTTTCATTATAGAGATAATATGTTGAAAAATGCAAAGGGGAGTGTGACTATACACCAAGATGGTGACATTGTGACCAGTTAAAATAAAATGCATATACATTATGTCAATACATGGCTTGAGAAGGCATGTTCAGCATCAAAATGCTACCATGGCTTGAGAAATACATGCTTATTGTTGATAGGATAACACTCTGTGCTTGACTGTTGAATAAACTACAATTTACCACAACAATGGTGGGAGGTCTTCTTCTTGCAATTGTATTGTGGTCTGAAAACAAAGACCTTACCCGCGGCACAACACCAAGGATCTTAAAGGTTTAAACCGGTGCTCTTTACTCTTATACTGCTTTTGTCTTAAAACAAATATGTCAGGGTATTAATAGATTTCCTTGTTTTCTCCATGTTATTTAATTATATTAGTACAATTTTCATTCTGTGTCTTTTTGGTTAATTGTTGTATTTTAGTGAAAATACATTTTGTATATTTATCACATGTGCATGCTGCCTTATACTTTTTCTTTACTTGTAACTGCATCTTAGTTCTGTGAAATATTCTGGCACTTTATAAATAAATGATACTAATAACAATAATAAGCTGACAAAATTACAGCAATTCCAAGCAATAATTACTCCAGATGTCTTATAGACAAAAGTGTTATCTGTATTTTTCTCTATGTGCTAATTGTTTTGGAAAAATCTGTGTTATGGTCTGTTACATAGATATTCTATACAGCAGTTATTTACAGACTCTAGGAACACTGTTTGTATTTTTTTCCTAAAACATGATGTAATTCCTGAGGAAAATATATACATTTCTTAACGTGAACAATCTTTTTTAATGTCAAATATGTATTTCCAGTTGTAGTGATGTCTGTTTTCAAATACATTTTAGACAGGTAATTGATACAGACATTTTACATTTGCTGTGTACTCTGATGTCAGTTTTATGTATCAACATTTTTTCTAAATGTTCAAAGAGTCTACATATTTCTTTCCTGTCATGATATAAACACATAAGTAAATAAGAATTGTTTCTATCAATTGCAACAAATTCCAAAGCAAATTAATAAACTCTGGTTGTCTTAACATGTACAGATTTTAACTTTTTGAAGTTAAAGTATTGTAAAATACGTTTAGTGGCTTTAAAATGTATGTTGACTCAAAGTTTATTGAATGCAATCATCTTATAGCAAGAAATTTTAACTACCGGTATTAAGAACATAAATATTAATGCACTGTTTGCAAGATGTAATATCAGATCTTGTACCTACCTGGCAGCCAGAAGCAGTGGTCCTAAACACAAGGGAGTACTGATCCTGGGGCAAGGCTTGCAAACTATGTTCTTGTCCCTCAGGAGGATATTTGTCATCTTACTAGAATGAGGCCTACTCAGGCAGGGAGTAGTGTGTATGGCCACTGTCCTGCTATCATGCCTGACTTTATTAAGCTGAACATCCAAAGTTGTGTTGACCTGGCCCTGTTCCCCCCTCTGGACTGGTGTAGGTGAGTCAGGTCCACACCCTGTGGCCCCTACCATGACAGCAACTCTACAGCTTCAAGGTACCAATATACCGCTATTATGACCAGGAGTCTCACTTAAAATGGTGGAAGCTGCAACTCCCACAGATCGCACCAAGGTGGACGCCATCTTTGCTAGAAAAAATCCATCTGGACTTATGGCAGAAGCTCACTACATATCTGTGGCAGCCTATCAGCAGGAACAAATGGGTTTCCCATCCCAGCATATGCCATAAAAGTCCAACCTTCTGGCAAAGAAGGTGGAGGTACTGCGGGTCGGCAAATGCGGCACAGAATTAGCCAACATACATCAGCCTTAGAGGACTTACCCTCGTGTTTGCCCAGGCAGCTGGCTCACAGCACAAGATGTTGCTCCCTAACTTGTTCTTACTATTAATCTTTAATTTATTGTTAATGTCACTACTGCCAGCACTCATCAATCTTGGCCACAGATGGTTCCTTTCTTATGGTTGTCACATGACTTTTCTACCACTATCTAATCCCTGTGACGTAGCCCTCATTACAATACTATTATAAAATGTGCAGTTTACCCGTTATGCCACGCAAATGTATTACTATGTTGTTTCATAATACTTGCGTTAGCTGTTGTGGCTTTACAAGTCTGTTTGTAGACCTATGCACAACATAAAATATTTTATTTTATTTTTTTTAAATGTAATAAAATGACTACAAGGATAATAAGGTAAAAAAATCAAATAAGGGTGTGAGGTAAAACAAAATGAAAAATGTACCACTTCTTTTACTTTATTAAATACATCATTGTGATTTGAAACTTTCTCTTTTTACAATGCACTGTCTTAAAATATGTTATCATTAGCTTTAAGGAACACTCATGTCATGCCAAAGCATGCGTTGGCATTTGATATATGTTTTAGTACATGTTGGGATAACATTTATTGTAGGCTTTGATCTAACACCAGGCCTAAGCCATTAAACTAATAGATAACCATCACCAGATCTGGACATAAGGCATCCTAAAAAGTATTGGTGGGTATGCTCTAACTTTGGGTTATCCAAAGGACAACATCATTTAAGAAAATATGGAGTGGGAAATAAACTGCCAGGACAAACCCACCCAGGGGTCTGGCCACTTAGAAACAACTAGTTTTGAGATATATAATGAGGATGTTGGACTATCCAGAAGAGATCTTTTTTTCAACAGCTACTTGGAGACCTGTAACATCTGAATCTCCCACAAGAAGTATATATAAGGGGTAAATATATCTAAGGATTTCTTGTGTTTTTTCCTATGTTATTTTATGGACTGTTTTGCAATTTGTTATCTGTGTTTCTGTATGTCATTTATTTCTGTATTTTTGTACACAGCACTGTGAATCTTTTTTGTCAGATTAAATGTTTACTTAATCAGCTTGTGTCTTTTTTCTCTATGAGCTCACTCTTCTAAAGGAAAGCTCAGGTAAGCACTTTACCAAAAGGGTTAATTAGATATGTCTGATCAGTAAAGTAAGGTTGTGATACTATAATTCTACTGTGTGTGGGCAGTGGCCTACACACAATCCATGGGGCCCCAGTGCAAAACTGATCCATGGGGCCCCTCCATGCCCCTCCATGCCCCCCCACCACCACACCCCCCCCACTGCCACCCTATACAGACACCCAGACATACATACATACATACATACAGACACACATACATGCATACACACACATACATACAGACACATACATAGACACAGGCAGACATGCAGACACACAGACACATACATACAGACACACAAACAGACACACAGATACACATACAGACACACATATATACAGACACACACAGACACACATATACATACACATACATAGACATGCATACAGAGACACACATACACACACAGATAAATACAGACACACATACATACACATACATAGACATGCATACAGAGACACACATACACACACAGATAAATACAGACACATACACAGACACACAGACACATACATAGACACACACAGACACAGATACATACAGATACACATAAATGGACAAACACAGATACATACACATACAGACATAAAGATACACACAGATACATACAGACACACACACACACATACACACAGATACATACAGACACATAGCCCCCCACCGCCACACCCCCCCACTGCCACCCTATACAGACACCCAGACACACATACAGACACACATACATACAGACACATACATAGACACAGGCAGACATGCAGACATGCAGACACATACATACAGACACACAGACACACATACACACAGATACACATACATACAGACACACACACACATATATATATATATATATATATATATATACAGACACACAGAGACAGACACAGGCACACACATACATACATATACACAGACACACACACACAGACATACATACAGAGACACACATATACACACACATACAGACAGACACATACACACACAGATAAACGTAGACACATACATAGACACACAGATACATAGATACATACATAGACACACACAGACAGACACAGACACACATACATACAGACACACATAAATGGACACACACAGACACATACAGAGACATACATACATACATACATAGAGACACACACAGATACAGACACATACATGCACACAGATACATACAGACACACAGACACACACAGAGACACACACACACACATACACTAACACACACACATGCAAAATATTTTAGTCACCCTCCTATTACCTACCTTTTGGGTGCAGGAGGGTGACTTCCCTGGGGTCCAGTGGCTCAGGTTGATGGGAGTCAGAGTTCCCACTCTCACTCCCTCTGCTTCTTCCTGTGCGGCTCCTGGTGGTTGCTGGGAGGAGTGACCGCAGAAGTCACTTCCTCCCAGCGTCTGACATCAGATTGGGCCTGGTCGTGCTGTTACCGGGCCCACTCTGATGATGATCTTCATTTCCATCGGGTGGCCCTAACAGCATTGCACGTGCGGCCCCGGCAATTATACTGCACGGTCAAGGCCGCAAAACATGGCGGCGGGCACCCGGTTCCAGTAGCACGCAGGGCTGCCGCGGCCCCTGGAGTGATAGGTCTGGTCGCAGCTGCGACCCCTGCGACCGCAGTGTGGTGAAAATAACCTCTCCACTGGGTTTTGTAGGGGCCTGTTTGCCATCCTTTTACCTCAGGATTATGGCCCACATGCTAAAACTTTGTTTCCTCCCAGTAAAAAGGCTTGTTTGTGACTTTTTACTATGTGGTTCGGTAGATGGAACTTACCGAACAAACTACTGAACATCCGGACCACACACAAATGGAGTGAGCAGCCAATTTACCTCCCAGACTGGTGGTTAACCGCAAGCTAATTGACGAACGGCTGGTTGTCAGTGGTGTTTTGCCGTTGAGCTCATGGAACTAAAATCGGACACGTGGTGGCACGAACACCGCTAAATCTTACCTTCTTTGAAATTTTGACGCTCCGGCAGGAGTCGAACGGCGTTCAACAATTCGAATGCCACTTTAACATCCCCGTTTGTGCATTCGAACTGCATTTGAACTATGTGAACTAGACCGGCCTAAATCTCTGGAACTATTTTGGGCATGAAAGCCATGCTTGCGGTCGGTCAAATATGACTTCCAAATATGATTAGTGAGCTCTCTGCTCAGCTCACTCATGCGCTGCAAAGTTATGCCGGAAGCCGTAATATGAAGCCACTCCGCGGTGCACGAGGGAGCTGAATAGGAGGATCAGTGCTCCCTTGCCATCTGCAGTCACTGGCCAGCTGCCCAGCAGCCCAGCAGCCCCACTGGACCCCAGGGAAACGAGAATCCACCCCAGCATTCCCAAAGGTAAGGAGGCTGGTGGATAGGATAAAAAAAAAAAAATATGAGTGTGTTAGTGTGTGTGTGTCTGTTAGTGTATGTGTGCCTGTCAGTGAATGTGTGTGCGGGGAAGGGGGGCGCCTGAGTTTTGTCATACCTAGGGCAGCACAAAACCAGGATACACCACTGAGTGTCAAGTAGAGTGCTTGGAGCCCTCAGGAAGCACTAGAAGCATCCATCAACGGAGATGCCAGGTGATCCTTTTACATGCTGTGTGTGGGGTAGCCTAAGACACCCAGATAAAAAAGTTTTGGTGGTGGCAGTAAAGTGTGTACTAGGGTGTTTGTGTAGAAGGGATTGCAGGGGTTAATTTAGTGGTTGCTGGTACTAGCAAAAGGTAACCTGGGTTACCATTGCCATTGACCCTTTCACTTCCACACACTCTCCTCTGTCCCAGCTGGGCCAATAGCCCACGTTCATGACAACTCTAAAGACATAAGTACTTACTGAAGTGCTTCATGTGTGTATTGAGTGTCTTTTATTCAGTTCATAAGTGCTGATTTCAAGAATAATTGGCACTTTTAATGCGGCATTCAATGCGGCAACATATTCAGACAACTATGGAGGTTTTCTCCTGCATCCTTTAGCTCACCTGAGCTAACAGAACTGTTAGGCACTTGTCTACAGTGTGCATGCGCTCAGCTCCTCTACACACACTGGGGATAGATGTATGTGTATGTACTGTACTACACAGCTCATTGAGAAGTTTTAAATGCTGGCACCTGCACACACAGCCTCAGAGTGTATGGAAGAGCTGAAGACATGCTCACTGTTCAACTACAAAGGTCTCTTAAATGAAAATCTTCTGATATAGCAGCCTTTGCTGGAGGGAAAAGGTGGACTTGAATAGCTGCAGACAAGACATCTACAGATATTACAATTTATGACTAGTTTCTTCCAAACTCCCCATTGCAATAATTTAGTCTTCCCTCCAGGGGTTCCTCCAGCTACTTTTAATCGTGGAAAGAGAAAACATGCTCACCATCGACAAGTTGTTTCTACATGGTCTTAAAATCAAGGACTTATTTGGAGGAAACCTTAGATTTTTCTACAGGCTCTTTGATTGAAAGTACACAAGTAAATTTGTCTCCCCATTAGAACTATTTCCTGGGTTGTTTTCTTTGATCTATAATTTTATCAAAGTCCATAGAGCAAAAAACACATTGCCTGACACCCTATAGCGAAAATGTGATTTTCTGGAGACATCATTGAAGCAGGGTCAGGGTGCTATTATAATACATTTTCAAGTTATTTTACATTAAGTGAAAAATATTCCCTATTTTTTACTCATATGTTATAACAATTAAATTTTTCATGGTGCTTATTAATTGGGCCCTGTTAGGAATATTCAACTTGAACCTCTTTTGAACTATTTACCTGCACAAGTGAAGAAACAGGGGTCAAAAAATTATTTCTTTAATCTGTGTTCAGCCACAGAATGTTATGTATTATTGTCAAGACATTTAAATACTGGATTTCAAGCAGAAGTTACTCAGTGTTGTGATTATTGTAAGCTGCTGGAAATATTTTTTTTTTTTTTTTTTCTCATTTATCATTTTTATTGAATGACATTTGCAACACATAACATGGTACATAATTACAGTCCGCTTTTACAACAACAATTACGGATAACATTCTACATTTCACCCTGTATCCAGCCATACTTCTCATTCAATTAATCCAATAACCAATTAAATATACAAATAATCCGTATGCCAGGTGATGTTCGGTGTGATGCATACAGCTTCAAAGCATGCGGTACATTTTTTAAATATAACTAGGGAGGGGATGGGGTACAGAAGGAAAAAAGGGGGGGGGGGTGGGAAAAGTCCCTGATCACAGCTTCACGCCACAGCCTGCAGTACATTATGAACACCTTCCTTGTGCAATTTGTGAGGTTGATGAGACTATATATTCGCCTGGGCACCTCAACGCCCTGACCCCTTTGGCCCCCTAATGTTTGCGCCTGTGTGCTTCCTTACTGGCCTGCTATGGGGGTTAACCGTTTGGTTCGAGCAGTCGGCTTGTCTTAATTGTCATTCAGTGACTATGTAGCCGTCCAACATACCCATTCTTTATCATACTTTCCTAGGCATCCTTTTAGCTTGCTAGCCATTTTCTCGTATATGCTAATCACATTCATTTTGTTGATAATCACCTCTACCTGAGGAACTTGTTTGCTTTTCCAGTTACCAGCTAAGGCTATTTTTGCTACCGTCAGTATATTCAGAATCACTTTTTTGTGAGGGTGTGTGTCTAGGTCTGGTATAACATGTAATAAGTACTTGTCCGGTCGCAATGGGATGGAGGTGCCAGTCGTACTTGAGATCAGGGTTTGGATTTGTTTCCAGAATCCGTCTAGCAGCGGGCAATTCCAGAACACATGTAACATGGTTCCAGTGTCCGACTCGCATCTCCAGCACAAGTTCGAAGCTCCTGAGTACATACTTGCTAGTCTCTGTGGTACCAGATACCACCTCATAGTTATCTTGCAGTAGGCCTCCCATAGCGAGAGACTACTCGATGCCTGTTTTGTATTTGCCCTTGCAGACTGCCAGTCTGCTTGGGAGATTTGAAATCCCAGGTCCTGCTCCCATTTTGCCATGTATTTTAGTTTATCTGGAGTGTTATCTGTGACCAACGCATTGTAACATAGGGAGAGTGGTTTTACTGCTTTTGTCAGAGATAAGTGGCTTGGTTGGAGCACCGGAGAGTTAGTTCGGGCGACTGTTTGTTTACCATGGGTTAGTAGTATGTTTTTGATCCTTAAATAAAGGTACAGATCTCTCGAGTCTAACCCCAGTTCCTCTTTCAATTCAGGGAATGGTTTCACCGCGTCACCTGACATTAAATCCCTCACTAATCTCGCTCCTTTGTTGAGCCATTTGCCCACCTGTATGCCTGGAGAGTAGGCCGCTAGTGTCGTGATGGGTGCTTCCCGAAATAATCGTACTGGGTCTAGCACCTTCGGACACCATGTCTTCCATGCTTTAAGCATAGTGATCGAGCATCTCAGGGTCATGCCGGCAGATGTTCGGGGCAGGGAGCATGTCCACAAGTAATGGACTGTATCATGTGCCTCTAGGCATTCATTTTCTAATGACAGCCATAGCGGTTTACGGGGAAGGGTATGGTTCCTAATGAGTCGCAGTCCCTGTGCCAAGAAAGAGGCCTTATAATACGCAGTTACGTCCGGCATCCCCAGTCCACCTTGGACATAAGGAAGTCCCAGACACCCTTTATGCACTCTCGGGGGTTTCCTCTTCCATATGTGAGCATTGATCGTGCTTTGGAATTGTTTGAGCAGCGCAGTCGGGAGGAATATGGGCAGGGTTCTGAATAGGTATAGGATATGTGGCAGTGTCATCATTTTAATTAGGTTGATACGTCCGAGCCATGAGGTATCCATGTTAGCCCACTGTTCGAGGGAGGATTTGATTTTCTTTAGCACGGGGTAGTGATTTTCTTTGGTCACCGTTTGAAGGGATTTGGTGAGGTTTACACCTAATTATTTTAAGGAATTGGTGCGCCAATCAAAGGGATGTTGTGGCTTTATCCTGTCTAACGTAGGTTTTGGTAGGTTTATGGGTAGAGCTTGCGTTTTGGTTAAGTTGTTTTTATAGTACGATATCTCCCCATAGTCTACCAGCGTTCTCATTAGAGTGGGAAGGGAGGTCTCCGGTTTTGTGACAAACAGTAGTATGTCATCGGCAAACAGAGCCAATTTCTTATCGCCGCCCTGGGTGTGCAGCCCCTTTATATTGGGATCATTTTTTACTATCCTTATTAGTGGTTCCAGACATAGGATAAATATTAGGGGGGAGAGGGGACATCCTTGCCTGGTGCCATTACTTATGGCGAACCTGTTAGATACAAAGCCCGTGCTAAAAACTTTTGCTGAAGGATTTTGATACAGTGCCATTATGCTTAATCTAAAGGTTAGTGGGAATCCCATTTTGGTGAGGGTGAGCAACATATACCTCCAGTGTAGGCGATCAAACGCCTTCTCAGCGTCAAGCGCTAGCAAGAGTCCCGCTTGATGCGAGGCGTTCGCCCAGTCAATCAGGTTCAGGAAATGTCTAGTGTTGTCCCCTACTTGACGCCCCTGGACAAAGCCCGCTTGCTCCTCCGAGACAAGGTCAGCTAGGATTGGTTTAATTCTAGAAGCGAGGAGTTTGGCATACAGTTTGGTGTCTGCGTTCAGAAGGGAGATCGGGCGTAGGTTTGCACAGTGTGTGGGGGGTTTATTGGGTTTGGGTAACGTCACTATATGTGCCTCCAGCATTTCCGTGGGCATAGTCCCTGCATTTTTTATGTGATTAAATAGGTTGGTGAGAGGCGTGAGTAGTTGTTTGGTCAGTTTTATGTAGTAGTAGTTGGATATCCCGTCTGGTCCTGGGGCCTTATGTTTGGGAAGGGATTTGATTGCTGTTTCTACTTCCTCCTCCGTGAAGGGGTTCTCTAATTGGGTTTGTTGTGCTTGTGTTAGGCTGGCTAGGGGCGCTCTATCCAGAAAACGTGCTATCTCGTCTTCCGTCGGTTGATGTGTGTAGGGATCTTTTTCTAATTGGTATAATGAGGCATAGTATTTCGCTAGTTCGTTCACTATGTCTTGGGGGTTGTATAATTTATCCCCAGTTGTGGAGGTTATATACGGGATTTTAGATTGCAGTTTGGTTTGTTTCGCTTTGTTGGCCAGCATTCTCCCAGCTTTGTTACCCATGACATAGTGTGATTGCTTCAAAAACCTCAAGTGTCGTTCTGTTACAGCGAGGTTTAGGCTATGTAGTGTTGTACGAAGCGACATCAGTCGCTTATGTGTTGCCGTAGTGGGGTTTGTTTTATGGGTGGATTCTACTGTGGCCAGGTCTTTCTCTACCTTGTCCAGTGTTGTGTTGTGCAGCCTCTTTGTCCTAGCCCCTATCTGGATTAGTTCTCCCCTCATGACCGCCTTATGGGCCAGCCATTTTGTGGTGTCGGATGACGAGCAGTCAACGTGGTCAGCGAAAAATTCCGCAGCCCGGATCTGTAGTCGTTGAAGATGTGCTGGTACGTCTAATAGACCTTCATTCAGGCGCCATGTGCCTCTACCCCTAGCTGGGTACGGGATTCGCATAGTGACAACGTACGGGGCATGGTCAGACCACGTGATCGGCCCAATATGAGCCTTAATGGCGAAGGGCAATGTTTTGGTGTCGAGTAGACAAAGGTCAATTCTCGTGTAGGTCCTATGGACCGACGAGTAGTACGTGTAGTCCCTCCCACTCGGGTGCAAGCCTCTCCACGTGTCATAGAAGTCATGCCCGTGCAATAATTTCCTAAAGTGTTGGCCTAGTGAGATTGAATGTTGTTGTGGTAATTTGTTCCCCTCACGTTTTATATCGACATCGGGATCTGGAACGCAATTAAAGTCCCCGCATATAATTGTATGGCCCACTCTGAGCTTGTCAATTATCCTAAACACTGTGCTGAGAAAGGTTTTTTGCTTATCATTCGGCGCATATATGGAAGCTATAGTCACCGATAAACCATTTAAGGAGCCCACTAATATCAGTATTCTCCCGTCTCGACTGGCAAATTGGTTGGATGGTGTGAATGCCCAATCCCTATGGAAATAGATAGCAACTCCTTTAGCTTTAGTGTCTGACATGGCGTGGTATCCCTGGGGATACTGTTTGACAGTGAGTTTGGGGTGTTTCCTAATGCAGAAGTGTGTCTCTTGGAGACCTATAATCGCTGCCTTGGACTTGGTCATTTCCTGTACTGCTAGCCTCCTTTTGTGTGGGCTATTGAGACCCTTAACGTTTAAGGTGAGGATCGCCAAAGAGTCAACCATGATCCAGGTGTAGTGTTATACTATGCTGGGGCCGTGGGATGACATTCGCTGCTTGCGACATGCGGTGTGCTGCTGGTCCGGGACCGAAAGGGAAAACGTGGGGACAGTGGACACAAATACAGGGAGGGAGAAAAAAATAACTAAAGTATGTACAAAGCGCCATATGGAGAACTAGCGCTCTACGTGGGTGAGGTGTGAGCGGGCAAATTTTATCCATCTCACGTCTCATCCTGGGGGCGCACCTGGGTGGTGCAGCCGAGTGCGTGACAGCTTTTCTCTAGGTATATTTATTCCTACCCCACAGATACGTCTGAGATGTCCACCAGGGCCCACCATTTTGTCATAACCATTATCCTCTCCTCCATCTCGCTACCATGTATATGCTATGCTGTCACAAAACCTGTGCAGTATATACTATCTAAGTCGTGATTTCTGTACCCTATACCTCCCATTTGCTGTAGTACCCGTAGAGTTGCGTCCCTACCGTCCCTTTGTACCTGCCCTGACTCCCCACCCGCTGGGTTTGACAAGATTGGTCATCCCGCTACGTAGTGCTTTACTCCCTGGGCATTAGGGACTCACATATATGTATTGCATTAAGAGGTTCAGAATGTCATACTCACAATCCAGTTACATTAGCACATCATATAGCGGAGACTAGCATAGAGTTAGTGTCTCTCAATGTCCAATTTTATAGTGGGTAGTGGTATGTCTCTGTTGGGTCCCGACTGGAGCCCTATTCTTTTCTTTGTGGCGAGCCCGCCATCTTCCATTCAGCCTGCGGTCCTCTCGGGGATGCTGTAGTCGAAGCGTCTCTCGGTGATAACGGGAATAGGCCCCATTCTTTTAGTAAGCGCATTCCCACCTCCGGTTCGTTGACGGTATGCGTTTTGGCATTCCTCCATATAAGTAGTTTTGTTGGATAGCCCCATCTGTATTGTATGCCGTTGTTTCTCAGGGACTTCGTCACGTTAATGAATTCTCTGCGTCTGCCCATTGTCATAGCTGACAGGTCTGCGTATAATTGTATATCTGTATACGGGGTGGGCATCACGGTGATTTTCCTCGCCGCCTGCAGAAGATGGTCTTTCGTCTTATAGTAGTGGAAGCGAGCGACCACGTCGCGCGGCGTATCTTTATGCAGATTCTGCGGTTTCGGCAGTCTATGAGCTCGGTCCATGAGCCATTCTGGGTCCGATATCTCCGGCGCCAGCGACTTGCACAGGGAGATAAGGTATTGCGGCAGTTGCTCTCTCGTAACGCTTTCTGGTATGCCACGGAAGCGGATATTATTTCTGCGTGAGCGATCTTCCATGTCCGCTAATTTCCTTTTTAGGAACTGCTGTTCACTCACTAATTGTTGTACCGTGTCTGCCAGGGCGTCTTGCGCTGCACATATGTCGTCAGTGCGTGTTTCTAAATTGTTTGTTCTTTCCCCCAGATCTGTTATTTCTTTCTTAATATCATTTGTGGCTTTCTTTAGATCAGACTGCAGAATGAGTCTAAAATCCTTTAGCATTGCATACAGCTTTTTTTCTGTGACTGGGGCATCAGTGTATCCTTGCTCCTCAAACTCTGTGGTAGGATTTGAGGCCTGTGAGGGTTCCAGCTCCTCACCGCCGCCATCTTGCGCCGGCCGCAACCGGTCTTTTTCCCCGTGACGGATCGGGTCCGTCAGCTTTGTTTGTTTTGCCGGGGCCATGGGAGGTGAAGGGGAGATACCTCTCCTGTTTATTGCCGTCAGCCAGGGGGGTAAGAGCTGCTTCTATTCACGCTTTTGCTGTCTCGGACCGGGAGCTCTCACTCCATGCGTCCGTTCCTCTCGGCAGTCGGACACGCCCCCCGAAATATTTTATTTTTTACTCACTGGAATATCTTCTAAGTTTTGCCAAAATTGAACTCCAGACTGTGTGGTACATGGAGATGTTAAAACCCAAATACGGTGATAGGTGAGTTGAGCACCCCTCTTTTTTGTGTTTTTTAATCTAGAACTCACTAATTTTATTTAAGCCCTTACCTTTGACAGTATGCATTTTAGAATGGAAATTCTAACTGAAAAAAATTATAAAACAATGCTTTTATAGGGTGAATGAATCCTGCTCAAAGAGGAGATGGTGTCTTTCTTCATTGAGTCTAGCTAAAATGTAGAATTAGTGATGTCCCGAACGGTTCGCCGAACGGTTCGCGAACGGTTCGCCACGGACTCATCATTGAGTAAACTTTGACCCTGTACCTCACAGTCAGCAGACACATTCCAGCCAATCAGCAGCAGACCCTCCCACCCTCCTGGACAGCTCACTAAGAATGCAGCTTCAAAATGGATGCTGTCCAGGAGGTGGGAGGGTCTGGGAGGGAGGGTCTGCTGCTGATTGGCTGGAATGTGTCTGCTGACTGTGAGGTACAGGGTAAAAGTTTACTCAATGATGAGTCCGCGGCAAACCATTTGCGGTGAACCATTCGCGAACCGTTTGGCGAACCGTTCGCGAAACCGTTCGGCGAACCGTTCGGGACATCACTATGTAGAATATTATTCAGAGAACCATGAGGTAGTACTACCCTATATGCTTGTGTTCATATCAGCTAGATCTAGAATTGGAAACTGACGCGTAATTGTGCTATAGAAAACATAATTAAATTAAAAAAAACAATTTTCATAATGATAGAAAACGTTTAATGAATAGTATCTCATTGCAGTATACAATCTTTGGATGCTTCTGCAGATGTACGAACAAAAAAAGAGAGAAAATAATCTGTCCCTATAACTAGAAGTGTTTAAAAAATCACGAGGATACTTTATCAGAGATACCAAAAAAGACAAACTGTAGACACACAGCCCATTGCAATTACTGTCTGACTCGGGCGGAGTCAGTGACAGAAGTTAACGCAAAGAGCACACATATAAGGGATTGGGGGTGTGGGGTCAACACCTGTCGACAGCTATCCAATATTTACTTTTGTTTCCCGTCTCCCACGGTACCCCCTCGGCGGTTTAGACTTTACCGCCCGCAAGAATTCAGACTATACAGGTACCCTAGGAATTCTGCTGGCTGATAGCCACTTTCATTCATCTGAGAAATAACATACCTACCAGAGTATTACTTTCAGCTCAGCTAATTAGAATAGCACTTTATTATAACAAACTATTTAGCTCTCTACTCTGTCAATAGAACTTTTTCATTTACTAACTGTTTTTCTGTTAAAGGTGCCCATGAAGGCACTATTCCTACTATCTAACCCCTCTATATCTATTGGTAGTGATGAACCCCATCAATAGCAGACAGTCGACTATATACTAGACGTTGCCAATTAGGGTACCTTCTTTCCTGAAAATCAGTCACTTCTTATACTTATCAAGACACCTTTAAGCGCTAAGGGTATACTAATGCATCTTAAACTGGTTTATATTAGGTAGCTGAATGTGCACTAGAGTCTATGAAGTACTGTATTGCCTA
Organism: Pelobates cultripes; assembly: GCA_933207985.1. Classification (NCBI taxonomy): domain Eukaryota; kingdom Metazoa; phylum Chordata; class Amphibia; order Anura; family Pelobatidae; genus Pelobates; species Pelobates cultripes. Next base: position 191,101,327 of record OW240916.1, read on the forward strand.
TTGGACCAATAAGCTATATTCTTGCCTATAAGCTTTTTATCGCTAGCCAACCTTATAGCTCCTAGCACTCTTAGGCAGCACAACGTCTGCAACATATGCAAGACGGTACTAACTAGTGTATCATCTACTAGACAAGGTACATTTGGCTAACAGCCTTTTATTGCCAGCCAACCAGCTATGCGTATGCAAGACATCTTGTATGAATGCACCTTCCTTCGGAATAAACTATTAGGTGTTCATTAGCTTATTATTGCTATTTACAGACAGACTCTTGTTATATAGATATATTTACATCAATCTCATCACTAACAGGTAGGAGAACTTGGTTACATTGTCAGCTTTAAAGTCAACCATGGCTTCTGATTATTTACTTACCTCTTCTAATTAGACTTGTGCTTCGCCTAGCTCAAATAATAACACGGGAGATAGCTTTACTCCTAGCTGTCCTGTATGAGTCTATGCAGAGATTCTACTGAGTTTTAGATATTTGCCCACCTTTATTATCTGACATTCTACAGGGTAGCAATATACTCTAACTATATTGCCAGACCAATATCTTTCTATTATTATGATTGGGCAATCTTTATAGGGGCTTCTCATAACCTCCTACTCAGTTTGTATTTTCACCTACTTGTGTCATCCCCCACTCCCCCAATCCCTTATATGTGTGCTCTTTGCGTTAACTACTGTCACTGACTCTGCCCGAGTCAGACTGTAAGTGCAAGGGGTTGTGTGTCTACAGTTTGCCTTTTTTTTTTTTTTTGGTATCTCTAATAAAGTATCCTCGTGATTTGTAAAACACTTCTAGTTATAGGGACTGATTCTTTTCTCTCTCTTTTTTGTTTGCTGTATTCACCTATGGTTACCCCCTTATCTATTCCCTCCAATCTGTGGATAACCTCTGTGGCCAACCTTTTTCTATTTATATGTATATACACACACACAAGTCCGGTTGAACTTAAACATCTACTTGTATTTACTGAAGTTGCTAAATAAAAGCACATTTTTGATTTAACTACTAAGACCTTTGAGTGCACTTTATTGGTTTGCAAAGAGTTAACATTACATTCACTGTAATATTGTTTTAAAGAACACCACATATGGATAGTTTTTTATGATCTGTGTATTAATATAAAGATGTCTTAAAGAACAACCGTCACTTTCAAGATATTTAGTATTATGTTTATGTATTCCTTATATATAGCAAATATGTTTTTGTGTGATCATGTTTGTTTTTATATTTATTTTGCAACTAGGTTTCTCTATCTTGGCTTCATAGAAATATAGAATGTGACGGCAGATAATAACCATTCGGCCTATCTAGTCTCCTCATTTGCCCATAGTGGATTCAAAGAGAATTTCAAATTTAAGGCCATAGTAGCCAAACTGAATCATAGCTGACAAATATTTTTTTTAGTTTGACTATTTTGACCTTAAATATGAAATTAATAGATTTCTCACTTTAGTAAATAACCATTAATGTTTATGTTCTCCTCCTCATACGCATTATGTGCCCTTGCTTAATAGCAAAATCACTTGGTAATATTTAATATGCATTAAAAAACTGACTGAATTATTAACTAAAGTAAGAATTTAAAGTAAATTCAAAGTGAACGTAAAATTTTAGTCCACAGTAGTTGAACTACAAGTTATATTTGAGATTTTGTTTGAGAATTTTTGAGAATCTTTGAGAATTATTCCAACTTAAAGGGACACTGCGGGCACCAAAAGAAATTTAATGCATTTTTTTATTCGTTTTTGGACTCATTAATATGCATGATTTATTTGCATGCTCAAATCATTATAGTTTTTGCACATATTTTTTGTAGAATTCTGCAAAATAAACATTTAGCCACAACCCTCATTCCAAAAAGAGTTCCTTATGAAATGTATGCATGCAGCATTGAGTGTGTTGGTATTAATGCACAACCTGGCTGCAGTCAGAGAGGCTATAAACAGGTAGTAATATCCTTACTATACGTCTACCTAGGTGCCCAATCCTTTTAACGCAGGTTGTTTTGTTGTTCAGATTATTCAGTACTATCAATGACTGATCTGTGTGCATACCTTAGTCAGGAATTCTGTCAGACCCAACACGCAATGTGTAATGATAAACCACCTGCTGAGGGCTGTGTAAACCCCTGCATCACACAAGGTACCCTGACAGCCTTTCGATAAGTCTTTTTTCTCGAGTGAGGGCGTGTGGCTAAAGAGGCAGGCCTATGGTGCAGCATTCTGCAAAATATTTATTTTATGCAAAAACGATAAAAGTTTTTTCTCAAGCAAAGAATACAGCATATTAATGAGGACAAAACCTATCAATTGCATTAAGTAGTATTGGTGCCTGGAGTGTCCCTTTAATTTTAAATTTCACTTTGAATTTAGTTTGACCTCTAAGTTTAGTAAGTATAGCCTACATCATCAAATAAAAATGCTTTAAAGAAATTCTAGGTGAAATTATTTGTTTTAATTTCCAGAGACGTGACACATGCTTGTTTGTCAATTTAATTCCTATATCTATTTACATAATGCTCCAAATTTTCTCATGAAATGATATGTGATGATGTGGCACTATCGGTAAAAAGCCAGGAGAAAACAAGAAAATCCTTTTTGGGATATTTGCTGTGATCCCGGATTATACAGCAATGCTTAATAAGTGCCAAAGTATACTACACACAGGGATATGTAAACTAATTCAGAAAAAATGTTGGACGAATATCACACTATGCTGTGCACTGTCTAACTAGAAACCAGTTCTTTGTAGTCAAAACATAGACTTTTCCAGGCAGATTTTTATGCAGTTTAATAACATTAATTTGAAGTAACTGCTGCTCAAAATCTTTGCCAAAAAGATCCTGATAATTTTATGAGAGGATAATGCTTTTGGAAACAAGCCAGATTTATAATATAACACCCTTCTACTTCAACAATTTGTATTCATCTCAGTTCTAGGTTAGTCACACTCCTGAAAAGTAATAGTGTCTGAGTGATGTTTTAAATAAATACATTATTCTATTTGTTTTCTTTAACATTGTCTATTTCATTTTGAGAATTTGATTAGTAGAAACATTTATGTATGAAAGGCCCATATAAATATGTTTTGGTAGAAACTGGAAACAACATTCTACTATGGTTATATTATTAAATTGTATTTTTTGTACTCATTCACATTAGAAAACATACCCTTTGCTGCTTTACAAGCCTCCATTTTTCTGTTCTAGTAGATGTTAGAACAATGCTGCAATGGTTTGTATCCAATCAGCTAAATAAGCATTAGAAAGGCCAGGCACTCAGACTGGGTACTTACCTTGGCTTGCAGTTAGTGTTCTAATCCATCCATCAACAGGAGCTTAAGATGGACACATTATGTAGGTACCTGGACTATTCTTATGTTTTAGTCAGCCTGGGCTGTGCAGAGTGTGTTTTGTGTGTTCTCTTGTCCTACTGATGCTATCAAACAACTAAGTGGATTTGGCTGTGAGGTCTGTACAGCGCCATCTGTTTTTGAGGATCTTGAAACAGCTACATGCACTACCTGAATAGCAAGGATCGTTAATTTGCATATTCAGGAAGATTTGCGTAGTATGATTTATGCAGATGGGAGATATTTCTTGTCAAATGGATTAGATTGACTTTGTCACAGTAAGTTTAATGTAATGTATATATGGGCTAATCCTGAGTAAAACTAAAGTTGTGTGTGTTAGTTTCATCTGTGCGCATCCTGATTTGTTAATAACAGAATCTTCTGACCTGTTGGCTGGCTGCTTCGTCTCTGTATCCAGGGACAAGTTAATAAGAGGTAGGCCTGAGAGCCACAGTGCTTTTGTAAAGGCAGTAGCTGGTCACAGTGCAGGTAGATGTATGGATACCTGCCTGGGAAATGAACTGAGGAGGCAAAGGTAGAGGAGACGATACCTGCCTTGAAGGACAAAGCTGCAGCCTGATACAGGGTGGAAAAAATTCTCAGTGACCCCAGTCAAGCTACTGTGACTGAAGTGTTCCAGGGTCCCTGAAAGCAGCTCGGAAGTGGATTTGGCCTAGGTACTCAGTTGGGACCTCTATCACATTCCAAAAATACACTTTGTGGTTATCATTACCAATTAAATGATCATTACCAATTAAATGATCACTTTCAGCAACATAATGTTGTCAAATCTTAATGACAGTGATTGGCTGATTGGGGTGGGTTAGCCAAACACTGTTTGTCAGTACTGTCTAAGTTGGACAGAACTGACCCTGAAAATGCAGAATTGCAAAAAAGTGAGAGGAGGGCTTTCAGAAATATCAAGTCTTATCAACACTGTATCTGAAGGAGTGCCAGGTTATGCATGAAATGAGTTGGATTGATTCATTATTTCTCCCTTTAAAGTGTCAATGATGACATTGCTTCAATAAAGTTGTTTTTTTCCTTATCTCTAGTGGATTGACACAAGTAGGCAATCGGTATTTTGATTGAACTTACCTATTAACATCCACCACGAAGGAGCTAAATTGCTGCTCACGAGTCCATTGGTATTTCAGCTCACAGTTTCTATATAGTAGTGTTAGACATGCAAGTAACCAGCCTTGGAAAATCATTCTTGAAGACATATTGTGGTGACATAGTTTCCAAATTCTATTTTGATCATTTGCTTTTAGATATTTCCATTTTACTAGTGGTCAGCTCTAGCCAAATAGAAATCTAACATTTTAACAATTTAACAAACCGAACCGACTTACTACTGAATATGAGTTACTGAACTCTGCAGTATAGGCCATGCTCCTGAAGTTTCTGTATTTCATGTTGTGATGGACCGCCTGGCAATCTGACTGGGTGTCTCCACCAATCGTTGCTTCCTAGTTGCCTTGAGTACCATAAGCACCGCACTGGATGGACACCATCCGCATCGTAGTACCCTAGTTGCCGCAGCTCGGCTGGGGTCTTGCCGTCCCTTCCCACCCTGGACCTAACTCCTGGATCCAGCTCTCAGTAGGAAGGCCTCTCCTCCAAGAGAGTATAACTGTGAAGCTCTTACAAGAGCTAGTGGTTATAGCCTGTATAGTAATCCAAAGAACAATCTCAGGAGCAGGGATTATAGCTGGTATAGCTGGTATAGCGGTTCCCTACAATCATGAGACGAGGCTGCATGTTGAGGGTTGAGTAGGACTCAATTTTAATGGTGCCACACTGGCATTTTATGACAATCCCCATGCAAAGGGTATGCCCACATGGATTTTGTTGGGGACTCCAACACAAAGACACAGACCAATAAGAACAGTAATTAAATGCATGACACTCCTATAACAAACATACAATCCCTCCCCTCTGCCTAGGAGATAATTGAGTCAGATACTGTATTAAACTCCATTATCTCCAGGCAGAAAAAACACACATTTCTATAAAGTCCCAAAAGTACCCCCAAAACACATAGTATTCCCACAAATGTTACAACCCCTGATAGCCCTGATCTGGGTGACCGACATATCCAAAAATCACCCAGATCAGTTCAGGGGTTTCGAAATTCTATGGAAGTCATTTATTAGACCGACTGCAGGCATGGTCCCATGCCCAAAACAGTTCCAGAGAATCAGGGCTTGCAGTCAGTCTGGTTCGGTAGTTTGAAAACGAACAAACTACCAAACAGAGTCAATAGTCTTACCCTGGAGCTTGCTCCCCTCATCCAGATGAATCATCTCACCGAATAATGCCATTCTAAGTTGAATAGAAACAAACGCAGGCGATAGATGGAAGTCCAGCGGTGTTCGGGAGTTTCTGTATCCGATTTTAGTTCCATGAGATTCATGCCCAAACACCGCCACCTGCATTCATGCAAACAAGATGGATGCCACCTCGTGGTTGTCCATAGGAATTGCGGTCACCCAGACAAACAATTAGAAAACTGCGGTGAGAAACGTTCCAAGTTGTTAATAGGTCACAAGCTCCAGGGTGGTCTCTGGTTCGTGTGGTTGTTAAATATGGTAAACTAACCATATAGTCCCAATTGCACGAACAGAGCCTATTTGAAGTATTTTAGCCAGGTCTATTGCAGGGGCTAGGGTCACAGGGTAGAAGGCTGGCAAACAGGCTCCTCCAAAAGCCAGTGGCGAGGTCACTTTTGCCACACATGTTATATTCTTGATTTTAAATATCTCTCGGGTATGGGTGTGGTTGAAATTGCCTATTCAATTAATTGGAAGAGGTTTTCACGTATTTTTTTCCATATGGTGTACACAAATATTTACTATAACAAACCTGAAATAAAATTATTTTGAGTTGCAAAGCTGGAATATATTTATATATAAATGTTGACATTTCAATGCAAATGTAGTAGCAAATATATTTATTGTAATCACTTTCTTTTTTTTTTTTTTAAAGTTACGTTTTCTTCTCCAATGTAAACCAGTTGTGTACAGGGTTAGTAATGACTTTTTACCTTCAAAAACATAAATACTAGCCTAATTATTTGTAAAGGTGCTCACAAATATCTAAATAGAGGACATTGAAGACAAATTGACTAGGATGTGCCAGGATACACATGGCACCCCACTTTCGCTTTTTTAGGATGTGACTGGGAAATTCTTAATAGATGTCTTTATTCAGATTAGTAATAATATATTTTTTATATAGGGAACATTGTCTGCAATCAAACTAAACTGTGGTAATGTAGAGTACTATATATAGTGCAAGTAAACTATATATATATATATATATATATATATATATATATATATATATACACACAATATATACATAGAAAGGAAGACCCGAATGGGTCGAAACGTCAATCACATTATTGTATACCGTTTGATGGAATAAATACTTTTCTAACTTTGGAAGACCAGCGAGTGCATCCTTTCTATGTATATATTGTATATAAGTTCAGCATGGGATGGCACCAGGGCATTGAACCAACTACTGTGTTACCAGCAAGGGTGAGTGCCATTATACTTCGAATTCAAGCCCCTCCCACAACTACAGGCCAAGCCTTCAAATATAGCCGTATATAGAAATCTAGCATATAATAACTATAACATCAATGAGTTGGAACCAGTCGGTTGTGGTGTGCCGGAACCGACAAAGCAGTAGGCCTGTAATAAAAGTAGGCAAAAGAAAATACCATAAAACGTAATACGGTTAACCAACTTTATTTATTTAGATAAGTCACAGAAAGCTTGTCTTAATTCTTTAACGGGATTAGGTATGTAGAGTGTGTAGGCTGAGGATTTCCAGTGTCCCATTGCCTTGATAATGTGAGTGGGTACGTGATTAGCAGATGCTGTAGATGCTGCCCCAATTCGGAAAGAGTGACCTGAGAAATGATTGGGGTTTAGGCCGAGCCTAGTCAACAGTAGTCGTACATAAAGCATACATTTTGTTGTAGTCAGGATGTTTCCATGCAGTTCGAGCAAGGGTTGTAGAGGTTTTTTGTGGAGTGAAAGGAAATAAGCGTCAAAAACTTGTACTGGGCACCATTTATTATGAGTAGGATACAAGGGGATTTCAATAGTATGACGTATGGTGCTGGTTTTTGATTGCTTTAAGAATAGTGTGTAATGGTCATTATGTTTTTGTAAGTCCATAGTTCTTAGGTAGTCGGGGGTTGTAATGGTCCTAGTCATGAATTCGTTGGGACAGAGGAACCCATAAAAAGCTAAATATATAGCTGTCTTTATTACAGTATTAGTTATGGGTTCAAAAGGAGAAAAATCTAATTGATTAGTGAATGGAATATGTTGTTGTCTATGGGTAGTCTTTGTGAGGGGATGTGTGCGTCCAATTTTTTAATGCCTTTAAGTACTGTCTTAACTTGATATGAGGTCAGGAAACCTGTAGCGTTGGGTTGTCGGATAAGCATGTGGTGCTGAATACCCAAAAGGTACAGTTTTATAGTGTTGAATTATAATTTAAGGTTGATGTGGCAAAAAGAAGGGAAACCCAATATTAATTCCAACGTGAACATGTCTTGGATGTGGAATCCAGTGATAAATTTCTTGAATACGTGAAAAGCCCTGTCGTATGTATTCCTAGTGTTTACTGAAAGTGCGAGGTAAGAAATGTGACGTGCATGATCTAACAAAGCATCTAATCCATTATCATGTCTCGGAAAAATGGGGCAGGAGTTGCCAGTCTGGAAGCGGAGGGTAATGTTGTGAAGAAATCCTGAAAACGAAACCGAGACAAGTGATCAGCACAAGTGTTTGTGCACCCCGGAACGTGAATACATGTGATAAAGAATTGACAGGTGGCCGCTACCCATGTGAGTCATCTTAGGAGTCTCATAATTACCAGGGTACAGCTCAAATAAAGCTGAGGTCTCGGTGAATTTGGGCAGTGATTTGACTTCGGTCGGCCATGGTCCCCAAAGCCATTGATCTCCCCAGATGGCTGCAAAACCTCTATTTGCTGCGGCATCTGTTCACAGTGTAGGTGAAGCGTCAGAGTGGGGTGGTATAAACATAGCTCGCCCGTTCCAAGAGGTGAGAAAAAAAAAACACAGACGTAAATCTGAGGTTGCATGGTCATCTAACATGATACGTGGAGTGTCTGAGGTGAATTGTGGAAATAGGGATAGTAGATATGAAATGAAAGATCTACCTTGTGGAATGATCCTCATGGCAAAATTGAGCGACCCCAGCAGTGATTGAAGTTCTTTCCGGGTGCAACACCCTTGTAGGGTAGTGTTCGACACTTGCCAGGGTACGTTCAATTTTGTCCTGAGGGAGGCTAGCCTGCATGTGTACAGTGTCTAGTTGGATCCCCAAAAATTGCATGCTGGTGTCTGGACCCAACGTCTTGCGCGGGGAGACTGGGATAGTGAGGGATTCAAACAAAGCCAACATGTGTCTCAAACTATTTGGGGGGAGTGTGTTGTTCTCAATCGTGAGGAAATCATACAGATAGTGAATAACCGAAGGACATTTACACACATTAAGTAATAACCAACACAAAGCCTCTGCAAATGTGTCAAAAATAAGTGGGCTACTTTTGGAGTCCAAAGTGAGACGGGTGAAGAAATAATATAACCCTTGCCATTTAATGCCATGAAGATGCCAAAGGGAAGGGTGCATAGGAAGTAACTTGAAGGCATTCACTACATCCGTTTTGCTTAACCATGCCCTTGTGCCTGCTTTAATGATGGCACCTATGGCATGGTCGATAGTGGCGTAATGTAGTGAAAATTCTTCAGAAGGTATGAGTGAGTTTAGACTGGGGACCGTGGAGGAATGTGGTGCAGATAAATCAATGATCAGTCTAGGTTTGAGTGAATTATTCCCCTGCCAACCCCAATGTGGTTGGTTCTCCAAGATATGAAGGGTGGTGAAAAGAATTGGCCCAACAAAAACCCTTGGTTCACCTCGGTCATTATAAGTTTATGTACCAACTGTGGGTCATCTAATCCGTCAGTCAGTCGCGTGATAAGGTATTTACTGAAATGGCGTGATGGCTGTTGTTGTAACAATGTGGTGAATAAATGTGAGGTTCACGCACATGAGATATGGTGTAGGAAATGCTTTATTAGGGCACATCGTCTTGGAATGGGCCCTGAAACAGTGTGAACTTACATGCATTAGCCTGCAAGAGCTGAAACCACAATTACCCGCGTTAAAATTATTGCAAACTTGGGATTTGCCTAAAAATACAATATGAGTTTGTCTTTTAAACCTCTAGCAGGTCTTTGGAAGTTAGAAGCCGTTTGGCTTTGTTCAATTTCTGCCGAGTTCGGGCAGAAATTGGTGCTATGCGTTTCTGATGCACACACTGCTCAAGCTGGGGGCCTGAGGCCTGCAAAGTGCCTGCAGAATAGCTCAGTGTCCACTTTGTTCCAATTTATGCTTAAATTGAACTGTGCCAGAGCCGCAGCCACCTTTGCAGAGAAGGAACAGTGGTAATCGTAAAAAGCGGTACCACCATATTTGTGCCCCAGATCCACCATCTTGTGCATGTGTGCATCCAACTCTGATCTTTTCTCTGGATAAACTGAGCAGTAGACATCTCTATAAATCCCAAATCCCAGCACAAATTTAGGGATGGACAATTTTTTGTTCAGCCAGGGGTCTCTAGCCCTTAGTACTACTGAAATATCCCCGTATGCAAAGGTCCTGTTCTCTAGGACATCCTGGGAGGCAATGAGCAATGAGACCAGGTTAAAGTCCTTGCCTTCCAGAATGTCCTTTTTTTAGGTGAGATGGGACCATATACGAGGGATTAATTGATTCTATAACCGCAATAGATTCAAAGGAATTACCGGACATAGTATTAGTGAGAGGGTGATTGGTAACCATAGTATTAGCAGTGGACTGATTAGCACCGCCAGCTTCCAATTTATCCAGCCTGTCACTAACTGTGCCAATGGATGCCATTAGTGAAGTCATCATGGCATGGAAAGCTGGTAATTGAGTTCTTACTAGGGCCTTCCCCTGCCTCGGAGTTGTCGGTGGTAGTGTTCAGTAATCTAAACAACTCCGCCTTCCTAGCAGTAGCTGGGAAAGGGATGCAGCATCTTCTGAGGTCTGCTGTGAGACGTGGGATGTTCCATGATCTTAGGGACAAAGGGCTATTCACATCTGTACAAGGAACAGGGGTGCCAGGCCTAGCGGGTGTGCTGGGTAGTGAAAGTTCCTCAAGGATATCAGGAGTTTGTGACATAACTGAAAAATATAAAAGTGGCTTAATCAGTCACCCTGTAATGAATTGGGTGGGTACTGGTGGGGCTAGCTAAATACCAAGCAGTGAAACAATTATGCTTCGTGAGAGTGACAGATGAGTCCCTGCTAGTTGCCAAGCGGTCTGAGAGGCATTATCTATGCATGGGCCCGAGGGGAAGAATGAGGCCACCAAACGTTGTGGCGGGGTGTTGGCCTCTCAGTGTCAATTAAAGCATAAGAAAGAATGGGAGTGACAGGTGAGGCCCTCTCTGTGCAACAGTGCGAGGAGGATAGCTATGAATTGGTCCGAGAGACGTATACCTCAGAGTATGAGGATGGGGATGTTGGCCTCGCGGGACTACTAGCCTATGGATTAAGACCAGAAAATATATTCCTAATTGGGCCACGTAACCTAGGACCAGTACCACTCTAAACATAGAAAGTAGTGGGTTATGGCGTAGTACCTAATATGTGAGTCAGGACGAGCTGTCAATGTAGTGGTAAACAGCGATTTTAATAGTATCAAGGTGTTCACCTGTGGACATGAGAATTGATATATAAGCGTCTGAGTGTAAGGTAATAGTTTGGCCAGATCGTGGGCACAAAATCAAAAGAACCTGCCCAACACCATGCAGGGGGGAGATTTTAAACGGAAGATGATGACGTTTTTTTGTGCTTATAAAAGCTAGCGTCCGAAGTTCAAGAACCTAAAAGAGTAAATTTACACACTTAACTAATTCAACATGTATCATTGGTCCCAAGAATTAATCATAAATTAAATTCCAACCAACCTAGAAAGTAAATACAATTTGACACAGATGTCAGAATTCACAGTTCCTAAGTACAAACCCCTGGTATGAACCTGTGGAAAAAAGGTCAGGAATGTCAGTTCACAACATCCAGGCTTCAACATTTATATTTACTTCAGTCGAATTTTATAATAAATGACTTAATAACATTTTTAACCAGCAGGGGTAAAATCCCCTGGTGTACTGGTTGAAGTTCATGTCTATGTCGTGAGTTGTTGTAATCACTGAAAGAACTAGGTAGTGTTGAAACATACTAATGGATGCATCCTAAGTGTAGTTCAAAAACCGAGTGATAGTGTTCGTTTAACTGAGTAATGTAAACATGCGAGTAGATAAGGGAATTTAGCCGAACGGCGTAATTGTACGAAATGAAAAGAACCGAACGCTAGTTCAAACGAACGTGTAAAGCTAGAAAGTTTGCAGCTATTGCTTTATGACGGGCCTGCCTTACGGTTAACCCAGCGTGGAGCTGAGTAATGAATGGGCTGTGCGGACGCCAGCGACGGGTAGCAGTTTTTTTTTTTTTTACTTTTGTAAATGTTAGCATGTTAAGTTTTAGAAATGTGATGTAGAAAATGTAATAGTTATATTATCAGTTTAAAAACTATATTCAATACTCTAAATAGTACAGAAACGATATTATTAGCAGCCAACTGTACTTATTGTATGAGAGCATGGTGCCCACACACTAATGTTACAAAGAACAAACTACTAAAAGAACACGCTAAGCATTAAAATTCCTACAGCACATTTTAATGGTCCTGGTGCCTAGAATCTGTCCCTGTAGGTTCACAAATGTAAGCATTTGCTAGACATCTTAATTTTTGAAGGCATTCATATTTGATGTCATTGCAATGCCCAACACAAATCCACAGAAACTGCACCTGAAAAAGTTATACCCACAACCACAACTACTAAAATGATTGCAATATAAATAATACAAGAATCATTTCTGTGGATTCAAAGTATACGAAAGGACTGACTTCACCATGTAACATTTTATTAATTAAAAATCAGTTCTCAACTCAGTTGTGTTTTTAATATGAGATGTTTATTTCCTAGAAGAACCTTTAGTGCGTATTATTCTTCCAAAGAACAATGTGAAACTTGGAAACATTATTTTTATCTGAAAATACATAATATTAGACTTTCTGCTTAGTTACAAAAACATTCAACTCATTTGTCTTTTATTGAAAAACCAATGATGAACAGTATACACACACATTTGAAAAGCTATGGATGCCATTTATGTACATTATATGTAACACATATATATTTCAAAATTGACACATATCTGAAAAGTAATACATATTTCTGAAGAACCAGAAAAAAGTTTTTTTGTTTTTTTTTAGAAAAGTTCAACCAAATAAACATTAAAAATCAAAAAGCTTTTTATTGTCAGATGAACTAAAATTTAGCTTAAAAAAAGTTTAACGCAAAGGAAAACAAAAAGTTTTTTTTTTTTTTGTTTTTTTTAAGAGTTAGGTTTTCAGGTCCACAGCAATTGAATCAAGTGACCATTAATAAAATATCCAGTTTATTATAACTTTGTTTTAAAAAAAAAGTAACAGTTTGATAATTCAAATGAAGCAGGCATTATGAAGGGAGGTCAAAATACATACCAACCAAAGAAAAAATATTTCCAAAATCCCACTTGATATGTTTTTTTTCACTTTTAAGCAGTACAAAGGGATCCACTACCATGGAGAAATTGTGAACTACAGCCAAACAGCACCATTATTCTGCTGATTTAAAGCACATCCAGGTGTGTTTGGATCACTGTTAACAGAGTACTCCATGAGTGAAACAAGCACTGTTATAGGTCTAAAAGTAAAAAAGAAATTCAAATAAAAAGCTACTTAAATAGGCACCATGCAACACTATATCTGCAGTAAAAAAAGTGGGTATAGCTACTAAACTCTAAAATAGAATGTATAGTAACAAATAGAGTACAGCTACTGGGGGACACAGAGCAGCAGTGATACTCTGTGTTTTACTCATGTTGTGCTTGTGTGGGCGTGGGAGATAACCTAGGTCATTAATAGCGGTGTGAGACTAGTTTTAGTTTGTTGCTGTACCTAGCTACTTGAAAGTGAGATTTAGGAGATTGACATTTTGACTAGGTTACCAATTTTTTTTTATTTATTTTTTGTTAAAGGGACACTATATTAACCAAAATAAAGTTAGCTTAATAAAGCAGTTTTTGTGTATACCTTATGCCTCAGAAGTTTCACTGCTCAATTCACTGCCATTTAAGAGTTAAATCACTTTTGTTTCTGTTTATGCAACACTAGCCACACCTCCCCTGGCAATGACTTGACATATGCATAGTCACCTTTTTGGCATATGCTCTACAAAACCTCAAAATCCCACCAAGGATACCCAGACACCTTATTTTGGGGAAATGATCAAAGCTTTAATAATATAAATAAACACGTACAATTTTAAGGTCATTGTCAACAGACTTAAACATTTCATATCAACCCCAACTCCTTTAACAATTCTACCCTAGACAATCACCCACACCACAATAAATAAATGATACGTTATAACATTAATTAACATATAAAACATAAACCATTGCCACCAAGAGCATGATTTTCCAGGTTTCACAATGTAGGGTATACCAAGATACACCCTACTCATACCATGTTAGGTACCAACAAGCTCGAACCTTCCAATACCCTTCCAAACCAAACTGTTCTTAGTGAACTAAACTATCTTACACCTGGACAAATGACCTACACAACAACTTGTCTATCAATCCCCCATCACTGTGACCAAACAGGAGCTAAAACAAAAGGGAGGGTAGGACAAATGCAGGTAAGGGAAGATTAAATTAAGATGGCTGCTGATCTAAAATGGCCACTATATATACTCCTATAGCAAAAACTGCACCACCAATTCCTCTAGTCAATCCCCACACTACACACCTTCTTTGCATGTCTCCTAAAAATGCCATGGTCCATTTCCCTGCCTTGCTCCATGGACTACACACACAGCTTGCATAAAAACAAAACAGTTTAAATTTTAATTTAGATAAAACTTACTTTAATTTTTTTTTTCTTTTGCTCTGTAAATTAAACTTTAATTACATACAATAAATTCTTGCAGGGTCTTGCAAACTATTAACAGAGCAGGAGATATTAAATTCTAAGTTAAACAGGGGTATTGCTTCTCAAATTCGCCATCAACATGTCATGCTTTCTAATAGTGTAAATATATCAGTCATGAGGATTGCATCCACCACCACTGCAGCCACCACCACTCCTATTAGTAGTATTCGACCTCAGGATAGGTGGATTACCAGCATGTCTGTTACAGCAACACTCATGAGATAATTTCTTTCATCCCATCTTTTTCATGTTGCAACAACTTGTTTCCACTACAACAGGTAGTTTAAATGTTATACCTTCTTGAAGTCCCCCAAGACTAATGGAAAGATAACTTGTGATTGGATGACTCAAGACAAGGTACTAGAGCAGTTAAAGAAAATTAATGTAAATAAACCTCCGGGGCCTGACGGTATTCACCCTCGAGTACTTAAGGAGCTAAGTGGGGAAATAAGTGAACCTCTGTATTTAATCTTTCAAGATTCTTTTGTTTCAGGTATTGTACCGGAGGATTGGAGGAAGGCAGATATTGTTCCTATATTTAAAAAGGGTTCAAAATCCTTGACTGGAAGTTATAGACCTGTGACCTTAACGACTGTGACTGGGAAAATATTTGAAGGGCTATCAAGGGATAATATTCAGGAATTCATTGGCAAGAACTTTTTTATTAGCAATAATCAGCATGGTTTTATGAAACATAAGTCATGTCAAACTCACCTAATTGCATTCTATGAAGAAGTAAGTAGAAGTATAGATCAGGGTGTTGCAGTGGATGTGATCTACTTGTATTTTGCCAAGGCATTTGATACAGTTCCTCACAATAGGTTAGTCTTCAAACTAAAAGAAATTGGTCTAGATGAATATTCTTGTTTTTGGGTAGAACATTGGCTTAAGGATAGAGTACAACGAGTTGTCATTAATGGTAAATTTTCAAGCTGGACAAAAGTGGTAAGTGGTGTCCCTCAGGGTTCTGTTTTGGGACCGCTTCTATTTAACATATTTGTAAATGATCTTAAAATAGGCATTGAAAGCCATGTTTTAGTGTTTGCAGATGACACAAAACTTTGTAAAGTAATAAAATGTGAGCAGGATATTGCTTTGCTGCAGATGGATTTAGATAGATTGGGGGACTGGGCACTAAAATTACAGATGAAATTTAATGTAGTGAAATGCAAAGTTATGCACTTCGGGGGTCAAGAATGCACAAGCAACTTACACCCTAAATGGTAGTGAATTAGGAGTAACCACAAACAAGAAGGATTTGGGAATTGTTATGGATAACAAATTAGGCAGCAAATTAGGCAGCAATATGCAATGTCAATCTACAGTTGCGAAGTATACAAATATATTCGGGGCCAGTAAAAACCATTATCTGGTTGAGGCCACGCATTTAGCTGAAAGAGAGGTTTAATCTAAGGCATAGAAAGGTTTTTTTTACAGTAAGAACTGTAAGGATATGGGATTCTCTACCTTGAGAGGTGGTTTTATCAGAGTTCATACAGATGTTTAACCCCTTAAGGACACATGACATGTGTAACATGTCATGATTCCCTTTTATTCCAGAAGTTTGGTCCTTAAGGGGATAAACAGCAATTGGATAAATACTTCCAAAAACATAACAAGGATATAATTTCTAATTAGTGGGTTAATAGCTGCTTGATCCAAGGAGATATCTGACTGCCATTTTGGGGTAAATAATTATTTTTTTCCTAGTTTGCTGTAAAATTGGAAGCACTTCGGACTGGATTTTTTGCCTTTTTTTGGATTAACAGCAAAAACATATGTGAGGAAGGCTGAATTTGATGGACGGAAGTCGCTTTTCAGCTATGTAACTATGTAAAGCCCAACACATTCTACTTCTTGGGACCATCAGGACCATTCTTTAGTATAAATCTTTTACCTCTGGCAAAGAAGCTACTCAAATATGGCTAGGATGAGCCAGAGGAATTAGAAATGGAAAGTGTCTAGAGCACAGGCAGCAGCCCAGTCTTTTCACAGGCAGCAGGGGTGCATATTCTCCATCTCCATCTGTATCTACTTTAAAATTGCCTCCTCCAATAGAGACAATTGTGACATCAGTTGCACCTGCTACCACTGGCACAAGCAGCTTACGCACTGTCAGTGTTACCATTACAAGCACCACCACTACCACCAGCACCAATGCCACCACAATCAAAATCACCAGTACCACCACTATTAACATTTTAATTAGCATTATCCAATCAAGTGCTAAAGTACAGGCTTGTGTTGTGACAGCTTCCACTGTCACTGAGGCAAACCCACCTGAATCTTGATCAGCAACAAGACAAAAGGTGTGGGCTAAGGTATTGCACCAAAACAGAGTTTGAGATTACTTTGATGCCTGCAAGAAGGAAGTCAGTAGGTTGAAGGTGAAGGATCATCTTAATAGTACTGGTATGACTGAGTCTTGTGGTGCCTGTTCCATCTGCAGATGTAGTTGGGAGAAACATAGAAACATAGAAACATAGAATGTGACGGCAGATAAGAACCATTCGGCCCATCTAGTCTGCCCAATTTTCTAAATACTTTCATTAGTCCCTAGGCTTATCTTATAGTTAGGATAGCCTTATGCCTATCCCATGCATGCTTAAACTCCTTTACTGTGTTAACCTCTACCACTTCAGCTGGAAGGCTATTCCATGCATCCACAACCCTCTCAGTAAAGTAATACTTCCTGATATTTTTAAACCTTTGTCCCTTTAATTTAAGACTATGTCCTCTTGTTGTGGTAGTTTTTCTTCTTTTAAATATAGTCTCCTCCTTTACTGTGTTGATTCCCTTAATATATTTATATGTTTCTATCATATCCCCCCTGTCTCGTCTTTCCTCCAAGCTATACATGTTAAGATCCTTTAACCTTTCCTGGAGAAGCTGACAGGTCACTGTTTTTATCCACATTGAAGGACGGTTACTTATACTACAGACTGGATATATGGGGAAACATTGCTCTTGTCAGGGTGGAAGGGATGAGTGGGTGGTCAATTGTCTACTGACTTTTTCATTTTATTATTTTTTCATAATATTGTTTTATTGATTTTCATTGTTTTTAATCCATAAAACACATACAAATCACAATGACATACTCTTAACACATGTAACAATTCCACAGTCTACGACCCACATTTACACATCAACATTAACCCCTTCAGGACGGAGTCAATAGTACACGTTCTGATCAAAACAAATGTAAACAAAAACTGGAATTTGCGCTATATGTCTGTTCACCCGTAATTCACCGCTGTCACATTAAGTGCACCCACACTTATTATATATCATTTTGTTCAGGAGAAACAGGGCTTTAATTTATCATCAACTATTCATATATGAAACATAATTTGTTATGAATAAAATAAAAAAAAAATTGAGAAAATAAGATTTTTTTAAAATTTGTATTTACGTCTGACATTTTAGCTGTTAATGTCATAATACTGTTAGGTATTACTGCAAAAGAATGCCATATTTGTAATCAGCGATGTCTCACGAGTACAACAGTACCCCCCATTAACAGGTTTTATGGTGTTTTGGAAAGTTACAGGGTCAAATATAGAACGTTCCATTTTCAAATTGAAATTTGCCAGTAATGTTACCTTTGAGACGGTGTGCTAGCCCAGGAATGAGAATTACCCCCCATAATGGCATACCATTTGAAAAAGTAGACAACCCAAGGTATTGAACGTGGGGTATGTTTAGTCTTTTTTAGTAGCCACTTAGTCACAAACACTGGCCAAAGTTAGCGTTCATATTTGTTTTTGTGTGAAAAAAGCAAAAAACTAATATTTGGCCAGTGTTTGTGACTAAGTGGCTACTAAAAATGACTGGACATACCCCATTTGCAATACCTTGGGTTGTCTACTTTTGCAAATGGTATGCCATCATGGGGGTAATTCTTATTCCTGGGCTACCATACGCTCTCAAAGGCAACATAACCAATCTGGCAAATTTAAATGTAAAAAAAATGAAATGCAAGCCTTATATGTGACTCTCTAACTTTCCAAAACACAATAAAACCTGTACATGGGGGGTATTGTTATTCTCGGGAGACTTCACTAAACACAAATATTAGTGTTTTAAAACAGTAAAACATATTACAAAAATAATATAGTCCATAAAAGTGCCGTTTGTTTGTAAAAAATGCAAAAAACTGCACTTTTACTTAAAATATAATCGTTGTAATACAATTTACCAGTTTGAAACACTAATATTTGAGTTCAGTGAAGTCTCCCGAGTAAAACAGTACCCCCTATGTACAGGTTTTATGGTGTCTTGGAGAGTTACAGGGTCAAATATAGTGCTTGCGAATTAAATTCTCTGCACTTTTTGTCAGGCATGTCAATCAAATTTTAATTAATCAAATCACATAATTATGTTAAAAGATTACTTAAATATACACGTAAAATTTTAATATATATGCATTTATAGGTATTTAAATTCTACATGTATACTAATGTAATCTTTTATGTAATTATATGTATTTATCTATATATATATATATATATATATATATATATATATATATATTTGCGGTTATTTGTATTTTATATGTAGATAGATATATATAGAATGTCATTCTAAGTGTATTTTGTTACATATATATATATATATATATATATATATTAATAACAAAATACAGTTAGAATGAAATTACATATGAATATATAATTTTAATAACATTTTGTTTCAATATTCTATGTATTTATTTTATTATTTTATTTATTATTGTAATTATACGTATATATATATATATATATATATGTGTATATATCTATTATATATATAATATATATACATATTATATATATGTAACGTCATTCTAAGTGTATTTTAATACTAATATATATACTAATATTAGTATTAAAATACACAACGTATGACGTTATATATATATTATATGTATATATATTATATATATAATATATATACATATATTATATATATATAAATATATTGAATTTATTTTATAACATGTTTATTTTATTTTTTTACAGTTTCCCACCAGCAGGGGGACTGTCTGATATTTCAGACAGTCCCCCTGCTGGCAGATCCATAGCCAGCTATAGGGGGCCATGTGATCGCTCTTTGAGAGCGATCACATGGCCCCCAGGGGCCTCATTCACCGGAGGAGGGCTGCCTGGGCGGTCTGGCAGCCCTCCAGAAGAGGATCGCGGCGGAGGTGAGCACCGCCGGTCCTCTGGGGGCTTAAGCCGTTACGGCGTTCTATGCCGCCGCAACGGCTTTAAAGCCCTTTAAAGCCGTAACGGCGTTAAGGGGTTAAGTGATGGGTTAGTCCTACCTTAACAATGCCTTTAGTCTATTATTAGAAAAATTTGGGAATACAGTCACAAAATTTGTAAAATTCAGTTTGCAGGGGCAATTATGATCATAAAAGAGCTCTACCCTATGCGTTCATTGGATACAGAGTGAATTTATCTATCCATTTTTCAATATGCTCCTTAGATTTATCTTGTTGATTAGCCAATCCTTTTTCCATCTTTAACTGAAATGGTACTTGTTCTTTTATTAAAAACCAGATGGGCTGTATTTCTTGTTATCTGGCGACAATAATTTTTGCTGCCACCAATATATGTATAAGGAACATTTTCAGACTTTTGTTAGCATTATTTAGTTTCAAATGCAATAAAAATATTTCAGGGCTAAAAGGTAAATCTACTTCTCTAATACTGTGAATCTGAGCATGTTCATTCTGCCAGTAAACTTGAATTAAATCACATTTCCACCAAATATGTATGAAATCTCCTCCACCGGCCTTACATCTATTACTAATTTGAAATTGTAGTTCTATTAAATTCAAACACTTTATAGTTATATTAAAACTAAGTTCCATACACAAGTCCATTCCATTCCCCCAAAAAATTTTGTTTAAATCTTTTTCCCATTTTTTAAGAAATAGAAATGTTTGAGGTGGTTCAGACATTCACAGAATATTAGCACATTATTAAAAAATATTTTTCATCTCATAGCCTGTAATAAGTTTTCCTAAAGCCTCATACATTTCCAAATTTCCTGCAGGGCATAACGTTTTCAAGATTTTTTTGATCCTTATAAAATGTAAATGTTCAGTAAGCGGTAAAGGAAATTTTTCTCTAATAGATTCAAATGGCCTACCATTACATCTGCAGTTTTCTCAATACCCGCATTATTATTATTATTATTATTATTATTATGATGATATTTATAGAGCGCCGTCAAATTCCGCAGCGCTTTACAATGGGTGGACGAACAGACATGTAGTTGTAACCAGACAAGTTGGACACACAGGAACAGAGGGGTTGAGGGCCCTGCTCAATGAGCTTACATGCTAGAGGGAGTGGGATGAAATGACACAAAAAGGTAAGGATAGTATTAGACTAATGACAGTTGCAGAAGAGGAATCAGTCAGGAGCTATTAACAGTTTAAGCGATACGCTTTTATGAAGAAGTGGGTTTTTAACGATTTTTTTGAAGGAATGGAGACTGGGTGAGCATCTAACGGAGGAGGGAAGTGAGTTCCACAGGAACGGTGCAGCCCTCCAGAAATCTTGAAGGCGAGCATCAGAGGTGGGAGTACGGACAGAAGATAGACGTAAGTCTTCAGCAGATCGTAAGGGCCTAGACAGGACATACTTGTGTATAAGGGAGGATAGATAGGTGGGAGCAGCATTATGTAGCGATTTGAAAGCAAGAACCAGAATTTTAAATTGAGCTCTATATTTTATAGGAAGCCAGTTTAGGGATTGACAGAAGGGTGAGGCATGGGAGGTGCGGGCGGACAGGAAGATGAGCCTTGCCGCCGCATTCATTATGGACTGTAACGGCGCTACTTGGGAGCACGTAAGACCACTGAGAAGCGGATTACAGTAGTCAAGGCGAGAAAGGACAGTGGAATGGACCAACACCTTAGTCGCATCTGGTGTTAAGTAGGGGCGGATGCACGCAATGTTTTTTAGATGGAAATGACAAGATTTGGCGATAGATTGAACATGAGGCTTGAAGGAGACGTTGGAGTCAAAGAGAACACCTAGGCAGCGAGCCTGCATGGTGGAGCTGATGGTAGCACCGTTGACTTGGAGGGAGACAGACACAGGAGTAACAACACTTGAGGGAGGAAAGACCAGAATTTCAGTTTTGGTCAAGTTTAGTTTAAGGAAGTGGGCAGCCATCCAGTTAGAAACAGCAGAGAGGCAGTCAGAGACACTAGTCAAGAGGGACGGGGAGAGATCAGGAGAGGACAGGTAGATTTGCGTGTCATCTGCATAGAAATGATATTGGAAGCCAAAGGAGCTAATGAGTTTACCAAGGGAGGCAGTATAGATGGAGAACAGTAGGGGACCAAGGACTGAACCTTGGGGGACACCAACAGAGAGGAGTTGGGGAGAAGAAGCAGAGCCAGAGAAAGAAACACTGAAAGAGCGCTGGGAGAGGTAGGAGGAGCACCAGGAGAGAGCAGTATCTTGTAGACCGATATTGCGGAGGATGAGAAGAAGCTGTTGATGATCAACAGTGTCAAAAGCCGCAGACAGGTCAAGGAGAATTAGGATAGAGTAGTGACCACGAGATTTTGCAGCGAGTAGATCATTGGATACTTTGGTCAGTGCTGTTTCCACAGAGTGCTTAGCGCGGAAACCAGACCGAAGCGGGTCTAGCAGAGAGTTGGACTCGAGGAAGTCTGTCAATCTCGCATACACAATTTTTTCAAGGATCTTGGATGCAAAAGGCAGTAGTGAGATAGGACGATAGTTTGATGGGGAGTTAGGGTCAAGATTGGGCTTCTTTAGAATTGGGGTTACAGTTGCATGTTTGAAGGGCAATGGAAATATACCAGAAGAGAGAGAGAGATTGAGGATTTTAGTGAGAGGTGGAGAAAGAGAAGAAGACAGAGTACGGATGAGATGCAAGGGAATTGGATCTAGGGAGCAGGTGGTGGGTGGGAGGACTGGAGCAGAGCAGAAACTTCTTCCAATGTAGCGGGTGCGAATGAACATAGAACAGCAGAGGGAGTGAAGTTAGGGGAAGTATTGTAAGAGGAAGAAGAAAGATGAGATATCTCTTCTCTGATTGTAGAGATCTTGTCAGTGAAGTGAGTTGCAAAGTCTGAGGCGGTCAAGTTAGTAGGTGGAGGAGGAACAGCAGGGCAAAGAAGAGAGTTAAATGTGTGAAATAGTCGTTTGGGTTCGCGGGAGAGTTTGGTTATGAGGGTATTGAAGTAATTAACTTTTGCAGAGGAAAGAGCCAAGCTGTATGAGCTCAGCATAAATTTATAGTGGAGAAAGTCAGATGCACAGTGAGACTTTCTCCAACAGCGTTCAGCAGTTCTGGAGCATTTTTGGAGGTATCAAGTGAGCTTGGTGTGCCAGGGTTGTTGTTGGGGGGGGCCTGCGGTGTTTAAATGTACAAGGTGCCATGATGTCTAGTTGAGAGGAGAGGGTGGAATTGTAGAAGGAGGTTGCAGAACTAGGACAGGTGAGGTTTGCGATAGGTAAAAGGAGAGTTTGGAGATTAGTGGAGAAATGCTCTAGGTCAAGATATTGGAGGTTTCCGTGAGAGTGATGTTCAGACTGTGGTGTCAATTGGGTCTTAGGTATGCCAATGTCAAAAGTCAGCAGATGGTGGTCAGATAGAGGAAAGGGAATATTGGAGAGATTAGAGGCAGTACAGAGGTTGGTGAAGGCAAGATCAAGAGTGTTTCCCGCTGTATGGGTTGCTAGATTGGACCATTGCGTAAGGCCAAAGGAGGAGGTTACAGAGAGCAGACGAGAGGCATCAGTGCAATTGGGGTTATTGATTGGGATATTGAAATCCCCAAGTATAAGGGAAGGAGTGCTAGATGAGAGGAAGTGGGGAAGCCAGGAAGAAAAGTGCTCAATGAATAGTCTAGGATAACTGGGAACTTCAAAAGAAGAAAAGGATAGGGCAGGAAGAGTTATGATTGGTTGAAAGGTACATTGAGGGGAGAGAAGGATGCCTACGCCGCCTCCTTTACAGTTGAGTCTGGTAGTGTGAGAGAATTGTAGCCCACCAAAACATAAAGAGGCAGGAGTAGCGCTATCAGAGGGGGACAGCCAGGTCTCTGTAAGTGCAAGCAGTGTGAGTGATTTTGAGATGAAAAAGTTGTGTATGGTTGTTGATTTTAAATTACTGCAGATGGAGCGGGCATTCCAGAGTGCACAATTAATTATGGTAAGTGAGGGTAAAGGGCAGGGTATTGTAATGAGGTTTGTGGGGTTTCTGGTTGTCTTAGTGTGTGTAGAGAAGGTGAAGGGCCCTGGATTGGGAGAGACATCGCCAGCTGCTAGAAGTAGGAAGAGAGAAAGTGACAGGAGGTGTGAATGGGTTTTGTATGCATGGGGTCTGGGATGAGATCGATTGTGGGTTGGAGTGAGAGAGTAGAAAAATGAGTGTAAGGCATGAGATGAGAGAAGGGGGGAGTGTAGCAGAGAAGGGCATATGTAAATGTGGATGGGGGGGATGAGTGAAGTGGGTGTAAGGAGAGATTTTTATACTGAGGGAGACTGAGGAAAGAAAGAGGAGGAGAAAACAGATCATTGCTAAACTGTAAAAAATAAAAATTGGAGATAATTGGAATATTAAGAGCAGATGAAGGTGTTTTATGGGTTAAGAAAGTGCAGGAGTGTACTAATAAGAGGCAGGTTCTTTTTTTTGTTTTGTTTTTTAAACCTAGCTAAAATGTAGGTGTGACAGACAATCTATAAATGTAATATTGTGCATGGGGTGGGATGGTGGGCATCAGGCTTGCTCACTGGAGGAATGGGCTTGCAAAGTTGGGGAATCAGGCTGTTGAATAAAGAGATGTGAGGGTCAGAGAGCTTGCAATAAAGGTAAGGGAGGGGGAAATGTATCTAGGTACAGAGATGAAGAGATGGATATTCAAATAAAAACAAACATATCAATTAGAAAAAGGAGGGGTCAGAGGTCAATCACAAATCAGAGGGGAAATAGAGGAATGCATATAGAGGAATAAAACAATTACATACAGGGCTAGCAAAACTACACTTTAGCATAAAATACAAGATATAAATACGAGAAAACAAGAAAATCTTCAATGTACACAGGATATATTAAATAAAAATAAAATAAATGTACAGGGTGGTTAAGTTAAAAATAAATGAAGGTGTGCAGGATAGAGTCTTAGTGTGGTCTTCCAGAAGGCTTTTTTTTGCAGACAATCAGGCTTTCTCACTGAAGGAATGGACTTGCAAAGTTGGGGAATCAGGCTGTTTAACAAAGGCATTGATCCAATGATCCAATTTTAGATCTTTAATAATAAGTAGGAGAGGTAAAGGTCTAGGATAGGGGCTTAACAGAGCTCCCACACCCTGTTCCTTAACCAATGTGGTCACCTAACTAGGAAAACAGGGGTAACCCAAAGTAATATATAAATATAGAAGAAAAACCTAGGAGACCACTCTCATGGAGAGTGACCACTATATTAAAATCCCAGTCCAATCTAGAAAAAGGTATTAAAATAAAAAAATAAAAACTTTATTAATAATACTGAAAATACTGAGGTAAACCATAGAGTATAACCTGGTAGACCAAAGGCAACAGTTAGGAGAGATGCTAGATGCCTAGATAATACATACTATATCAGGTCAGAAAAGAATGGTATTAGAGAAATAAGATAAATTAGCAATAATGAATGACAGCCTATTCCTACCTAATTGTTGTTGCCAGCTAATGGAAGTAAAACCTAACACTGGCTAAAAATAGCCTAGTATGGAAAGACAAAAGTCCAATAGTAGGTAGAAAGGGCCGCAAACAATCCCTAAACACAGGGAACAGGAACAGCTACAGAGTTGTAAAAGTGTATGCCAAGGATAGCGGTAAATAAGTACTTGTATTATTGATTTTGTCAATATAGTAGTTAGAGTCTCTGTTAGAAAAGTAAATCAAGTAAGATCCTCTAAATACTGAAGAGACAAAAATGGGGCATCCCTATTGATAAACCCTATAACTCCTGGATACATCTTCGACGGTGTTCTATATAAATGCTGAATCTGATGTGACAATCCTGTAATCCTATAATGCTACCTCAGTATCAAAAATTGAAACAAAAAAAAGATAAAAAAGTAACCATTGTGTGTCAGTGCATTGTGCTGAAGTGCTCCAAAAGGGAGATAATAATGAAAAGCCCAACACGCGTTTCGGCGTGAAACCATGCTGTCCTCAGGGGAAAATGCCTTTTTCTAGATTGGACTGGGATTTTAATCTATTGGTCACTCTCCATGAGAGTCGTCTCCTAGGTTTTTCCTCTATATTTACAATTTTAGATCTTTACTATTGTACATAAGAATTTTAAAAGGTAAGGCTTTAGTTATATATTTTTTTATTTTCATATCATTTTTAATCTTTAGCCACACGTTGAGAATAGAATTCACCACCATGGTTCCAGAGGGGACCAAAACAATTAAAAAATTTCCATTTTTTCTGTGAGACCCTTGTGACGAAAGCACCTTCATCACTGGGAGTTGGAGAGGCCTGCTTTCCAGCCTCTTGCCCTGTGACTATGGCCCCTGGAATGTATTGCCCTTTACAAGCCCTATTTGGGCATATTGTTACTGGAGTCAAGACAGTCGGTCCCAGCGGCCGTGTGTTGTAAAGGAAGAAGAGACAAACGGTCACTCTCCCCAATGGCAGCCATCATCACAGGGAAAGGAGATTGTCGGTTCCTCGTCCCTGCAGCGACCAGCATCACTGGGAGTGGAGATGGTCGTTCCCACTACCCAGCACCAGGCAGCGTTACACGGAGTCGAGACAGTCGGTCTGACTCCCCAGCGGCAGTTTATGGTAAAGGGAGAAGAGACAACCGGTCTCTCTCCCCAGTGGCAGCCAGCATCACAGGGAGAGGAGATTGTCGGTCCCTCGACCCTACAGCAACCAGCATCCCTGGGAGTGTAGATGGTCGCTGTCACGGCAAGGGTGCATAATTTATTATTACCCTATGGAATATCATACTTTAATGTAATTTGTGTAGTAAATGGCACAAATTACAGAGATGCTATTGCTGTGGTCAACAGGGGTTACATCTTTTGAAGCTGGGACCCCATCACTGGGAGTTGGAGAGGCCTCCTCTTGCCCTGTGACTATGGACCCTGGGATGTATTGCCCTTTACAAGACCTATTTGGGCATATTGAATTTTAATATACTGTTGCTGCCCCTTTAAAATATATGGGAACAGCTTTGCACTTTTGAAGTGGCACTTTGGATACAGCCGAAGTACCAAAGTAGTCAAACAGGCCGCCATTCGACATACGAACACGTGATGACGACCATGTTAATCCTGTCAAATGCGTTGAGCGGCGTTTGGTCATTGAATTCATGGAACTCAAATCGGACACGCGACGGCACGAACACTGCTGAACTTTACCTTCTCCAGACTTCAACACTTCAACTGGAGTCAAACACCATTCGACAATTCGAACGGCACTTTAACATTGACGGTTTGCACGAACGGTTGCTGTTCGTCTATTTGAACTGCATTTAACATTGGAAATAGACCGACCGCACAGCCAAATTCTCTGGAACTGTTTTGGGCATGAAATCATGCGTGCGGTCGGTCAAAAGAGAGACTTCCACAAAACTTTAACCCCATAGCAATTTTACTATGTTCGTGGGATCTGAGCGCTGTTCGGATATATTGAGCACTCAGATCCGAGCTATCTGGGGATAGGTTAAATGTTGGGGTTCGGTTCTATGGAATATAAGTTATGCATTTTAATGTGTTTTGTTGGAGTTTTAATTTGGAGATATTTTCTGTACCTGGAGATAATTGAGTTTTTACTACGGTTTCTCCAGGATAGAAGGGAGGGATTTTACTGTGTATGGGGGAGTGCCAGACATTGTTGTACTGTTTTGATTGGTTTGTGTCCTTTGTGTGCCTGTATACCATCAGGTCCAGGGGGTGTGCCTCTGGCCTGAAGAATTGTATAAATTGTGAGTGCTTGCTTCCATTAAGCAGACTTGCTTTACCCCTTCATGAAGTCTTGGCTCATGTTTGGGGGATGGGATAACTACACTCTTGGCACAGTCGGTCTGACTCCCCACTACACTCTTGGGGACTACTATATCACAATACTCCCCTGAGTATAAGCTCTTGTAAGAGCTTGTTTCTGGTTCCTGCTCTATGGATTTAGGAGAGGTTCACCCACTGAAAGCTGAAACCCGGTCTTGGGTCCAGAGTGGGTGGAGGATGGGGAGACCCCAACCAAGCTGTGGCAGTTCGTTGGGTCTGCAGTGATTATGGTGTCTGTGGAGTGCTTAGAGCCCTCGGGAGCCCAGCAGAAGGTGCCCAGTCGGGGTGCCAGGTTATCCATTACAACCCTGTTCAACCTCATTCCAAGGTTCTTTCTTAGATAAAAGCATTTGTGTAATAATGCTATGGAATAAGAAACTTGCTTTATAATATTGATGGATTAATGGGAAACCCACATCCCCTTGAGTTTTTTCAAAGTTAGGTATTTACTGGCCATTCTTGTGTTTTTGCCTTGCCATATGAATTTTAAAAATGCATGTTGGATCCTCGTTAGCCAGCTCTCTGGGATGGGGAGCAATATCATTCTCATCATTTAAAGCCATTTTGGTAATATGTATGTTTTAATAATGTTTACTCTACCCCACCGGGAGAACTCCAACGATGTCCACTCTTTCGGCGATTTATTTGTTTGGGAAATTAGGGAGAGGAAATTACATACCATTATCCTAGTTGGGTTTGAGCATATTTTAATGCCCAAATACCTAAATGAATGTTCTGCCCATAAAAAATCGAATTGTTCTTTAATTTTGTTTTCTAACCTCATTAGAAATATTGCTAGTCAAAATGATTGATTTATCCATATTTAACTTATATCCCGATACTTTAGAAAATGTTTCTATTGTTTTTAATAATTGTGTTACTGATTGGACTGGCTCTTGTAATGTTAAGACTACATCGTTGGCATACATATTTATCTTAATGTTACTTGAGTTGGGATTAAAACCTAAGATTCCATTGTTCTGTGTTATGGCTGCAGCTAACGGTTCCAAAGATAAAATATAAAGTAAAGGGGACAGGGGGTACCCCTGCCTAGTTCTGTTAGTTAACGGAAACCAGGCAGATACAAAACCCTGACCCAATACCCCGGCAGTATAGGAGATGTATATAATACATTTATGTTCTCAAGAAGACCAGCTACATGGAAGCAGAGCAGAACCAGACGCTGAGGCTGTATTTGGGTGCCTCTGGGCCCAACCCCTCCGAAAAGACAGTACAGTACATGAGGAAACTAGCGGCTGAGTGCCTGCAGTTCAAAGCAGAACGGCGGGGAAGTGACCAGGGAGAGAAGTGCTCTGTCTTTTCTCATCAGCAGCAGTGTGAGGTCCAGGGAGAGAAGTGCTCCATCCTTCCTCCCCAGCGGCAGTGTGAGGTCCAGGGAGAGAAGTGTTCCGTCCTTCCTCCCCATTGCTTAAGGGACTGTGGTTTGTAAAAAATACATTCAAAGGTTAAATTCAATCTTGTTGGAAAGCCCCATACATATTTTATTTAATGCTTTCTCAGTGTAACCATAAAAGGTACAAATGCTTTCCTGTTCAATCTTGTTTGAGGCGATAGGTCTTGGAAAACTTTTATTTGTGAATACGGTGAATCTTTTAGATCTCTAATGGCATTTGCACATACCACAAGTGTCTTGAACCGGAATGAATGCAGGCACAGGATCACGTCTCTTGATACCTGTTCTGGTACCGACTTTCAAGACTCTGTGGCATCTTTCAATATAATTGGTTTCTTTATTTGGGAGTAGACCCAAAAATTTTAAAAAAAATCTTCACAGTAATCTTCTAACTTAGCTGCTGTGATATTTTCCAGAATACCTTTTATTCTGAGGTTATTTCTTCGTGACCTATCCTCTTGTTTAGTAGATTTTCAGTTTTTTCTTCAAGAATTTTCAACCTCTCCGTGTTTGTCGGCATTTGGATGGAGATGTTATCTGTCTTCTCTTCCATTATTTTTAGTCTTTCTCCAATCTTGGCTATGTCACGTTTAATATCAGTAGAAGAGGTGAAGATTTCTGCTTAAATTTTGACCAGTTGCACTTTAAAGCATTTAGCTAAGTGCTCTGCAGTGATGATGGTCGGTTCTATACACCGATTTTCTGTGATCCACTATCTGTTTCAAGATCTTTATTTTCAAACAAGTTGAATCGTCTTGAATTCTGGGCTGGGTAATTTTATTAGACTGAGGTGAAAAAAAACTGGACGATCTTTCTTGTGGTGCTTCATGTTTTTTTAAGGTTTTTTGTGTTTTGTTTATAATCCTGTATTTTTTTAGATGCCATTGTACTTTTAACTTTTTTCTTGCTCTTTCTTTATATATGAAAGGTTTTGTGTGATCTATTGCTTGATCAAAATTTTGCTTTATAATATTCACACACTTTTAGGCACTGCTATACAGGTGTAAACTACACCTTATTGTCTAGCAGACAAAAGAGCAAAAAAAAAAACCCCAACAACAAACAAAAATTACTCCAGAATGTTTCCCCCTTTTCCCCCCTTTTTCCCTCAGATTTTAAATGATGAGTAATTGTTTCTTTTTTGATAGCAGGGTAGAGGTTACTTAGTACAGAGTCATATAATCATGATTTTTTTTACCTAACCCACTTCTTCTTACTGCTTTTTTTCTTGACTTTCTCCTCTCACCACTTTCTCTTTCTCTCCTTCCCTGTCTGTCTTTTTCAGTTCCAGCTCCCTTTCTTTAATTCTTAGTTAAATCCTAGTTAATTTATTAGTTCTTACAAACTCCCCCATTAGTCACTGCTTTTTCTTCCTTTTTACTTATGTAAAGCACTCAGGCACTCAGTGTAAAGCATTCAAGCAATCAAATTTTTTTCCCCCAGGCATAGGCACTTGGTAACTTGCCAGTTTCAGCCTTCCTCTAGTCCGCTCGCTTGTTTCCGACCTGAAGTCTGCTTGTGTCTCTTGTGACTCCTGTCCTGCAATACCACCTAGTTCTCTTCACCACACAATGGGTCACATTCTCTCAGAGTCCCTTAGCATTCCTCTCAGCCTCCCAGCTTCAACACTCTCTCAGAACCCAGCTTCCCACGAGGCATAGGCGCCATCACACCCCCTCTGGCTTTTTCATTTTATTTTTGGATAAACCCACTATTTTGAACTTGACATGACTCCTGCACACCATTTTTCCTTAGTACAAGATAGTAAAAGTAAAAAAAAAAGATAACAATCAAATTTACTTCTCTCACGTCAGATTTTTTCTTTAATCCAGATAAATAATAATCTAATTTAAGAAACTCAGAATTAGTATTGTAATAATGATTGATATTGTATAGCTATTAGGCTAAGCCATATTATAGCTATTTTTGCATGTCAACACAATCAAGTGCATTATTTTCACTGCTTTTTTGGCTGCCTGTATTGCTTTCCCCAATTTTACAAAAAATAATTAAAGTCAAACAGCAAATCTGCCTTTCCCCCAAAAAATATTTTTTCCATGATTAAAAAAAATAATTTTCTGCCCCTAACAAGTTTAATCATCATTGATAGCAAGAGACTCACTGAAATTTGCAATCTCTTTTTAGAATGAAAGCTCCCTCTTGCTTTGTGTAGGTCATAGTGTTGAAGCGTGCAGGGAAATATGAGGCACCTTTCTAGTCCAGAAGCATCAATCCATCAATCCATCAAATCCAAATATGTAGGAAGCTCTAAATAAGTAGGATCCCCATATAAATCTGCATTTTGTGTGCAACAATTAATCATTTGTTTGTATTTTTCCTTAGCCAAAAGTTGCCATTCTCCTAAGAGTCAATTTGAGCAATCTTGAACTGACCCAAAAGAATCCTTCTTAGTGGTTGCTAACATTGCTCCTTAATGTTTGTAAAGGTCATTTGATAACAAGAAAATAACAATCAATAATTAAGAAGGACTACTGGCAGATTTGGCATTTTATCAAATAAATATAAAAGATAAAAAAAATGCAATTATAGCACTAACACAAACACTAAATCTTTGGACAGCTATTATTTTGTGTATCTTTAATTTCACACACCATGTGATAAGGTCTTCTGGATCCCTATCCAGCTGTGGTGACCTGAAAATGGTCCTAATTGTGCCCAGATCAGATATTCTTCAAGTTATAGTTCCTTGGAACTAAGAGTGCCTAGGCAGAGTGTCAGGATGATACCCAGTTCTCTTAGAAATAAAAACACCAATCCATGTCCTTATGCATTGTGGCCCAGGTAGTACCTTTCCAAATTCCCACTAGCAAAGAAGAAAAGTAAAATTAACATCTAACTGTGATATTATTCATCTGTCTACCTCAAGTTCTTCTCTCAGAACCAATTTGTAGACCTGAAACTAACCTACTGATTCTTCTTCTTTATTTTTTACTACATGTCTCTGATGGGATAAAATATAAGATACACACTACAGGAACATGAATACATAGTTGAGGAATTTTGTAATATATACAATTATCTCCACTGATATACTAATCAGACATTAGAGGATGTCTATTTTAAATTTCATGTCCCAGTAAACACAAACTAAATTAAAGGAAGAACTACTCTATTTACAAGTAAAACATACAGTATATTGCATTTGGAACAATTTCTTATTTTCTAGTACTAACAGATATTGTGCCGAAGTAGATATATAAAATTGAATGCATCAAATGTAATTAACTGAACAAATATCAAGAACAAGCAGGAACTGTAATATTAGCAGGCACAACTTGTGAGAGGCAAGAGTTTCCTTTCAGAGCAATCTGACTTGCAATAAAATGTGTGGGAAAGTATTTAGCCAATTAGCCCTTTAACCAATATATTTTTGTTGTTTTTAGAGCCTCCATATATTTCACTAGTGGTGGCACAGGGAGAACCGTGTTAGGCTCCCCCTGATATCTTGCTAGTGACTGGGCAGCAATAGCTGCATAGATTCTAGATTTTATTACAGTGTTTAGTAGATATACTCACATCTGTCGCATAGCACTTGGGGGCATAAGGGATGTAATGAACCTCCCTTAAACTAATATGGAAGCCATACTTTAACATTTAATATTTTGGTTTGTCTGAATTGTTTTCCCTTAAATCATCACATAGACAAAATTTGTGCGAAACCAAAATGATATATAAATACAAATTTTGGTTAATCTGAACCAATGTATTATTATTATTATTATTAATTCATTCAGAGAGACAATATTTTTTGCTGTAAATAAATCTGCCAATGTCAATTATGATTTTCTGGTGAAATCTTATTTATAACCTTTTATGCACAGAATTCTAGTAAAAAACACTAGAACATTACTCATCAGCGGGCGGGCGTTTTATGCCGTCCTTTTTTGGGTGGTCCTAAACACTGGAGGACAGCATAGAACGTCCTCGCCATCCAGGGGACTTACCGGGTTCCCACCGATCCCACGTTGGCAGTCGCAATCCAGGGGACTGCCTGGGAGCCCATTCAGCCCCCTTCTGCACGATTCGTCCCTCCAGGGCCATGTGAATGACTTATCATTTCTTTTGGGCCTGCAATATCCTTCAATTTCCAATAGCGCGTCATACAGAGTTTAATTGCCATAAAAATATGGAATTTTGCATATTTGGTAATCTTGGGTAAAACCAGGTGAAATAAAAACAATTATATCTCTACATTTGGTTTGATATTTAGAACTTCTTTTATTAACTCATTCATCCAACTTTTAATTAAGTCAAGTTTTTTGCAAGACCACAAAGTATGCATGTGGGTTCCTATCTCCATTTCACATCTCCAACAGATTTCTGGTTTATCTATACTAAACTTATGAAATAAATATGGAGTTCAATATCATCTGAGTAATTTTAAGCTGGGTTTCCCAGATATTAACACAATATATAGTCTTTTTAAACCATCTAAAAGAGCTAAACCAGAATCATTCCCAATACTTTCCCATTATCTAAAGTCAAATTTACTAAAGTCAAATATTTTATTAATTTTTTTAATGATTTTTTCTTTATAAACAGATATCAGTAGCTTATCTATGTTCGAGTCTTCAATAATTAGCTTGTTTTTTAAAAAGGATGTCACACTTAGATATAAAAAATATTCTTTGAAAGATAATCTGTATTTTATCAGGATTTGGGAGAATCTCATTATCTTTCCTTTGTCCATGAGATCTCCAAACTGCTTTATTCCTTGATCTTTCCATATTTTTAAATTCAAATCTTAAATATATATTTCTAAGATTTTAATAGGTGTTAAAAAGGTAAAGTATTCTTGCTGTCTTACGTACTTATTTTTTATACTTCTGACTAATGAGTATAACTTGTGGATAATTCTATTATCTACATTTAAGATTTTTAAGACACTTGGTTCCAGCCAGTATATGCACATTAAGTGAAGTTTTCACAACATGATTTCTCATATAGATACCATAATGGTGGGTTTTTACCAACAGTATTCCATGCTCAATAATGGGAAAACATTATAGAATTAAAAATAAGAAAGATATCAGGGAAAGACATTCCACCTTCATCTGTTTTTCTTATCATATTTGTCTTAAAGATCCTAGCCTTCTTTTTATCCCATACGTAATTCCACATCAAGTAATGAAAATGTTCTAATATTTTAACTGGAATTCTTATAGGGATATCTCTCATCACATATTCTATTTTAGGCATTATGTAGGCTTTTGCAACATTATTTTTCCTAACCATGAAACCCAAGCTTTACTCCATGAGTCCAAAATAGTTTTAATTTCTTTTAGGAGATTATTATAATTTAAGGGCACTATCTTATCCACATCAAAACATAACTCAATGCCCAAATGATTGATTCCTTGTTCCAGGAAAAATTATATGTTGTCAGGAGGAACTCCTTTGTTTCATCTGTAATATTGGTAGAAATAACCTGAATTTTATTCAGCTTTAATTTATAATTCGAATAAAACCCAAATTCTTTAATGATATCTAAAGTAGCTGGAATTTAACTTCTTAAATCGCTAAGAGCAAGTAGTATATCGTCAGCGTATAAAAGGAGTTTACTTTCCCTTACCATCATGGAGATTCCAGAGACTTTATTTGACTCTCTAATAAGTGCCGCTAGAGGTGCAATAGACAGTATATATATTAAAGGAGAAAGTGGACATTCTTGACAGGTCTCGTTATTTATTTTAAATCAATCTGATATTGACCCATATCCTGCTATCTTAGCTGATGGACAGGTATATAGACTCATAACCAGGTCTTTGAATGAACCAGTCATTTCAAAACTGTCCAAGACCTGTGATAAAAAGTTCCAATTCACTTTATCAAATGCCTTTTCAGCATCTAAAGTAATAAAAGCAGATGGAATATGGTAATTGTTAATGTTAGAAATCATATTAATCATAGTCCTAATATTATCATATAATATTCATATCTTTTAGTAATAAATCCCACTTGATCTCGACTTATTATATCTGAGATCACTGACTTCAGTCTCTCTGCCAAGATTTTTCAGAAGATTTTAATATTTGTATGTATCAAAGAGATTGGAGGTAGTTGGAAACAAAATTGGAATCTTTTCCAGGTTTTGGAATGGGAGAAATTGTAGCTTTTAACATTTCTTTAAATGTTGGGAATGTTGTTTGCTCTTGAACTTCTCTAAATATATTTTCTAGAGCAAGAGAAATTTGTTCTTTGAAAAAAATAGTTGAATGACCATCTAGGCCAGGTGTTTTGCCCAACTACAAATTTTGGATCACTGTTTTTATTTCATCAAGCCTTATTGGTTTGTTTAAAAAGTCTATCTTATCCTGTGATAATCGTGGTAGTGATATTTTATTAAGGAAACAGTTAATCTGCTCCCTTGTTAACTTGATATCAGGAAGATTATATAAAGATTCATAATAGTTGGCAAAAGCCTGACCTATTTCTTTAGGGGAAAGGCGAATGTTATTGCCTTCTATTATTTTATTTATTCTTTTATTACTTTTTTTATGGTTTTCAACTTACTTTATAGTAGTTTCCCTGTTTTGTTATCATGATGATACCAATACTGCTTTAATTTACTTAATGCGTTCCGGGATTTTATCTCGATTTTTTTCCTTGCTTTCTATCTGATTTTTTTTAATATCTTCAATAAGCTTATATGAGTTTTTTTTGTTTTTTTATTTTCACTTTCTTTTTGTGCCAATAATATATACAGATCATTTAATTGTTTTCCTTGTTTTTTTCCCTATCCGCTCCTAGTCTAATAAAAAAGCCACGCATATATGATTTGAAAGTACACCATAGTGTTGATTCTGACACATCTATCAAAAATCGTTAAAAAAAATATTTTAGAAAAACGTTAGGGGCATATATATATTTACTAAAGTATATAATTTATCTTCAATTTTACAGATCAGAATTAAGTACCTTCCACAGTGATCTTTTTGTTCAAGAATCAATTCATATTTGATCTTAGATGACATAAGGATTGACACACCTCTCTTTTTATGGTTTAATAAGGAAGAATATCCTTTAATTTCATAGTTAGAATATTTCCATTTAATCTCCGAGTTGTCTTTCCAATGAATTTCTTGAAGGAAACATATATCGAGCTTATTCCTGTGTAATGTTTCATACACAAAACTCCTT
Organism: Pelobates cultripes; assembly: GCA_933207985.1. Taxonomy (NCBI): domain Eukaryota; kingdom Metazoa; phylum Chordata; class Amphibia; order Anura; family Pelobatidae; genus Pelobates; species Pelobates cultripes. The sequence goes on from OW240916.1 coordinate 191,137,499, forward strand.
TTACATGGAGTATTTGATCCCTGCGTATTAATTGAACCTATTTTAAAAGACAGTATATCTATCTATTTTTACTTTAACTTCGGACCTTTTACAGTGTACACCAACAAACCAATAAAAAGAAAGTTAAAAGACATGAAAAATAGGAAAAATAGGAAAAATATGGACTTATTCCACCAGAAAATGAAATAAAAAATTCTATACAAAAGTAATAACATCTCAGATTCCTTTTTCATCTTTCAACTCCTTTTGACCAGTCTTTCTAATGTGTCCTTTCATACTACCAGACTATTTCCCCTAAAAAGCTATAGGGGGTGTCTGAACCTAATAGAATTTAGGAACCTGTTACTGACAGAGTAAACCAACACAGGTAAGGGGGGGAGGGTGGGAAAGCCTATCATCGAAGTGCCTTGTCGTAAATTATCTTACTATCAACTCTTTAACACTTTCTACTTATACACCTTCCTTCTTCATGTATCTTCTCTTAAAGTGGAGGAGAGAAAAAAAACACAGCTTATGTTCCCTTTAATTATATTTACCTAAACTACCTTAAGTTATTACCCACATTCCGTACCATTACCACAATTTCTCTTCACATTGATATAAGTGCACAGGAATAACATATCTCTGTATTGTTTAACAAATTGTGCAATGAACAATGTTAAAACTTCCACTGCTCAACCCATCAAAAGGGTGTAGTGATAAAAGTGTTATGCTACAAGGGTTTTTGGAATTGGAACTCAACTGCAGCTTGTAGAACTCCTTAATTACAATAGCTATGAGGCGGAGAATCTTTCTAAATTATTAAGGATACTGTAGCTTTAAAGCACTGTGGTGATTGCAGGCAATTAGAGAAATAGGCAAAGTCTTAATGATTGCAATAATTTTTAGTAACTGTGGATTATAGCATATAAGTAACAATTCAATAGCAAGAAACTGCAGGTTATAGTAAGCAAGACACAGTTCATTAATAAGTAAATCCTCAAAGATAAATTGAATAGTATACTTAAGCTTGATGGGAGTTATCTTCCATAGGAATAGCATGCAAGCAGCAGAGAAGATTTTAGCAAGCAAGAAACAGTTCAGTTGTAAATGAGACTCCTTAGATTAGAGTGAATATTATACTTAAGATTAAGGTGAGTTGTCTTCTATGAGATCGGGTAGATAGAGTCCAAGTAATAATTGGTAAACGCAGTCCAGTTTCCAGGATCCAATAGGGGATGGAAAGCGTAATCCTTTTAATAGTCCAAAGGTTTCGGGACGATTGAGAGTGAAGCTCGTATAGCCGGCGTCTAAACACGGAAGTAGGTCAGAGAATCACCAAGCAGTTTGTATCTGGCGCGGTCTCTCTAAATAGCGTAAGAGAGCCGCGTCAGAAAGGGGGCGGGGCCGGCTCCGCATACCGGACCCGGAACAGATACAGCATTACAAAAAGTATTAAAGAAACAAAAAAAAAATCATTATAAAATGCAATTTCAACCTTCAAGAAAAAATTTACCATACAATCTATTATATTTTTCTTATATCTCATTAAAACATATTTTTCTTTTGTGACTATTTTAATTTATCTTTTTTTTCTACTAATAATACCATTTACTGACCTATTTTTATATTGTATTTTACTCAACTTATAGAATCTTGCAATACCAGTGTATTGAATTTATACAAAATCTAACTTTAGATTTCAATTAGATGTGCATCCCAATTATATTTCATAATATTCATTTGTTAAATAATTTCAAAAATTTCTAATCCTACCATTGTTAATTTATATTTGTGACTTGTTTATAAATCGTGCCGTGCTCAGTATTCAAGAGCCTCTTTATTGGGCTCACTATAGTGATTATGGTGGTATTTATATTCGTATACAAAAAAAAAAGAAGGAAAAAGGGCTGTCCGCCATCGTATTTATTCTATCCCCAATTTTAGAAGATCTTCCTGGGGATCAGTAATGTAAATGTTTCTTCCCTCCTTGTTAATAATGATATTCGTTGTAAAACCACTATTTGTAGGGAATTGCCATATTCCTTACCCGTAAAGTCATATCTGAGATTTTTTTCCTTTGAAGTCTTGTAGCAGCCAAGAGATCTGGATATACTTGTAGTCCTGCAAACTTCTTTTCTTTTATTGGATTCTTCTGAATTTTCTGTAGAAGAAGATCTTTAAACTTGCAGTTTATAAATCATCTCTAGGTTGTTCAATTTTAATATGGGGAGGCTTCCGTATTCTGTGGCATCTTTCAAAGGGGAAATTGCCTGTTTCTGATGGATCAATAGATAAGGCTAAAAACTTATTTAACCCCTTAAGGACACATGACATGTGTGACATGTCATGATTCCCTTTTATTCCAGAAGTTTGGTCCTTAAGGGGTTAAGAATAACGTTGGACTTTTTTTTTTTAATTTTGTCTCGGGAAGCCGTTCAATCAAATGGTCGATCCCCACTGCTACAAGCTCTTTAACTTTAGACTTTGGGTATCAGGCATTAGACGGGTGGCGAATAACTTACTTTCATGTCGTCTCTCCTCGACTTCCCCGTGTCAGCAGCTCCGTACGTGCAACGTCATGCCATGATCTGATCTAAGTACTTTTATATGCACACACACACAAACTATTTTTCTAAGTGTATTTTAATATGAATATATATATATATATATATATATATATAATTATAGAAATATATTAATAATAAAATACACTTACAATGACGATATATATATAAAATAAAAATAATTAATTTAAAAAAATGAAAAAATTAAATAAATAATAAAATAAAATTTAATGTATCACAAAAATGATATTGTCTGTGAAAGTGCAGTTTTTTTGCATTTCTCACACACAAACGGCACTTTCACTGACTATATAATTGTTGTAATAAGTTGTAATGTTTGGAAACGCTAATATTTGTGTTCAGCAAAGTCTCTCGAGTATAACAGTACCCACCGTGTACAGGTTTTATGGTGTTTTCAAAAGTTACAGAGTGTAATATAAGACTTGCATTTCTATTTTTTCACATTAATATTCGAAGATTAGTTATGTTGCCTTTGAGATCATATGGTAGCTCAGGAATGAGAATTACGCCCATGATGGCATACCATTTGCAAAAGTAGACAACCCAAGGTATTTCAAATGGGGTATGTTCAGTCTAGCCACCTAGTCACAAACACTGGCCAAAATTAGTGTTCAAATCTGTTTTTTGCAATTTTCATACACATACAAATTAGAATGCTCAATTTGCCAGTGTTTGCAACTAAGTGGCTACTAAAAAAGGCTAGACATACCCCGTTTGTAATACCTTGGTTTGTCTAGTTTTGCAAAAGGTATACTATCATGGGGGTAATTTTCATTCCTGGGCTACCATACGGTCTCAAAGGCAACATAACCAGTCTGGCAAATTTCAATGTGTTTAAACTAAAAAATTTAATGTGCTAAATTTGACCCTGTAACTTTCCAAAACACTATAAAACCTGTACTTGGGGGTGCTATTTTACTCATGAGACTTCACTGAATACAAATATATTTTTTTTTGCAGTAACATCTTACAGTATTATGACATTCACAGTTAAAATGCCACACAGAATTAAAAAAATTAAAACAATTCTTAATTTTGTCACTTCTTTTACATTTTATTCATATTAAATTATGTTTAATATATAAATATTTGATGTGGCATGAAAGTCCTGTTTCTCCTGAACAAAATTATATATAATTAGTGTGGGTGCATTTAATATGAAAGATGTAAATTACTCCTGAACAGACATATAGCGCAGATTCAAGGTTTTGTTTTGATCACAACTTGTACAACTGGCTCAGTCCTTAAGGGGTTAAATGAATAATGTTAAACTTTAAGACTGATCAACAAGTTACAACAGAGTCAAATCATCATAGGAAAAAGGAGGCAAACAGTGCTTTATTCAATAAGTAAATCAACTCTATCTAGCTCCACCTACTGTACAGTCTGCCAAACGATCTTATTATATATATATTTATATAGTGACTCTAACCCCCTTGATTGTAACATCAGGAAGAAGGAACATGAGAAGGTGGACAAATACCAAGGACTGAAAGAAGAACTAGAAAGGATGTGGAAAGTTGAGTGCCCCGGATAGGTATAAAAGTTAACTTTTAATAATGCAAAGATAAAAAGAGAGTAAATGTAATCGAAAAGGAAAGTAGAAAGGGGTGCTCTGTGACCCAGTGGTGGGTAGTACTAAAAATGTGTTACTGCCAGATGGTCCAGAGATTCAGTTGGCTGAGCGTGCAATGTATCTCCAAATCTACACAGAAACACATAGCGAAAAAGCAGTAGGTAAAAAATCAGCTGCTATTGAGAAAATTCATAAGAACATAGTATACAGAGGGCCTGTTCTGAAGTTTTCAGGCTACCTCTGTGATGTCTATTGCAACAAAACACAGTTGCAATTGTAGACACAGTATAAATAGCTGTTGGTGTGTACTCCTTAGGGCACAGTGTGACCAGCTATTGAGTAATAAACTAGTTAACAAAACGGTGATACAGATATCACTGGTGCCCCACAGATACATGAGTTTTGATGTGTACTCCTTAGGGCACAGTGTAACCAGCTATTGGGTAATTAACTAGTTAACAAAACGGTAATACAAATAACACTGGTGTGTAGATTTGGAGATACATTGCACGCTCAGCCAACTGAATCTCTGGACCATCTGGCAGTAACACATTTTTAGTACTACCCACCACTGGGTCACAGAGCACCCCTTTCTACTTTCCTTTTCGATTACATTTACTCTCTTTTTATCTTTGCATTATTAAAAGTTAACTTTTATACCTATCCGGGGCACTCAGCCTGTCCTCCCCCTTTTTTGTTACTACTCTGGTAGTTTATTGTGGGTTACCCCCACTATTTGAGTGCTTCCCTAAGCTTCCGTTTTCCTTTCTTCTCTGGATGTGGAAAGTTAAAGCAGTAGTAGTCCCAGTTATGATAGGAGAACTTGGGGCTGTGACTCCCAAGTTGGGGGAGTGGCTTCAACTGATTCCAGATGGGACATCTGA
>OW240916.1:191142625-191155394 GCA_933207985.1 Pelobates cultripes
TGGGCAGGGCCCAATAACGGGCCCTGACGGAGGCAACAAGGGACATATACCGTTTATGTCTTCACTGCAATATTACAATTAAAGCGGAATATCTACCGCGGATCAACAACCTCACAGCGGACTGGTTCTCTTGCCACTGGCGAGACAGCAGCGACACATCGGTATTTGCCATGGTGAAAGCGATCAGAGGTCCACTACACATAGATCTCTTTGCGTCACGGACGAATTCTTAGCTGCCAAGGTATTACAGCTGGCTCCCAGATCCCCAGTGCGAAGCAGTGGATGCGTTTCTCCCGCCACAGCCCCCGATAGGAGCATATGCGTTCCCACTATTCTCGATGCTGGTGAGAGGTCCAGGACATACATATCAAATACACCCCAAAATATACCGTTAACAATTATGTACCCCCTCAAGTCCTATATCCATGGATAGCCTGGATCTGAGCACCCAACATATCCCAAAAGTGCTTAGATCCCACAAATGCTGCCAAAACGCCACCGGGGTATAGTTTAGACCGACTGCACACAAATTTTCAGTGTTTGCGTCCCATCTCTCTTTTGGGGGGTTCAGGGTCACCAATATCCCAGTTGTGAAGTTAGGTTGCTCGATATTTGTGGTGATTGTGTGTGTTTTTGGAGTATTCATTAGGAGTTCCATATAAACACATCTGTTTAGGTGCTCAGCAAGCCATGCCCCTCAGTTTGGCTATTTTGAACTTAAATTTGATATTAACTTTGAATTCTCACGTTGGTGAATATCCCTGTCAAAGTTTTCATTTACATAGGACTTTTAAGTATGTGGAAAACAGGGAGGTGACTTGCAAATTACAGGCCGTAAAGGGTTGCCCCAAGCATCATAATCACTCCAGCTTGTTATTGTAGTTATCAAGCCAGGAGTACCCTTGCTCCATCCCCTGTTAATGGGAAAACCATCTTAATATAGTTTGCACTCTTATCTGGCTCACCATTGGGTTTCAAGTCGCCCTATCAGCTTCTGTAGAGCTGCAGATGCTGGATGCCAATGTCAATGTCAATGTCATTCACTGGTGAGATAAAAGTGAAGTCCTGTACACTGTTTATTCTCCACAACTCATGTTTCAGTAATAAACTCCTTAGTCATACTGACACAGTGTGCGTTACTCTTTTATCTTATAATTCTTAAAGTAAATAATTGGTCCTGTCATTCTATAGCACAAGCAGATTGAGTATATATTTTTTCTTGTATTTTCTATAGGGAAGATTGAACAAATATCCTCAGAAATACATAGTGTAGGTTATAATTGGCAAGATTTAGTAAACTGTTAAATTAAAATTCAGTTATGATTGTGTAAATTACCAATGTCATCAGTTGTGTAGCCTGTAAAGTAGAGTCTTTATGTTCTTTAAAAATATGTTGAAAGGTCAGTCACTAACTCTTTTTTCTTAAAGGGTTTCTCTATCAACAGTAAAAAACACGAAAGTTATAACATTTAAAGGTTATTTCCAGTGTAGATTTACCATCTACTTCTAATGCATTATATGCACGAAGCTCCACAAATAGTGAAGACATTTTAAGCATTTTTTCAAGGTTCACAAATTCAAATCTAACCCTCTTCTTGGTCCTTGACATGTTTGAGGACCTTGCGGTTAGATCAATGGACCCAAATTCACCTGATACCATATCACATACATCCACAACTGTGTCTTCTTCTAAATAGATAAATAACGAACACTCATGCAATTTACTCTATGCGGCATGCTATCACCAGTAACATATTTTGAATGTTGGACTTAACTAAAGGGTTTTTCCTGGTATGCTCAGTGGCAGAATGCTGAAGGCTGAGAGCACAGCAGCATGCATGCCATTCCAGAGCAGATGATCTCAGCCAATCAGTGAATCCTCATTCATAAAACTGGCATTAGAAAGGTTCATTTCTTTTGAAGCCAGCTTGAAACAATGAATGTCCAGAGATATCTGCACTTGAGTGATGGAGGCTAGTTATCTTTTATTTAGCACTTTAAGTGTCTGTATCATACACCTTTCTAAACAAACTGGAAATCTGAGACCACAAGGTAATTGACAGGCCTGAAGGAGAAACATCAATGGGTTATTCACTAGTCTAAATGTCATTTACGGAATGGCTGTATACAGGGCCATTTAAAACAAAATCTGGACATTGTTCATGCTATTCAACAATGTCCAGATTTTGGTCCAAATTTCTGCTGGACTGAACACTAAAATCCATACCCGAATGTTTCAACTCTGGGCCTCGATACTGGATTTTAAAAAGTCCAAATGATTAGCCTACTGGCAGTGGCCAAATAGTAAAAAGTTCTGTGGCATGAGGGTTAATTATGTGGACACTGGCTTGCAAGTACTACAAAAACCTTATGGGAGTCAATAAGATTCTGGTATTACTGTAAACCCCACCTGCACGTCTCTCCAGCTGGTAACAGAAACACATTGGTATTATTGGAGAGTAACATGGATGGCTTCCTGTTGACTGAAGAGATTTGGGAATGAGGAAAGGGTGGGAGTCGGTTAGTAATGACTAATTTACTAATTACTACTATGTAACCAATTTAAAAGACACTCTAAGCATCAAAACCACTAAGTCTTACGGTAGTGTTTTTGGTACATAGATCCTGTCCCCGTGGATTGACAAATTATTGTTTGTGAAAAAGGGCAATGTTTAAATTTGTCAGTCAAAATGCCTCAAGTGGTTGTCAATCAGACCACCATGAGAGGCATGTCTTAGGTAAGACTTCTAATAATTGATATCACATTTGCCATTGCTGAACATTTTGAATGTTTTTGATTGAGAAACATTAGATTTAAAGCATACTATTGGCTGAGCACAGTGATTGCTGTGCATGTGCCAGGTTGCACCAATGCTTCTCATTGAGAAGCCCTGAATAGACCCAATATCATCCAGATGGATGATCTCAGAACAGGAGGAGTAGTGCCACAGCGAGTCTGAGATGGCATTGGATAAAAAGTGAGCTTTTTAAAACAGGTGTTCAACAATAGAAATAGGAACACTAATGTTAAAAATAAATATATTTATTTATAATGTTAGAGTGTTCCTTTTAACTTACAGTGCTATCGGAAGTCCTGCAGTTACCTGTCACAGAAAATCCTGCACTATAAATATGGAAATAAGGCAAACTTGTATCTCTTCCTTATACAATTGTGAACATGGTTTTATCTGATAAAAAAAGAGCAAAAATGGAATAGGAAAAAAAAGTAATGGAAGAGGTGCAGTAAGGTATATTTTATAGTAAATAAGGTAATAAAAAAAATGTTTAAATAGGAAAATCAGCCCAGCACAACATGTTTTATACATGTTTACGGTTAACGAGCATGTTATCATGCAGTATTCACTGTTTGAAAGAGTGGTTCCCCTTTTCAGGAACGGGTATATATGCCTTTTCTTATTGTAACAAGAGAAAACAGTGATTCGAAATACCAAAGTTGCCAGGTAACTTCCACTGTCATTACCTGCTATTGTAGCATTCTGGAACTGATTGCAAAATGGTTGCATGAAAAAGTGTGAAGAATGGAAACTATCAGGACAAGCCATTTCTATAATATAAAGATCTGTGGAGAACAATAATTGGTCATGTACACTAACCCCCCTCCTTTAATCCAAGTTATGATGCAGTACTGGTTACCTGACTGAGGCCACGTGCTACTGGATGTCCTACGAACTCCAAAGGCCTTCAGGACGCTAGTGTCTGTTCCAAGAAATGTATTCATTAAACAACGGCTTGAACAAAGCACTTATTTTTCTAGGACTGAAAATCTCCGCCCACACTGTTTAAAGTCATACTCTTTTTTTTTTTCCAGGTCTTTCTTTTCACACAGAACAGTAACATAGAGTGACTTTGCACTAGAAATTGAGTATCTCTTAAAGATTAATAGAAGAAATGTATGAACAAGAAAATGCTAGAGAAGGGGAGGGGGTGTAACTTCACCGGATGAAAGGTTTTATAAATATAATAAGAACTCCAAGATGGAATTAATTTTACATACTTTAGACTTTTTTATATTTTTTTATATTGTGTAATATGTTTCTCTAATCTTAGGGCAGCACTGGATATAGTGCTCAGAGAGTAGTCAAATGAACACTCTAATTTAAAAATAAATAAGTAAATAAATAAATACATAAAATAATTCGCTACCAAGCGGTTTGCTAAAAAGAAAATAAAAAACACCTCCAGAATCGGAGTATTTTAGCTGTCCTGGAAAGAAATGTTTAAATGTATTTTTTATTTCAGTACACATAAATAGCACATTATTTAATGGAAACAAAAATTTTGGTTGGAAAGAAAAACGTTTAATAATCATTTACCAAATAACACAGTTACAGATAAGGAGTCCATGTTGTAAATAAACATATATATGTATTGTATAATTGTTATTTATATATGTTGTCACATTGTCATGGTGTTGTCCAGAGTACATAATCCTCATTGAAGCCATGTTGCATTTTGGACACACTAATACATGCACATACATATACACACACTGATATATGCATGTGTATACACACTGATGAATGCATACACCTATACACAGATATTCCAGACACACTCGCTGAAACAACTGCCAAAAGATAAATGCACGCGGATATCCAGTGTCACACACAGACATTTGTTGTCAGACACACACTTATACACATTGTCAAAGACATTAACACACTTACAGACTCCGAAATGCACTGTCAAACACATACACACGTATAAATGGTGCAGACACACACAATAACCCTGAAGGTGCCTTGCGGCTAACTGACAATTCGGGCGGGCTGCTGGTCGGGCTGATGGGCTGGCTGCTGGCGCTGGCAAGGAAGCACTTCCCCTGAGCTGTCTGGTTAGCTCCCTTGTGCGCCGCAGAGTGATGCTGGGAGACGGATTATGACGTCATATTCCGGCTCCCAGCCTCACTCTGCGGCGTGCGAGGGAACTGAGCAGACAGCTCAGGGGAAGTGCACCCTCACCAGCGCCGACCGCCCGCACGACCAGCAGCCACTGGACCCCCAGGGAAAAGGAGAACCCCCCCCAGCATTCCCAAAGGTAAGGAGGCTGGGGTGGGGTTGAATTTTTAAAAGAAAAAGTGTGTGTGTGTATGTTAGTGTGTGTCTCTGTTAGTGTGTGTGTGTTAGAGACACACACACACACTAACAGACACACACACACTGTTAGTGTGTGTGTGTCTGTTAGTGTGTGTGTCTGTCAGTGTGTGTGTGTCTGTCAGTGTGAGTGTGTGTCTATGTATGTCTGTCAGTGTGTCTGTTAGTGTGTGAATGTGTGTGTGTGTGTGATAGTGTGTCTGTTAGTGAGAGTGTGTGTCTGTTAGTGTGTGTATTTGTTAGTGAGTGTGTGTCTATTAGTGAGTGAGTGTGTGTGTGACTGTTAGTGAGTGTGTGTCTGTGAGTGAGTGCGTGTCTGTTAGCTAGTGTATGCGTGTCTGTTAGCTAGTGTATGCGTATCTGTCAGTGAATGTGTGTGTGTGTGTATTTAGAAGGCGGGGCAGGAGGGAAGGGTGGGGTGGCGGGGAGGGGATAGGGTGGCGGGGGGGTGCCTGAGTTTTGTCCTGCCTATTGCAGCACAAAACCAGGATACACCACTGCTTCTGCCACCCTGTGATTGCACTTTGGGATTATAGGTGGCTGGTTTCTCTCCCTGCAACTCCTCTTTAACAACCCTCCATTTGTTCTCTTGGAAGAAGGGTAGCTGCCTGTCCCCCAGCTTGATTTACTAAGAGTACGGAGGACTCTTTGAATTGAGGCACAGACAAGAGAGAGTGAATTGCTGGCCTCTTCCCCTGCCCCTTTCCCCTTGGAATACAGCTCTGGCTGCACAGAGGAGAGCTGAATATAAAGTGTCAGCTTTCTGAAGCTCCCAGTGCCGTACAGGTCCTGTAATATTAGTGGGATTTTCTAGTGAAATTCCTTTTTTTAAATGCCCATCATTACAGTGGTTTCCCCTTGCCTTATGTTTTTGTTGAAAAATGATTTTCTGCTTGGTGGATTTTCTATTACTGTTATATTATTGTGTTTGACTAAACTACACAGAGCGCACCAACACTTGCACAGCACACAATTATAAAAAAAGGCAACAGATTCTTCATCTTCAATAAAGCTGCTCCCTGCCTGCATCAGAAGCACACTGCAAATCAAATATTCTGTCTCTGATAGGAAATAGAAAGACAATCCCAGTGTGGCAGGGAGGAACCGCTGCAATGAAAGGCAATGAAAGGCTTTTAAAAAAGTGAAGCAGCAGGAGAAATTGATTTATTTTCCTACTAGTCTGATGAGATAGTAATTTAGATAATTCCTTAGTTGTATCAATGAAAATTAAAAAAGGAAACCAAGTATTTACAGTCCAAAAACAAGAATCTTAGTGTGCTACAATTGTTTCTCTATTAACTGTATGTGATATTTTCTATAGAGTCCATAGAGAGTTCCCTTTCCTATGATTTGAGTAGAAACTCAATATAAGTCACTATGCATAACAGTATTTCCCCATGAGTTACCAAGGGGTAATAGATGTCATTATTACTGTTAGTAGTAGTATTTATAAAACACCAATGAATTCAGCAGCACTGAATTGATAAATAATAGTAAATAGGTAAAAAATAAAATAGGTGAACTAACAGACATGTATTTGCAACAAATATATACTAGATGAGAGCACACAAACCATGTATCATATATATTACCACTTTGTCAAAAATCTTGATTACTATCCGTAATTAGAAAACAAAATATAGACCATACAGACTAATAGAGATCGGGAAGGAGGTTCAGCGCTGATAGGAAAACAGAGAATATGACAGCAAGGCAGCACACCTATGGAAAAGGGGAATCCCCTCGGAGTACAATGGAGAGAAATACATACAGACTAATAGAACACACTTAGAACTATGGTTATCACGCTCACATACTGATGAGCCTATTCTTAGCAGGCTCAGACTCTCAGCATTCGCTTGTATTGTATTACAGCTGCTCTGGATTCTTGTTCACAAATGGGAAGGTAGTGGTGCTAACAAATAGCTTTATTCGGACCAAGATTAAAATCTAAATGGCAATATAACAACACAAAAATAGCAGCATACAAAACACATCCAATGCACTAACGGGTTTCGACTGTCTTGCGGTCTTTATCAAAGTGCTCTATGCCACCCACATTAACATAAATTAAACATACCTACTATATTTACTACATAATTATTTGGATTAGGAGGGCACTAAAACTAATACTTAGAATAACCTATACTAAAAAAATCACCATCGGATTTCTTCTTTCTTCTAAATCTTCTTATAACAATTTTCCCACACTTAGATTTTTCATTAAAGCACTTTGAATGGTAAGTCTCACTTCTTTCGAGACCCACCATGAGAATATACCTTTGCTATTGGAATATTGTCTGTTTTTAAAATGTAATAGCCCCCACCCGCTGGCCACAGGTGTTCCAAGATGTAATTTAAATTGTCCCAGCAAAGAAGGGAATAAGGGAAGTTGAAATCCTTATAGTAATATGGTAATATGAGAGTCATACTGACACCCATAAGCTTTTTTCATTTTTTTTTCCCATGTGGTTGGCTAAAAATCACTGGCCAGCGACCACTTGGTTAACCTTTGTATTAAGGGTTATTTAACTATATATCTCAGCGGGCAAATAGTACTTGAAATGATCATTCCCTAGCAAAACGCAAGTGAATGATAACTTGTGAAAGGGCATGCTGTCAGTTGCATTTTTTTTTTTTAAAAAGGTGTTTATGGTTCAGATGTGAAGAGCACTGCTTTTAATTTGGCCACAGAAACCATTAACCCCTTAAGGACACATGACATGTGTGACATGTCATGATTCCCTTTTATTCCAGAAGTTTGGTCCTTAAGGGGTTAAGGAGATTGCTGCAGATTCACTCGGGTTGGCCGAATTCTGAATGTATTTAGCTTTAGTAAATATGAATTTGGAATTCAGCTATTTTGACCGGATTTTGTCTACTGGTGAAGTTATCCTGCGTGATTAGATCCAACTGAATCAATATTTGCTAACGGTGATTTTACTAACTTTAGTTACTATGGTCAGGATCCAAAGTCCAAACCTACCACACCTTGGTTCCCTCCTCTAGTTTCTAAACCTTTCACCTGTGATATCCGCTGCTTATTTGCAACACATTTTTATTTTTCCACCATTCTTCATTTTGTTACTGACACCTAGTGGTGTGTTGTGTGTCCTACATGGGAATTATATTTTATTTCTGGAACAATATTGTACTGTTTAATAAAGACCAGCATCTGTCGCTGCACAGGATGGTATGTACGACATATACCACTCCAATTCCCAAGCTTTCACACAACACATTATATTAAAACAAAATACAGCATAGTGTGAAAAAATAGATAATATTTATTATTTCATAAAACAAGGTAACTCCAAAATAAACCTTATGTGGCTTTAAAACGGTATGTGTTAAAGGGACACTGCAAGCACTGTAACTACTTCAACTCATTGAAAGCTGAGCAGAATTGGGTGGCAGTGACTGACTGAGAGGTCTTCAGTCTATCACAATGCCCATTGCTGGTATAAATCAGTACTGGTAGAAGTAAGTGTGCAATCTCTGCGTTAGTCATACCTCCTTTAGAGACTGTGCTGTGGGTGACAAGAAACCCACATTCAGTGTTAAACTGCTTATAAATGCTTTACAATTCAAAAAGGGATAGCTCCAGGAGATTGTTATAGTGCTTATAGTGTCCCTTTAAATAATGAGTGAACCATAGAGCTTACCATTGATGACAATGCTCATTTTGCCACAGCACAGTATGAAAACTGCAGACCAGTAAACAACCACATTACTTTTCTGTACCTTGTATTTTCTACCTGTCTTCAGAATTTAATGTGCTATATTATGTTTTAAGCTTCTTTTACTTATTCTATACTTACTCACAGCAACATTTACTTAGTATTCTGCTATAGATCAAAAATATTAAAAAAACAAAAAGTCGATTTAACCCCACCATTACCCCCAGCTACTGGTTATCATTTCTGGAACCTGTAGTTGATTAAATAGACAGAATGAACTTCAAGGGCTGGCAGGCAAAAGGTAACCTGTCCAAGAGCGAACAATAAGCATTGAAATGGTATAACCATCAAACCTGCTGATAAGGGGGTGGTAGTTATGGACACTGAACATTACGCTAGTATAGTGATGAAGGTTTAGAGTGACATAAATACCTACAAAGTCCTCAGAGCAGATCCAAAAAAATAGTTTTTAACAAAGTATAAAAAAGTTCTGCACCAGGGCTGCAGTAGAGGGTTGCTATCTAGAGATGAACATAAATTCATCTTTACCCGTACCCGTAGGATAGCAACCTTCCACTGCCTGCCCAAAGTCCATAAGAGCCTATCAGACCCCTCGGCCACCATATTGTGTCAGCAATGAGTAAAATCCTCAGACCATTTGTAGAAAAACTGCCTTCCAATATTCAAGATACTAAGCAGGTACTGATTCTCCTCTCAAACCTGACAGTTCCAAGGACAGCTATAGTAATAGAGAGATTATGGGTGATGTAATTTCCAAACAACTGATCAACTAACATCAAGGGAGGTATAGATTAAATGCATCTAGATCACATGTATGTCTGCAAAACCAGGTCAAAATAGCCACAATTATCACTACCAACCTACCACCTTTATTACCACTTGTCTGGACCCCTTCTTGCCTGTGTATTTCATGCGTTTCCCTAATAATGTTTCTGCACCTGTCTTTCCCTCAAATGGCTCTCATATAAACTCTGATGCCAGTGCAGTCGTTTTAAATCGACAATATTATAGCGTTGCTGTTAGTGACACCAACTATTTACATTTGAAAATGCAGATATTTTTACAGTGACTCTGTCCCTAAATAATGCATTAACAATTAGAGGCAATTTCTGGCATTGTTGGACAAAATAATGCATTTCAAAATGTACCAACTGTCTTAACCCCTTAAGGACCGAGGACGGTTCAGGACCGTCATCGGCATTTTTGCGTTGCCGACCGATGACGGTCCTGAACCGTCCTAACGGTCAGAGGTACTTACCTGATCGCCGTCGTTCCCCCGGCGGCGATCAGCGTGGCTCCGGTTGTGGGGAGACTGCCTGCAGCTCAGGCAGTCTCCCCACGGCAGATTAGGACCCCTGTGGCCATGTGATCGCTTAACACAGCGATCACATGGTCACAATAGGTGTCCATGTGTCTGCCTGCAGGGGGACTGTCTGTGCTGACCGGCAGTCTCCCTACTAGTGTAAAATAAAAAATAAAATAAAGTTAATGTTAATAAAAAATAAATAAATAATTATATATGTGTATGTATGATATATAGACATATATTATATCTATATAATATATGTCTATATATCATATATATATAATGTCATACTAAGTGTATTTTTATATTAACCCCTTAAGACCGCAGGGCGTACTATTACGTCCTCTAATAGGCGGCTCTAAACGCCGCCGGGCGTAATAGTACGCCCTCCGGTCTTTCTGTACTTACCCGGTCGCCGGCGGTCCCACGCCGGCGATCGCGGTGGGGGGGACTCCCAGGGAGCCCCCCGCGGCACGACCGTCCTCCAGGAAGCCCCCCGGCCGTGTGAGAGTGGGGTCCTAGCGAGGACCCCACAATCACATGGCCGGGTATAGCTGGCTTCTGTATTGCCAGCAGAGGGGCTGCCTGTAATTACAGGGGGTCCCCCTGCTGGCTGAAAATAAAAGTAAAATAAGTTAAAAGTGTAAAAAAATAAAATTATATATACTTAGATCATATATATATATTATATATATATGATCAAAGTATATATATACACATATACATACACACATGTACACCGTCTAGGTGTATTTTACTATTAATATATATATAATTATATATATATATTATCAAATTACACGTACACTGATACTGATTAAATATATATATAATTATTGTTATATATATATTTATATATATTATAAAAAAAATTAAAATGTAAATACGTTAAAAAATAAAATTACAAAAATATTTAAAAATAAATAATTAAAAAATATATAGATGTGTGTTATTTCGTTCTAACTGTATTGTGAAATTAATATATATATATATATATATCAAAATACACATAGAACGAAATAATATATATATTTATACACATAAATATATACGTATATATCACTATATATATACCTATATATAAATAAAAATATTTAAAAAAAATTATAGATATATACATATATATACACATACGTATATATATACATATATTGATTCTACATATATATTTATGTAATATTTTTACATAATTAGGTATCTTAATTAATTACAATTAGCAGGACCTGCATGACAACCCATGCCGAAAGTAAAGGGAATTTAATTTGCTAGCACTATATTTAACCCTATAACTTTCCAAGACACCATAAAACCTGTACATGGGGGGTACTGTTCTACTCGGGAGACTTCGCTGAACACAAATATTAGTGTTTCAAAACAGTAAAATGTATTACAACGATAATATCGCCAGTAAAAGTGACGTTTTTTGCATTTTTCACGCACAAACAGCATTAAACGGACAATATTATTTGCTGTGATACTTTTTACTGTTTTGAAACACAAGTATTTGTATTAAGGGAAGTCTCCCGAGTACAACAGTACCCCTCATGTACAGGTTTTATGGTGTTTTCAAAAGTTGCAGCGTCAAATATAAGGCTTGTATTTCATTTTTTTCACATTAAAATTCGCCAGATTGGTTACGGTGCCTTTGAGACCCTATGGTAGCCCAAGAATTAAAATTACCCCTATGATGGCATACCATTTGCAATAGTAGACAACCCAAGTTATTGCAAACTGGGTATGTCCAGTCTTTTTTAGTAGCCACTTAGTCACAAACACTGGCCAAAATTGGCGCTTTTTGCATTTTTCACACAAGCAAATACTAACGCTAACTTTGGCCAGTGTTTGTGGCCAAATGGCTACTAAAAAAGACTGGACATACCCCATTTGCAATACCTTGGGTTGTCTACTATTGCAAATGGTATGCCACTATGGGTGTAAATTTCATTCGAACTACTATACAATCTCAAAGAAAACGCGCTGCTTAATTCAACTAATGTAGCGTGCTATATTTTTACCCTGTAACTTCCCAAAACGCCATAAAACCTGTACATAGGGGTACTGTTTTACACGTGAGACTTTGCTGAATACAAATATGTAGCCATTTATTTGCAGTAAAAGCAAACAGTATGACACTGGCCGTTAAAATGTCATGTAGAACTAAAAATCCAAAAAATCAACAATATTTTCTCCCATTTTTTTCATATTAAATTATGTTTCATAGCTAAATATTTGATATTAAATAAGCCCTGTTTCCCTGAATAAAATGATATATAATAAGGGTAGGTGAATTTACTGTAAGAAAGAGGTGTATTACGGTTGGACAGACATGTAAGCATAATGCCAGGTTTTGTTTACATTTTGTTTTGTTCACAACGTGTACATTTTGAAACTCCGTCCTTAAGGGTTAATATGTACTTATATTAATATAAAAATGCACTTATAATTAAATTACACACGTATATATATAATATATATAATAACTATATATATTGTATATATATATTATTATAAAATATAAATAATAAGTAATTTAAATTAAATAAAAAATTTTTAAAATAATAATAAAAAAATTTAAAAAAATTATATAGCTATATGAAATTTTATTCTAACTGTATTTTAAAATTAATATATATATTTTATATCAAAAT
>OW240916.1:191155494-191309951 GCA_933207985.1 Pelobates cultripes
TGTACATATATATATATATATATATATATATACTACTGCAATAAGAACAAAAATATAAATAAAAGTCTGAAAATGTATAATTGACACAATATATTACTTATAACAATCATTATATCAGTGCTTCTATGCTTCACATGGAATCACTTTGTTAAACTAAGTCATTGTGAATATAATATTACATAATGAAGATTTTAGCTTTTTGTACCTTTTAAACATGACAAACACAAGGAATATCTTTAAAATAAAAAAACATCTGAAATACTAATTTTATCATCAAATTAGCTAAATATTCTTCAGCAATTTCAAAGATTATAATGAGTTGTGCACAGTGTTATCTAGCAGCAAAATGTCCAACTTGCATCTGCTGTAAAATCTTTTTTTTTTTTTTTTTTTTTTAATAACTGAACTGTTAATCCCTGTAGCCTTGTTCATGCATGAGTATTTAGAATCAAACACCTCAATCAAAATGCCTGCATCAGGTGGTCTCTGATATTTTCAATGCTGCTCTGTCCAGCCTTAGGCCTTCTACATTGAAATCAAAGCTTCACATAGAACTTTACTTCATGTCGGACTTATATTGACATTCAAACAAAACAGAAACACTTTGCTAGTAATTTAATACCCTTAAGGAATATGTTTGAAGGGGAAAATGAGATCTTTGAGAATTAATTTTAAGTAACAAAACACTACTTTGGTAATGTGATTATGCAAGAAACCTCAATAACTAAAAATAATCTAAAGACAGATATATAACACATTATTTTAATAAATTATAACAATCATTGAAACGTACCTTTTTACCAGTTAATATGTATCTGTTATTTATATGAAATCTATGAAACAATAAATACATTTTGTGATATATTGTATTTTCATTTAAAATGTTTACATACTAATATTGTACAGTATATTATTTTTTATTATTTAATTCTAGGATTGATAAAAGTGTGAAGTACTTTACCATCTTCTAGTGTTGTAATTGGAATTCCAGTAATGATCATAAATGCTCTGGTGGCGGTGATGTCAGTGTTGCTGGTTACTCAGTAACAATAACTGTGGTTCTTGTAACATCCTTGTTTGGGAAAGCAATTCTGGCAGCCAATAGTAGTGGGTATAATTGTGCCTATAAGTGTGCCGACATGCAAAAATGGCTACAATATCACTTGGTGTAACTGCTCTAAAATATATTCCATTTTTGCCTGTCCAATTCTGAGTTGCCAAAATTCCATTGTTATATATCTAGATTACAAAAAATGAAATTTCTTGGTTGTAATGATTGACTGAAACTTTTTCTTTCCTTTTGCTATCTTGAATTAATGAAAAGTGGGGAGCAGGTGACAATTAACGTTGATAGGTAATTACTGCAATAATTATACTTGCAGGGTTAAGGGTGGTGGGAGTTGGCACCCAGACCACTCCAATGGGCAGAAGTTGTCTGGGTGCCTGGAGTGTCCCTTTAAGTACTCATGGATGAATACCGTCAGACCTTGGAGCTTTGTTTATATTAACTTTCTTTAGTTGCTGCAGCATCTTGCCTTGCATATTTTTTTGCAGCAACCATTTGCATATGTTTAGCCATAGGTTATTCCTTAATATATACTGAGGAGAAATAGTTATTTAAAATGTATGCCTTTTCCTGGTCTTCATTTGCTAACACCCCCATCCCAGTTTTCATGTACCCACACTTTCCTTTTATTTATTTTTAATTTTTTATTTTTTATTTTTTAGAATCTATGTACTTAAAAAACACTTTGGGGTTGGTTTTGCTCTCTTTGGCTATCATTTTTTTCATTTTGTAATTTAGCAAATCTAAACGCCTTTTTGCACACCTTATTGACTTCCTTATATCTTTTATAGAATGCCGCTGGTTTATCTGATTTAAAGGCTTTAAAAGCCCTTTTCTTATTTTTAATTTCTTGATTCACTTTCCTATTAAGCCACATTGGTTTCAATTTGTTTCTTCTATCTTTATTACCAAGTGGTACATACTGAGAAATTTACCTTTCTAATATTTGGTTGATATTCCATTTGTCCTCAATGTTTTTTTTCACTAAAGAGTTTTCCCACTCAATATATTGTAAAGCTGCCCTTATCTTATTGAAATCGTCCTTTTTGAATTATATGTTTTAGTATACCCCATGTGTTTTTGTTTTGTTTTTTTTAGTTTATATCAAAGGACACTATATTGTGATCACTATTTCCCAAGTGCTCACCTACTTGAATGTTGGTCAAAAGATCAATGTGTTATTGGTTTCTACCTTTCCTGTAATTTATCATTACTGTATCAAACAACCCATGTACCGTGTGAGGTGCAGTTGAGAGTTTGATATTTGCAATATGTAGTAATTGATACAGTCTGTCAATAACAAACTCTCCTATTTATCTACTAGGCTCTTCCATTTCCTTCAGGCAGATATTGATTTGTGTTCCCTGTTACTACAGGTAAGTTGCTCACAAGGCAAGATGAAGCAGTGAGAATTCTGTCTTTCTATCTTTAGTAAATTCATACTTCCAGAGAATGGTTTTACTCTCAATTTAATTTATTCTCCCTGTTTGATAGCAAGGTATGACTCTAGGGCTTGGGGACCCCTAGTCACCTTTGGGGGGGGAAATTTACTTAGGGCACACACCCGCAGCCCAGGGGTGGGGGCCGGGGGGGACAGTAGGTCCCCCCCTCATTATCTTTATGGCCCCCACCCACTGCCCAGGGGTGGGGGCCGGAGGGGGGGTGGACAGTAGGTCCCCCCCCTTATCAATATGGCCCCCACCCGCTGTGCAGGGGTGGGGGCCAGGGGGACTGTAGATCCCCTCCCTCATTATCAATATGGCCCCCACCTGCCGCGCAGGGGTGGGGGCCGGGGGGGGCAGTAGGTCCCCCCCTCATTATCAATATGGCCCCCACCCGCCGCGCAGGGGTGGGGGCCGGGGGGGGGCTGTAGGTCCCTCCCATTATCAATATGGCCCCCACCCGCCATGCGGGGGGAGCGGGGGGGGGCGGGGGGGGGCAGTAGGTCCCCACCTCATTATCAATATGGCCCCCACCCACCACGCAGGGGTGGGGGCAGGGGGACAATAGGTCCCCCCTTATTTTTCATTTTAAGGCCCCCACCCACTGCTCAGGGGTGGGGGCCGGGGGGGACAATAGGTCCCCCCCTTATTGTTATTAGGGCCGCAGGGGGGGACAATAGGTCCCCCCTTATTGTTATAAAAGTCCCCACCCACCGCTCAGGGGTGGGGGCCGGGGGGGGACAGTAGTTCCCCCCCTCATTATCTTTATGGCCCCCACCCGCCGCCCAGGGGTGGGGTTCGGGGGGGGAGGGGAGTAGGTCTACTCCCCCCCCCCTTCAACCAGTAAGAGTCCCTGTGGGTTTTAAAATTCGCCTGCCCATTGAAGTCTATGGCGGTTCGCCCGGTTCGCGAACATTTGCGGAAGTTCGCGTTTGTGAACCGAAAATTTTATGTTCGCGACATCACTATACAATACTTGTCTGAGCCGATATCATGACAATATCTATTTATTACATGTACATGCAGCTCAGTAATAGTTTTCTAACTATGAGCTGTATTTGAACCCAGTCCCTCCCACTATATATAGTATACTACTTGGGTACTTTCATAAGTAAATGCTGCCAGGAATAATGAACATTATTTCATACTTACCATAGCTTATTTTCCTGACTATTATACACGGCAACATTAATTTTCCATCTATCTACTATGAGGATTGTGAAACTAGTTACAAAAACTGCTAGATAGGGTTGAGGTGGATCTATTTATACTAATTTCAGAGGTTTTTTTCTTGTCCTTTCTGCTGTGAGGGGAGGAGCTAACCCATGAGTAAATGCTGCTAAGTATAAGAAAATTACAATTAAAGAAAATTACAGTAAGTATGAAACAATTTTCATTACTGTGAAGCCAAGTCAGAACACACTAATGTATTTAAATGATAAAGATTATAGTTTATATGGAAATTATATAATAAGGTTTATAAATTTGACAATTCACATTTTTTTATAATTTAGCTAATCTGGAAAATCTCCACATCAAAGCCTAAGTACATTCAATTGTTACCATACTGTGAAGGCATGATTTAGTTATAGGTTATACAGTCCATGCCTGCATCACTTGAATTATTACAAGGGCATGTTGAGGTGGTGGGCACTAGATATGGAGATTCATTTTAGCCCAAAATGCAATATGTCTGAATTTGGGCCGATCGGGTAATTGGTCAAATTCCTGCGCTGAAATATAGCACAATTATGAACCAACTAAAATGCATAATAGGTTCAATTTGATTTGTGGTTCTGGATTTTGTCCATTGCACCAAAGAAAGAGATGATTGATTGGGAATAAAAGATGATTGGTGGCAAGTAGCTTAGACATAGTAGCTAAATGTTGATTGTGACACGAGTCACCATCTCTGGGACCATATAAACTCTGTCCTTCTCTCTTGCAGCTGTTTTAGTAACTGTTGGCCTTTTTCTTCATAATTGTTCCACTTTGGGCTGATATTATGTGTGACTGGGTTTGCTGTTGGGAGTCATAGAACTGTCTGTTTGTGTATGTCTGACAACTGATTTCCAGATGTTTTTGTTACGCTACTTGGGTGATTTGGATTGGAACTCAACTGCAGCTTGTAAAACGCCCTAATTACAATAGTGAAGAAACTGAGAATCTTTAAAGTATTAATACTGTAGCTTTAAGAAAAGAAAGAATTGCTGGTAATTTGATTCAAACAAAGTTTTAATAAGTGTTAAACTTAAATGAATTGCATTTAGGCAATAATCCAATAAGAAGAAGTGCAAGTAATCACCAAAACAAAATTCATTAATAAGTATTTCCTCAAAGATGCATTAAGTAACATTCTTTAGGTTAATGAGAATAATCTCCAATAGTAACTTTAAGCAAGTAGCTGAGAATATTTGCAAGCAGGAACGGTTCATAGTTAATAAGCATGATTGGAGTTGTCCTCCATATAATTAGTAGCTTAAAGCAGTGAAGATTTAGTAAGCAAGCATTAGTTCATTCTTAAATGATATTGTAGACAAATAGCTGAAATATATACTTAAGGTTAATGTGAGTAGTCCTCCAATAGTTCAGTGGTATGGTCCACTTGTAAAGTAAGTGAGTTTCTGTTCTCCAGTAATCCTCTATAGCATGAAGTATACTTGTTTTAGCCCAGAAGGCTAGGACGACATCAGAGCTTGTAGAGCCGGCGTGTCCCAGGAGCCGGTGTGCATACTCCGAAGTAGGACCCACATTGCCAGAGCCTGTGGAGAAGTAAGTCTGGCGGAAGTAGCTCACAGTATCACCAAGCCCCCTCTCTCCCTTAATACCATCAGAGCTGCGTCAGAGGGGGGCGGGGTCCGGCTCCGCACAGCAGAGTACCGAATCTGGGAGTGTTAGCGCATGACAGTTTTTTTATCTGTGGTTAAGTCACTCTGTGCCCATTACAGATGCAGGGTGTGTGTTATTGTATTGTGCTATGTGAGTGCCTGTATGATTCCCCATATAATTGTGCTTTATGTATTGGATTGAGTGTGTCACCATGAGTGTAATGTAATGTGGGAAGGCAATAGTTCTGAGTTAAATAATGTATTGTGTGTTAGTTCCATTGGGAACTGTGTGGTGTTTGGTGATTCCAGTAACGCAGTTTTTGAAACTATTGGCTGGATGCCCTGGTCCCTGAGCTAGGCCCGAGAGTGACAAGTGACTTTGTAAAGGCAGTAGTTGGAGACAGTGAAGGAAGAGGTGTCAATACCTTCCAGGGAGAGGAACAGAAGAGGCAAAGACAGAAGGTATAATACTTGCCTGGAAGGAGAGAGCTGCAGCATGGTCCCATGGAAAAGGTCTTCAGAGATTCCAGTCAAACTTCAGCGACTGCTTCTGAAGCACTCCAGAGTCCCTGGTAGCAGAGAGTCCCTGGTAGCAGAGAGGAAGCTGACCTGGCAACTGATTACCTCTGCCAGGTCAGCTTCCTCTCTGCTACCAGGGACTCTGGAGTGCTTCAGAAGCAATACAAAAATCTATGTTTATATAATATATGTTTTTTTTTGTTTTTTTTTAATTCTTTATTTTTGTTCGTGCCTAAGGTTAACATGCGAATTTGCACTACCACAATAGCTGGTGCACTCAAGTTTGCATACACGCTTAGTCACATGGCGTTAATGACATTGCACTTTTTAGTAGTTATATAAACAGGATAATTTCTCACGCTTATAAAGACAAGTAAAAGTAGTATTTTGATTCACAGATATGTGTCACTTTGTAGTCATAGTAAGATTAACGGTCGAGCTGGAACATTGCATTACAGAGCATAGTTTTACACTTGTAGCTTTGCGTTGGATTGTACTGTGTTATGCCCTTGGTACATTCTGTGCAGTACCTTTGTAATTATGCCCCGCTAGGCAGAAGAAACATGAACACAAAGAGCCTTCTCATATGGTCAGTGGCCTAGGTTGAGTAATGCCTATTGAGAGATAAAGAGCTTGGATTTTACCAGGGAAACTAACTGGGTGCTTGACAACTGAAGACAAGCATGCAAGATGGTCCGAGGGGACACACGAGGACTATATTAGCCGTGTAGTTTAAATGCTTTGCTGAATATGGAAGTGGGCCAGCTGGGGTAGCCTATATTCAGCCTGACCGGAGCAAACATAAATCCCCCCTGCATTTATGGTAGGGACACTTAAGGTCATGGTTAATGTATGATTGGGGGTTGATAGCCTGCTGGGCTTAAGTTGGTAGAGTAAAGTTGTGGTGCTTTCTATTTTGCATATGGCAGGGTCCCAGGTGATATCCTAAGAAGCTACCTCGCCTACCATTTGGGATTCCCGCATACATTTCTAGGTAACAGAGGAGTAGCTTTGGGGCGCTTGCTAAGGAGGCGAGCGTTAGTATGTTATCCATCGCTTACTACACCACATATGGAACTCAGTATAGAATCTAGTGTTAAAGAAATAAAGGCTGCAGATTATGTAACATTGCTTTTCCTGCTAAATAGGCTGCTGTTTTGCTTAAATTCAGTAATAGCGTATTTTAGACGAAAAAGTTAACCATCAGTGTAATGCCTTATATGATCAGGTTCGAGTTGCTATCTCAAGTTATGCTGGTCTAATGCTATGCCGTATAGGCTGTCACATAAGGAAAGAAAAAAAAAAGGCAAAGGCAAAAGCTCTGTAGGAATTAATGTAAAATGAAAATAACAGGTTAAAGGCTATTACTATACACTTTTCTAGCCTGTAAAATGCAAGTCTTATGTTATGAGGTATGGTGAGAGAGTCCAATTGTAGCCAGGTGTGCGCCTGGCAGGCTCCGTTCGTGTGCAGCTGCTCAGCCGATCCCATCTGAGTGCCTAGTACAGTCCCTGGGGAGGTTGGCAAGAGAGGGCCCAAAGTAAGGGTTACAATTCAGCCTGGTGTCGAGTGTTGCAGCGTGGCGGTGGCAGACGTCTCAGGTATCCCGGGAACCTGCAGCAAATGTCCTCTTCTAGCTGTAGGTCACATTGCCTATGGATTTCAGCTGCGGCATGAAGAGTTCATAGGTGCTGTTGCCCCCTTGTGGTTGGGCTGTCATCAGACGCTGCAGCCCTGTTGTAAAGGTGTATCAGGCAGAAATCCCTCATTAAAGTGTCACCTCCTGTTGGGTCTGCCCGCAAGTTCTTTGAAGGGGGAGCAGTGTGGGCTACTTCTGAGCCTCGTTGCCTGTTTTGGTGAGTAGCCTGTAGTGGATTCGGTTTTGGCGCCATCACATATGGCCTCCGCCATCTTGACTGCTGTGTCCTGTTGTCGGAGCAGGGCGGCCCTGCTGCTGCGCCCTGGTTGGTCGGGGCGTGCGGGGGTGAGGACCGGGATCACCCCCCCGGTCCAGAGGGGGGGGGGGCATTTCCCAACGGGTCTGGCCTTGGCTGAGCACCGATGGATAGTGGGGCAGCGGCCGTCTGCTCCACTCACCGCCAGAGTAGGCCTCATTTGCGCTAGTGAGGATTCTTCCTCCAGGGGACTGAAACCAGGCAGGCCAGCCTCACCCTGGGTCCGGTACTCTCCACCTGATGAGGTCCACCGCAGCTGGTCGGCTTTGTATCCCAAAAGTCTGGTTTTCACGCTTATTTTGTTTTAAGTTTCAGGAGCTGGTCTGACATGCGACCATCTTGCTTGGCGGCCTGGCCCCGCCCCCTATATAATATATGTTGATTAAATATATAGCACTAGATATTTAAATATATATATATTTTCTTACTACGCCTCCTACTTTTTCCTTCTATTGGTTAGTTTTCTCACTTGATTTGTGAACCAAATTGCAGGAAAATGCACTTATTAGTGTAAAATATGTATATAATATTGTATTATGTATATATTTTGAAGCATACTGACTGGGCCATTTTAGTTCCCTTTTAGTAAGTCTTCCATTCCCAAATCAGTTTTCAGTACTGATAATCTACTGAGTAGAGAAAGCATCATTTTGATTTGTGGGAAAAATGGTTCGGCCAAGCCAAATGTTTGCATAATGCGCAAGGAGGCACTGTCTAGAACTCTGCCTACGATAATTACTGTGAGTAGTAACCTAAAAAAATATATCTGTTAACATCATTGTTTTGTTTAGCAATTATGTAGAATGCAACTATACATATTTGTTTCAAGATACACAGAGTGTATTTTCTATAATGACTAAAATTCTTGGCTATTGTAATATATGTAGAAGGAGATTCAGAACTTAACTTTTTGGTTTTTTTTCATAAGTTCAGACAATGTAATTTCAAAATAAATGTTTATTATTACTAATGTTTCTTACTATACAAAATATTATAGTGACACATTTACTCAAGAACATGATTATTATGACAATCATTCATGTAATATATTATTGGTTGTGGTGGACTGAGCAACCACTATGGAAATAAAAATATCATATGCCTACAAATTCACACAATGATTACATTATGAGGGAACTTATTTGGGGTTTAAATTATTCAATGATAGCTTGTTAACACATTCAGTTGCATACTCTATATCATTTTCTCCCAGTATGCTATTAAAAGCACTGCTCATAATGTGTAACATGGGTTGTAATACAGTCCCACACACTTTACACTAATTTCACTTACATTTATGTTTCCCAAAATGAGGTAATGACAATGTATTTATGAATCTGGAGATTTTTCTCACAGTTTTGTGATAAAGAATTATATTTCTGTTATGGATTTGCTATATCACCATGGTAATGAGGCACTTTTAAGATTGTATGCACATGTTTTCTTTCTCAGTAAGTCTATATTAAGGAAATAAACAAAAATCTAAAAAATAAAAAGTAGTATCTTATTAATTGATGCAGTATTGATAACATTATTGTATTGTATTATTGTCTTTTTTGATTGTCAGATTCTGCAAAGGCATATTAAAAAGTATAATTGAAATCATACATGAAATGAGAATATCTTTATTTTAACACTACCCAATTAGATAGTTTCCATTATTCGGAATATATCCTCATTGGAATAATTATGCTGTTAAAACTTCTTTCTATACTGTACAATGCCTGGTTCAGGACATCTACAATGAGTAATAGCCTTAGGCACCCCCTATTCTGTTTGCTTACATTCAAACTTAGAGTGAGTTTTGCAGCATGATAACAAGCCCCTTGGGGCAGTGTAAATTTCATTTTGTTTTCCCTAAAGGGGGCCGCTGCTCATTATCACTTAGAAAAGGATCCCCAATGGTTGACAAGAAAGAAAATGAGGCTCAGTCAAATTCCATGAGATAATTCAATTCTTATCAATCAATAACAATCGAGAAATGGAGTATAAAAAGATGGCTATCAAATGTTTTTTCTTTATAATTTGCAAATATGCAGAAAACCAAATATACTAATGTACTCAATGAGGATAGAGCCAAAATAAAGGGTTTATGCAAAGTACTGACAACAAGCCTTTCATAAAGTGAAATTTTTTGAGAAACAGGATGCATTGTAATACATTGGCATAATAAGTAGGCACATTACTTTATTAATGATTAGAAATTGATTGGTGTAAAATAGTTCCTGGGTTATGCTTTATAGAAATATTACAAACAATCAGCTAATGTTCACCAACTATCTGACATACATAAAACAACAATTCTTTTCATGAAAACTGAAAAATGCAGAGTGGAGCATACACTCATAAAATATACAACAGTAAAAAGGATTCAAGTATGACATCGTGTTGGTATCAGGGCAGAGGTGTCTGTCCAGATATCATTATATTCATTAGCTTAGTATTGACATATTGTATATGGCTGTATACTATATGTATTTCACTTCTGTAATTTGCATGTTTGTACTTATTTAGAAAAAATAATAAACTAAATAATGTTATTCGAATTGTATCTATAATACTGAATATGCATGACATGATTACGTACATGTAAGCCACAACATTAAAACCAAAAACCTAATATCATGTAGGCCCACCTCATGCTGCCAAAACAATTCTTATGTGTCAAGACATGGACTCCACAAGACCTCTAAATGTTTCTTGTGTTATCTGGCACCAAGACAGCAGATTCTTAAAGTCCTGCAAGTTGCAAAGTAAGACCTTCATGGATCAGATTTGTTATTTCTGCACATCTCGCAGATACTCATTCGGATTGTGATCTGGGAAATTTGGAGGCCAAGGTAACACACTGAACTCTTTTTCATGTTCCTCAAAACATTCCTGAACATTTTTTGCAGTGTTGTAGGGTGCATTATCCTGATGAAATTTGCCAATGACATCAGGGAACACCATTGGCATGAAAGGGTGTGCATGGTCTTCAACAATTTCAAGATAAGTGGTAAGTCTCAAATAACATCCATTTGAATGTCAGGTCCGAGGTTTCCTAGCAGAACATTGTGAGCATATGACTTTCCTCCTCCGATCTGCCTTCTTACCATAGTGAATCCTGCTGCCATCTCTTCCCCAAGTAAACAACGCAAATGCTACTTATACCTGGGTGGGGAAAGCAACTGATCCCCTGCCTTGGTTTACAAATGACCATTTTCTGAGCTTTGTCCTACCCCCTTTGGACCAGTCCCCGCAGGATCAGATCCTGTTTGGCGCAGGATCAGAAACCTATACTCTTTGTGAAGAAGCTGCTAGAACCGGCTTAAGGCCGAGCAATCCTAGCAAGCTAATTTATTCAAGCCTTTGATAAGTTCTGTGTTCGATTCTGGGCAAAGCTTACCCAGAGACATCTACATTGAGAATGGGAGGATATGTGTTCCCAGCTGCCACATTTTACCCAAAACCTCTTACCTACCGGGAGCATCAAGGAGCTGATCCTCGAGTATGGTCCACACCACTGGAGGGTCACCAGTAGCCATCCTCAACAGTGTGTAGCAAGATACCCCCAGGGTACCAATTAAGGCACCAAAAACCGCCAGATCTGTGAGCAACATGTGCAACTTTAGTGGTGGCCAGGTCTGGTGGAGGTTGCTTCGGGGGCATACCTAGAGCATTTGGCACCCGAGTGGGTCCTATTTTTGGCACCCCAACTTTAAAAAGTAAAAAAAAAACTATTTAGCACTGAGCAGTGTTTGTGTGTTTGAATGTATTGAATGTAATAATGTTTTTGAATGGAGTATGTTTGAGTAAATGTATGGATGTGTTTGTATGTAGTGTTGACATTTGAATGCAAGCATGCTTTTGTGTGTAGTGTGGTTTTTGAATGCAGTGGTGTGGTTGTATAAAATGGTGGGGTTTGTATGTAGTGTTGACGTTGAAATGCAGGTGTATTTGTGTGTAGTGTTGGTGAGATTCTGAGATGTATGCACATATACACATACACACATATATACACACTGACATACATGTAGATACATATACACACAGGTACACACATGCAGATACATAGACACACAGTCACACACAGATACATAGACACACATGCAGACACACAGTGGCGACTCTAGGAACAATATATAGGGGACCACATAAGATACAAAACAGTCAAAACTGAGGGGGGCACTAAAACTTTTTACTAGGGGATGAGGTAATGTGCTGCCATTTTCTGTCTGATGCCAGCATGCTGTGCATTTCTGTCTGATGTGCATGATGGCATCAGACAACAAATTTGCATAGAATTCTCATTAGCCACCCAGATTTCCTGTTGTAGACTGGCAGACACCTCTTAACTTCGATCTTTGTTTATCAGATAACGCCCCTATTTGTTATCCTTATGTGGGACTGCCATATTTAAGGACACCAATCTGCTAAACAGCACCATAATTTGGTATCTTTAAAAATGGAAATCTCACATAAGGGCAACCAATTTAAGGAATTATCTACTAAACAGCTATATGATAAAAATGTAAAAAGCCCTTTTCTTAATTTT
This sequence comes from Pelobates cultripes, assembly GCA_933207985.1. Lineage (NCBI taxonomy): Eukaryota > Metazoa > Chordata > Amphibia > Anura > Pelobatidae > Pelobates > Pelobates cultripes. Next base: position 191,167,842 of record OW240916.1, read on the forward strand.
AATCTTTCAGCTGTTTAATATATCTCTCTTATTTGTTATCCTTATGTGGGATTGCAAAATGTAAGGACACCCAATAAGAGAGCTATCTACTAAACACATGCACATTTATATACACACACAATAACACAATAGATGTATATGTGTGTGTGCATATCTATGGTTGTGTGTGTGTGTGTGTGTGTGTGTGTATGTATATATATATATATATATATATATATATACACACACACACAAAGGAAACTTATAACCACAGACACACATACGCACACAATGACAGACATACATAAACACACATAATCACAACACACACGTTTAACCACAGTCACAATCACACACACACACTTAAAACACACATAATCACAGACATACACAATCACAGACCCACACACATACACTCACAGACACACAATCATATACACATAATTAGACATACACACACAAACATCACATAAATACACACATTTAATAATAATTAAGAGGTCCACACAGCCTCCCTGCCTTGCTCTGGAAGGGCTGGGATATATGCTCAGTCCCTGGTGGCCAATGGTTGCTGCTGGGATCTCTGTGCTCTTCCTACACAGGTTCCTCATGTGCCCTGTAATGACGCTAATGCTGGGATGACGTTATAACCTGGCTGCCGGCTCACTGCAGGGCAAAGACAGTCAGATGCACACAGTTATACAAATACAGCAAAAACAGCCACAGGAACATAGTCACTCGCACACAGTCAAACACACAGTTGCAGGCAGACAGTCACACACACACACACAGCTACAAGCAGACAGTCACACACACACTGTTACAGGCAGTCACACCACAATTACAGGCAGCGTGTAACACAGTTACAGGCAGCATTACACACAGTCACAGACAGTCACACACACACACACACACACAGTCACAGGAAGACAGCCACACACACAGTCACAGACAGTCACACACACAATCTAAGGCAGACAGCCTTCACTAGGGTTTAGTGGCATCAGGGAAAATTAACTGCCATTATATAGATTAAGGGCTACATGAGAAATCTCCCACACCTATTTTAACCAATGAAAACGTTCATCTCTGCATTCTATGATTGTGGGCCATTGTGGGGTCAACATATTTCAGTAGCTATCAGGGATATGCACAGTGTCTCTTCTGCCACTCACATCTCCTTTAGTGCACTAAAGGGACACCACATCATTCTGACCCTCATAATATGAACCCTTGCATCTTTAGCATTCCAAATTGCAATTAAAAACCTTAACACCACTATTGCATAACTAGAAATGATCAAAATGCATACTGTTGCATGGCAACAAGTAAAAGATTTTTACTTACAGAGTTATTTAAATTTTTAAATTGATTTGTATGTTTAACAAGAGAGACTGCAATGACTCACCAGAGATATTATGTATGGAGCTCCGCAAGTGTCATCCATCATTTATTTTATTTTTTTAATCGTGCGCACGTTGTGCTATCTCATGGGGGCACAATTTAGTAGATTGTGCGCACAACATGAGACAGTCATGGTAACAATATAGTTAACTCAAGCCCACAATTTACTAAATATATAATATATATTAATTTATCTCAACATACACTTAGAATGATATTTATATATATATATATCTATATCTATATATAGATATAGATATATATATATATATCACTGATCCACTGGTGTTGTGCTATGCACCACCCGGTCCAATACTTGGCATTGTACTTGGTGATGTGAGGCTTGCATGCAGCTGCTTGGCCATGGAAACCCATTCCATAAAGCTCCCACTGCTCCCGCAGATATTGTGCCTATATTAATGTCAGTGGAAGTTTGGAACTCTTCAGCTCAACAGAGCATTGGCGACTATTAATCACAATGTATCTCAGCACTCGATGACGCTGCTCTGTGACTTAATGTAGTCTTCCACTTTGTAGCTGAGTAACTGTTGTCCCTAAATGCTTTCACTTTCCAATATTACCACTTACAGTTGACCGTGGAATATCTAGCAGGGATGACATTTCACAAACGTGTTTATTGCAAAGGTGCCATGCTTGAAGCCAATGAACTCTTCAGAACATGTTTTTTTTAAAACAAATGTTTCTAAATGCAGACTGCATGGCTTGGTTCTTGAATGTATACACAATGTGGCAATGGTTCTAATTGAAACACCTGAATTTAATAATTAAGAGAAGTGTCCCAATACTTAATGCATGCTGCAAATAACGCATTGATGATTATATGATATTAATATATTTAGTTCAACTATTGCATAAAGAAAACATTATTATTGTTATTGCTGTAGTAATTATTATTAGTAGTAGTAGTAGTACCATTCTTTCCCTTTTAATAGATATCTTATGTATGCTTTTAAAATAAGAATTAAAGGTGAAACATGCAAAAATGATTTATAAAATATCTAGATACATTAGCCTCTGTTTTTACTGTATTAAAAAAATATCACATATGTATGTATAATTAAAGAAAATGTGGTTGTAAAATTTGGGAACTGTTACATAATTGGTGTCTTGTAAATTACACCTCACACATATATGCTTCAAAGTAGATAAATGTATGTGTAACACAATTAATGAGTTCTTATGTATTTCATTTGCCAAAGTAGTAATTTAATTTCCCTTGTTACTAATGAGTGTGAATTGAACAAAATTCTTGAAAGTCTAATGACTAATGGTTTTTGCATAATAAGCATAATAAGCATTCTGTGTTACACTACAAAGAATCTGTAATTAGGGATTCTATGCAGGTTGTGTTAAATCAAAGTCACAAATGGTCATATTTTCTTTCTACTGCTAAATCACTTAAGAAATAAATATATATATATATAGATATAGATATAGATATAGAGAGAGATAGATAGATATACATATATATAGATAGAGAGATAGATAGATAGATAGATAGATAGATAGATATAGATATATGTATATATCTACATATGATATTTAATTGTGCACAAACATTTATCTTGTGTGCTTTAGACCTCATTAGATCCTCCCCCTTTAATATTATGGTCCCACTCACTGCCAAATGGTGGGTGACAGGCAGTGGCGTACACACAATCCATGGGGCCCCGGTGCGAAACTGTCCTTTGCCCCCCCACCCATCCCCCACTTCCCTCCACTCCCCCCCTTCCGACAGACACACACATATACATACATACATACATACAGATACATATATACATAGTAAAAAGGATAAGAGTGCGCCTAAAAGGAATAATATGACATATACAAAGTATAAAAATAATAAAATATAAAGTTAAAATAATAAATAATAGTCCAAAACACTTATCAAGAGTCCGTAATAGTAGGCTCTTTTTGAAGAAACAAGGAATCTTGGGACGTCAGACGGTGTTGGGTCTTCACAGTGGTATGCTCGAATCCAGTGAAGAATATATGGAAGGGAAACAAAAACAGGAACTCCAATGGTGCAGTATATCAAATGAAAATAAAATTCTAAACTAGTGAAAATAGCCGTACTCACAATTTTCAGAGCTAGATCCTAGCTCTGATATTATGCACGTGAAGTGGAATAATCCCCACTCAAGGATATACACAATAAGTGTTTGATTGGAGGATATCTGGACCAGGTTCGGTGTTCGAGTTGATATTGTTCGACGCAAAATGAGAGAATAAGAATATAGTGCTCTCTGTGTATAGTTGAACGTAAGGATATAAAGTAAATTACTTACATTCTCTAGAGCAGACTTGTACTGCTCAATGAAACGTTTGGGTGGTATAATCCCCACCTATGGATTCTTTTAGGCTCCTTGTGGATGTAGGTCAGGTGCAGAAGTAAAATAAAATAAAGAAAATAAAGAAAAATGGCAATAAAGTGTCTCAAAAGGCATCCACAAGGAGCCTAAAAGAATCCATAGGTGGGGATTATACCACCCAAACGTTTTCATCGAGCAGTACAAGTCTGCTCTAGAGAATGTAAGTAATTTACTTTATATCCTTACGTACAACTATACACAGAGAGCACTATATTCTTATTCTCTCATTTTGCATCGAACAATATCAACTCGAACACCGAACCTGGTCCAGATATCCTCCAATCAAACACTTATTGTGTATATCCTTGAGTGGGGATCATTCCACTTCACGTGCATAATATCAGAGCTAGGATCTAGCTCTGAAAATTGTGAGTACGGCTATTTTCACTATTTTAGAATTTTATTTTCATTTGATATACTGCACCATTGGAGTTCCTGTTTTTGTTTCCCTTCCATATATTCTTCACTGGATTCGAGCATACCATTGTGAAGACCCGACACCATCTGACGTCCCAAGATTCCTTGTCTCTTCAAAAAGAACCTACTATTACGGACTCTTGATAAGTGTTTTGGACTATTATTTATTATTTTAACTTTATATTTTATTATTTTTATACTTTGCATATGTCATATTATTCCTTTTAGGCGCACTCTTATCCTTTTTATTTTGTTCTTTGTCTTTTAATAAGCTAGGGGATTATAGGGGATTCCCCTCTGAGAAGTGCTGCCTTTTTCTTTTATTTGCGTGGCAGTTGAGTGCTGATTTTTCCTTTTTTCTCACATATATACATAGAGACACACACATACATACATAGAGACAGACTGACACACACACAGAAACAGACTGGCACACACACATACAAAGACACATACATACAAACAGACAGGCACACAAACATACAGACACACACATACAGAAAGACACACACACACACACACACACACACACACAAGACACACATACATACAAAGAAACATACATACATACAAACAGACAGGCACACATACACACATACAAACAGACAGGCACACATACAGACAGACAAACACACACACACACAGACACATACATACAGACCGACACACACACAGAAACAGACAGGCACACACACAGACACAGGCAGGCACACATACAAAGACACATACATACAAACAGACAGGCACACAAACATACATACATACATACATACACACAGACAGACACATACATACAGACACACACATACATAAGGAAGACACATACATACATGCAAACAGACAGGCACACATGCACACATACAGACAGTCAGACACACACACAGACACATACATACAGACCGACACACACACAGACACAGACAGGCACACACACAGACACAGACAGGCACACACACATACAAAGACACATACATACAAACAGACAGGCACACATACATACATACATACATACACACAGTCAGACACATAAATACAGACACACACACACACATACGTAAAAAGAAACATACATACAAACAGACAGGCACACACACACACATATATAAAAACAGGCAGGCACACATACATACAAACACACAGACAGACACACACATACATACAAAGACACATACATACATACATACAAACAGACATGCACACATACAGACACACACACACATACAAACAAACACACACACACACACACACAATGTTTAAGTCAGCCTCCTGTTTCCTACCTTTTAGGTGCCGGAGGGTGACTTTCCATGGGGTCCAGTGGTGGCTCAGCTTGATTTGCGCAGAGTTCCCACTGTGTGTGTTTTAGCTGGGAGGAGTGACGTGCAGTCACTTCCTCCCAGCGTGCAATGTAATCAAAGGGGACCCGGTTGCGCCTTTAAAGTGCCCAGCGCTGACCGGGCCTCCTGACAATCCATCTCCATCGGGTGGTCCTGACAGCATTGGCCACCTGATGGACCCCTAGGACGACGGCCACGGCGGTTTGCCACGTGGGACGGGCCCGCAAAAGATGATGGCGGGTAACCGGTCACAGGGGTCCGCAGAGCAGCCGGGCCCCCTGGACTGTAGAGCCGCTCGCAGCTGTAACCCCTGTGACCATGGTATATACGCCAGTGGTGACAGGAGGACACTAGGTCCTCTCCCTCAAATCTCCCTCCACCCATATTAAGTGGATTTCATAAGGTTGTCCTCCCTGTTTATTTTCAAAAAGTATCCCTATCCACTGGCCACAGATGGGAACAGAGGCAGACAGTGATCTGTCCATGCCACGTTACTTTTTTAAAAGTCCACAACTGATGCCCACTGGTTTTATTTACTTTAGCCTTTGCTGTGCTGGCCTCCATCCCGCTAGCTTGCCTCCCTGGCTGAGATCATCAGTGTTGATGCCTGTGTCTAAATAGTCAAAATGGTGTGTGGAAGAACCTAACAGTGGCAGGAGAGAGAGAGAGAGAGGGAGGGAGGGATGAGCTTTGAAGGTCAGGGCAGTGAAATGAGAGAAGTATCACCCAGAAAGATGGTAATCTTTCCTAAATAGGTGTGTTTTCAGTGAATTTTTAAAGGACTGGAGGCTAGGAGAGAGTCTGATGGCACAGGGTAGTAAATTACATAGACATGTGGTAGCCCTTGAAAATCTTACAGATGACAATTGGCAATGTGGAAAAAAGCAGATATCAGGAGAAGGTCATTTGCTGAGTGAAGGGAATGAAAAAGGATATGTTTGAATAAAGAGGAAATGTAGTCAGTGTTGGAGTTTGTGAGGACTCTCCATGGAAAAACTTTATGCTCCAGAACCACTACTTTAAGCTACAGTGGTTCTGGTGACTATATTGCTCAAACTATATTCCTCAATTCAGCTGTTTGACAGTTTAATTACATTGGATTGTATTTTGCAATGCAGTATTAGTTGTGCCATAATTTACCACTGAAGAAAATTAATCTTTACTGATATGACATTTACATCATGTAATAGATTGAAACAAACAAAATATAAACAATGATAGTTCCACGCACTCAAGACTGAACTAAATAAAGCTAAACTGAATACATCAGATAAAATAATTTAAATTGCATGCAGAATGGCAACTTCTAACAACCCATAGTTGATACTATGTGATGTTAAGTGCTCAGTACATTAATTCTAGTGCCGTTCCAATCATTATACAATTACCGGCATCCTTCCTGTGGCCCAGAATTGCCTAGTCTTGTTATTTGAGATCCACGTTTGAACACCTGGAAAGCAGAACTTTCCCCTATAGGAATCTTTTGTCGTGTTTTGTTTAACTTAAGCACTGATTGTTTAATCTCCAAACACTGACAACATGCATATTTGCCAATGCCATTCATACTTAATCTGGCAATTTGGATCATTCTTGTAGGCCTTTTGTTGTTTATTTTATACAAAGCCTTAGTTATATCAGATGAGAATTCATTCTTCCTGCAAACTTAAAAGTATATCTTTAACAAATAGCAGCCTATATTAAGTTTTTGTTTTGTAGGCATCTTGCACATTGTGGATATTTACCATATTAACTGGACTTAAAATGTCAGTTTGAAATGAATTGCAAATCCGTCCAAATTTTGGCCGACATATAGTTCAACCACATTCCTTAACTCTTAAGGCACGTACACATATAAAAAAAAAACAACACAAACAATTTTGAATACGTTTGTTTGCTTTGTTATTTATTATTTCATCCATGGTGCTAAAAAAAAGAAATGATTGATGGTTAGGGGTCAGCCACTAAATCAAATAAAGAAAAAAAATACTAATAAACAAAATAATTTATAAAGCTATAAGCCTTTGATCAGCCAGACTGAATGCTCAAAATATGCAACTAAGCACTCAAAAGCGCATATATTAACTATATGTAAACCGAATTTGCATGGTAAAATTCCATTAGAATTAGTCAGAATATGGTCGATTGCATTCCTACCAGAATTAGCTTCATTAAAGAGGTGCAAAAATATGCCTATCATGCTTCTTCAAAATATACATAGATATAATAATTTTGCATATGTTGTGGAATACAGTAATATGCTCATTTGTCATGCCATGTGCTTGTCCAAAGCAATTTTCCATTTGTATGGTTGAAATCCGGACAAGCCAAATTCATCATATTCGTTTAAACATTCTTGGCCAAACTGAATTTTTTCACAGTGCACAAGTCTAATATACATAGCTCAACCTTGTTAAAGGGGCACTACAGGCACTACATGCAGCAATGCAAAATCAAAAAAAAGTTTACCCACATGTGTGCATAAAATGTAAATCTATGGAATTAATCTTCCTTTCTTAACTTTCCCTACAGCCTTTCAAAAATGAATGTTGTATTGGCAGAGGGTGTGTAGCAACAGATGTCTGCATTCAAATTTTGGCAGATTAATTCATTAATTTGTTAGAAACACACATAAACGAATCACATTTTGAACAAATTGAACGAAAAACAAATTGCTTGCGAGACAAAATGAGTCCATGTTATTCACTAATTCATTTTTCACTAATTACAAGAAGACATTTTAGCTATGTGCGTGAGATGGGGTTAGAAGTGTAAATGAAATGAAGTGACCTGGCCATACACCCACCTCCAAACATAAGAGTGAAATGACTCTATTCCCTGCATTCTCATCTTTGGAGATAGAATTGAAGCTGCGATATTGCCCATTCCCCTACACCATAGTCATCCACCAAACAGGATCCCCCACACATCCCACAACTTCAACCAGAGTGTAAGCAAGCCCGGATCTAAGGAGCAAGAAATCTGCACTCCCATTTGCTGTGGACCAGATATTCCGCAAACTGTTAAAACAAACTCTGATTTGCACAGGATTAAGACATTAGGATGTAAACTCATCCATAATTGAAAGGACATACAAACAAGAATCCAAGATCTACAGACAGATAAGTTTAGTATTATGAAGTTATTTAACTAGAGTTTATCATTCCATAATTAATCATTGTTATAGGCAGTTAGACAGCCTACAATGCATGAAAAGGCATTATGTCATATCTTGTGATACAATTACCCTTTAAAAATAATTAATATAAAATAAATAAATAAAGCTTTATTGTGTTGGCAATACATATTTCTAGAACCACGAAGCCTATACATCTGTAAAAACAGTCCCTAGGCAAAAAGTACACAGACCATCCTATATAACTAGTTCATATCTGATTGCACAATCATGACAACAAGAATTGCCCCTCGATCACATTATAATGAAAATATAATCGTACAATGTTATGGGTTTAAATACGCTAGTCAAGGGGTACTTTGAATACCCCATTATTTCTCCTCAAAGACCTCGATCAGGTAAAAGCGGATGTGATATATCTTCAACAAACACATTTTCTGAGAGATACATTTCCTTCACTGCAACTCAAAGAGTATCCTTCTGAGTTTGATGCAGCGGCTTCTAACAAGACCAAAGGAGTTTACATACTGTTCAGCCATCACTTAGCTTTTTCCTTAATAACCCAAGTCATAGACCGACAGGGAAGATTCTAGTTTTTGATATGCTCAATTAATAATGTTAAAAAAAATCATAGCAAATGTACATTCACCTAACACTTATCAAATAACTTTTATTTCAACATATTTTCTCTAAATTGCAACATATTAAACAAAGCATAGTGATAATCTGTGGTGATTTCGACCATATCTGGGTCCAATCCCTGGACACAATGCTAGAACCACATTCACCATGTGGTGTAAACACAATTTATATGAAATTTGGCACATCCTCAAACAAAATGATAACAGGAGTCACAGCCAGATTAAATGAGACCCTACTGAATGACCAATCCTTTACAGAGGAAATACAGAAAGTCATAATCCAATATTATGAGACCAGCCTCCAGGCATAGATCCAGCCATCCGATGGCTAGCACACAAGCCAGTAATTAAAGGATTGCTAATAAAAAGATCTTCAAAAAACACAAGACACTAAATTACTAGAATGCCAAAACAACTATATGAAATACAAGCAAATAATGAATTACATTTTTCCTCATTGCATAGCAAACAATTAAGTAACTTCAGAAAACTATTAAAGTAATAAACCTACAGAGGTCAGGATTTTGTTTAACATGAAAATAACATGCTATTTGCAAGAATACAGTGCTGGCAAAATATTAGGTAATAGACTTCGGGACTTGCTGAAAAAAATCATGACACCAAAAGATATTTCTAATAAATTTGCAAAATACTGGGCATCTTCATACAACTTAACCACAGATGAGTCAAAAATACAACCCACGATAAAAAAAATACACAAGTATTTAGATATAACTACTTTACGAACTCACACTTCCAAAAAACAGCAATTGCTAACAGGTCTACTAACAGTAGGAGAACTAATCACCATAATAAAAGCATTGCCCAAACACAAGGCACCTGGGCCTTATGGCTTTTCCAGTGTGTTGTGGAGCCCAGTACTCAGGCTGAGTATCTCCATCTGTATTTCCCTCTAGTTGGAGAATATTGCGCTGTAGAGATTATAGCTTATCCCCAAACACTGGAGGAAACATAGTGAAGAGTCAAACAAAACCAGTTTATTGTCACCAAATTTACATATTTACAAAGACAATAACAACTGGGGGTTATTAACTTGGACAACAGGTTACAGTCCCCGTGCAGCTGTATCTGGGAAATAATTCAATTATCTACTGCTGACTTTAATGAATCCCGAGTCATAATAAAACATGAAATATCATATTTTATATTATACATATATAAACAACTTGGGCATCATAAGACAGGGCCCACTCTCCCAAGCAAAGTGTCCAAAAAGCACCTGGCACAGAGTTTCAAAAATGCATGTTTCTGGTCTCAGTGAGCAATTATAGGATATCCTCCTCCCTACCATCCCTAAAAAAAAACACACTACTGGTTGTTAAAATAAAGTATCAGGAGCGTCTGTTATTATCAATGGGCAGCTACCTATGACCAGGCCAAAAAAGAGTTCCATGATTTTGGAGCCTTATCCCACTGGAGAGATTTTTGCTGCCTCAGACTCTTAGAGACTACTCCCAGTGGTTGCAGAAAGTACTCAGGGCTGTAAAGACATGGAGAGAACAGAAAAGCCTTGGGGGGTGATTAGATCTTTTGGGAATGGTAGCATTTCGAGTCCCGCACCAATTAATCTGCTGGCCTGGTGCTGCTCTGCTACACAATGTTTACTACAAAAAATACACTTCCATATTATCTTCTCAGTTGATCCACATGTACCATCATGTTGTGGAGAACAGGGATGTCCCTTCTGAGTTCTTCAGGGCCAATGTAATCACATCACCAAAACTTGAGAAACCACTAGTGCACTGTTAAAACTTAAAATCAATATATTTATTAAACTCAGATGCCAACATTGTGTGTCGCATTGCAGCAGTCAAGATAGGTATGTCCCAAAAATGCAATACATATTTAGTAAATCTCAAAATCCTACTGTCAAAAAGCTTCTTAGGACAATTACAAACCTTATTTAATAAATCTGTATGGGGAAACAAAAACCAAGAGTGTCCTCCTATACAATGTATAAGCAAGTAAACCAGGGGGGATTTGGCTTCCTCCCACACTTCCACACAACCACCTCAAAGGACACATATAGAGTCTTCCTGTAAGACCTGCTCAAATATTAAATATCTATTCTAGATACTGAAAAAACTCAGAAAAAAACAATTGAGTGATAATCCATACTTTCTATGAAAAACTTGGGATCTCCGTAGAGACAAATTATGTCACTATTCACTATTTATTAGAATCACCAATACACTCCATGTCCCTGAGTCTGGAATCAGTTCATCATAGACTATGGCTTGTGCATGGTATAAAATACCTATACCATATTTTTCACAATTGGTCTCTGAAACCATATTCCAAGCTACAGTCCCTGTATCATCTACCTTCCAAAATGATATTTTCTTACTTATAAATTAAGTCTCCGTTCACGATCACAAAAACCCCAGTTTACACATTTTGACAAACTTTGCTTAAACATAAAACCTCACAAAAAGGGACTGTCTCTATGTTACACATTAATGAACGAAATGTCATCCTTACGCAGTTTAGCATTTGTGGACTCATTATTATTATTGGTATTTATATAGTGCTAGCATATTCCATAGCGCTTTACAATATTATCAGAGGGGGAGAATTAACAATAAATTAGACAATTTCAAAATATTACAGGAACAATAGGTTGAAGAGAACCCTGGTACAAGGATAGAGTATGACTTAGAACTAAAAAACTGGACTCAAATCTTTCAAATTCACAAAGGACCTCAGCAGTTAACATGTAGAACTCTTGAGAAAAATTATTTACACTGTCAAACATAGCTCCAACAATCGACAATAAATGTTTGAGACATAAGACTGACAAAGGTACAATGGAACGCATATGGTGATCTTTTCCACAAATTAAATGTTACTTGTCAATGGTCATACAGTAGTGCTATCGAAGGCTACTAATGTCACATTTGTCCCATAGATGGCTTAATCTTATATATACCAAACCATTTAAACAAAGCAAATAAAAGCTCACTTTCCAGACATTAATTACAAATTTGATGTTGGTGCTCGGGTACTGAGTGCCGACATCAGTTCTGTCACGAACTGAATTGATAAACAAGGTGACGGAAAATTGCATGTACAAAAAAATGTCTTCAGATCAGTTTCAGATGGATAAAGCTTCTTCAGAGGATAACAAGATGTCTAATACCTACACACAAGCCTCACATTACTAAGCAATGAGAAACAATATGGTAGAAATGCATTGCTCTTCAGTATCTAAGTAATTTCTTCTTTTTTTTTTCTTTTTTTTTTTTTTGCGGTTTCCGCATAACAGTTACAATGCCACATGTGCATAGCGTAAGTACATTAGTAAAGTAGATATTACATAAACAGTATTAACACATATTTGGAAGCAACCCAATATTAGTTATTATACATATACTCTCACCTGATCTAGGGAGATAGTAACTATTAACTAGAGAGTGCAGATATTAAGTGGTTTGTGCCCGTAGGCTTAGTAGTGTTTTTTTTGTTAGTGTAATTAGAGGCAACTGATGTGTTGGGTAAGTGGCTACTGAAGAGTCTTTAGTAACCTGGCACTGTACCAGTATTTAACCAATGCTAAATAGGAAGGCCTAGGTCATGAGCAGAATTTGCATCAATAGGTGTATAATTAAAAGATAGACAACATGGGGCCATGTGCAGGAAAGTCCTGATATCTCTGAAGCCCGGTCCTTTATTTGCTTGTTGTTTTTTTCCCCATGGTGCAGTGTACCCAGATATCGCCTCAACATCGCCTCTACAACCCAAAGGGGTAGCTGGTTTCGGTTGAACACTGGGTAAATCGTTGTTAACACATGGAACTAATTATTTTCTAATGAAGGTAGTTAATCAAATATTCTACTTAAAACAAGTAGTCCCAAAGCAGGAAAAACAAAAAAACATTAACTAGGGTTTAAAACAATCACCTTAGGATCATACATTTTGGTTCACAATTGCATCATAGCCCCATCCCCCTCTTCCCATGACTCCCTCTTGATTTACCAACCTTACTATATTACTGTGTTTTATATTCAATGTCTCAGATAATTACAGAAAAACATGGTAACTTTTTTATTTTTCTATAGTAACCCATCATCGTATAGCATTTTTTTTCAAAGTGTATGGATTTTGCATGATATTGTTGTCTGTGACATATGATGTATGTACAAATTCAGTAAAACTTTAATAAAAGTTCAAATTATAAAAAAATTATACAATAGAGAATGAAAACATGGAACTCTAAATCAGTATAAGTAGACTAGGTTTTAAAATACATGCAATACTTTTGGTGCAATAAAGCTAGTTCTGAAATAGAGGGAATTTATTATCCATTACTGAAAAATATACTGCTGACAAAATGCCAACACTACACTGTATTATGTGGCATAAAGTAGCTCGAATAATGAATTGAATGCAATATATAGTATCTCCTTTACTGTAAACTCATTTGTGCAGGGTCTTTTCTTATTGTCTCTGTTAACATTATTGTGCATGCCAATTACTTGTTAGGAAATGCCTTTATTCAATAATTGTAAAGCACTATGTAACCCAGGACATACTTGAAAACATACTTGAAAATGAGAGACCTCCCAATGTATCTTTCCTGGTAAAATATTTTATAAATAAATAAATAAATGTTGGTGCTACATAACTGCCAATAATGATAATAATAATTTTAATAAAATATAACATAGTAAACCATCACTTATTTTTCATCATAAAATATCTCACGTCTCTCAGTTTTCATAGGGCAATGATTAATAATAACATGTTTTGGATATACTGGGCAAAAAGGGGATCTTCTGTAGTTCTAGTTCTGCAGCTAATGAAAGGTATGTTTCTACAACATATTTGATATCTGTTTAAACTTTAGTAAATACATAATTTTTTTGCCACATTTAATTATATGCATTAAAACATATGTATTTTAAAAATAGTGTTCTGTTTAAATTATGTGAATGTGAACATTTTGTGTTTTTTTTATTTATTTATTTGTTAATCCTTGACAAAATGGTACAACACTTTAAAATAATGCTGACACCTGATATTGGACACTGAACTGACACGTGTACAGGCTGTTCTTAGTGTTATTAACTAATTAATAATCACTTTCTTAAAATTTCAACTCTTTCCCCATATTTCTACCTACTAAACATTGATTTACTATTACAAGACAAAGAATCAAAATACCTTATTTCTCAATACCATTATTACCTTATCGTTTGCTTGATATTGGAAAAATACTCAACTTCCGTCTTGGATGGAAATTTTAGAAGAAATATAATATTAACATGGAACATAGAAAAATACAAAAAAAAGTGGAGCAAAATGTAAACAATTGTGAGGCAGTTTACTAGCTAAAGTAGTAAAACGAGGGTAGAGGGAGATAGGGAACCTATTAACCTATTAAATTAAATAGTAGAGATAACAGATACTCTCTCCCTGTCAAATAATGACTCTGTCTCATGGGTAACGAAAATGGTAGGCATAAGTAATAATAAAAAATAGAAAAATATTTGTAAATATAAGATTATAAAAATATGAAGAAAGTCTCTCTTTGTAGATAGTCTCTATTAGTTATATCTTAAGTAAAATTATATTTATATGTCCATCTCCAATACAGCCTTATGTGGTAACAGCTATTAAGCACACCTTTTCACCAATATGCTAAATTTCAGAAATTTTCAGTATAGTATATTCAGTAAAGTATATAAACTGATAACTATAAAGATCAGAATCCAGTATTGTTAAAAAATACATTACTTTATTTGGGTAAGAAATATGAAAAAAAAAATCTGGTCCATATAGTCTTTCAAGTTGAGATATACAGGAAAAGTACATAGTAAAAGATTGTATCTAGTGCAAAGTTGTTGAATATGAAAATAGATACAGAAAATTCCTGGGGCTCAGACGTGATACTGGTTTCTCAGCGTCCCGAGTAAGTTTCAAGCTGTTAGATGGTTTGCAGGATGCTATGAAGTTTGAAGTTTGAAAGGTCCTGGATCGGTGTGATGTGAGACTCAACAAGCAGTTTACAAAATGCACTACATTGATTTATTCCTTATATGATGTTGGTAACTACTTTTAGCAAACCAATACACTCCATATGTAAACCCTAACATTTTTACAGTCCCAATCAGCTGTTACAGAACTGAAGAAAGTGAAGGAGAGATTGTGCAAAACTGACACTTATAGGCATGTGATTCACCCAACTGCAGGGCAACTCAAATCAAGCATCTTTATGTCTTTGAGGAACAACCAAATGGTTATTGGTTTCATGTGCCTTCAAATGATGATGAATCTTTTTTTACAGAAGCTGTTGCTATAGTAACTGGGCTTAGTCATAGATACCAAATTTTGTAAATATTATAACTTTTTAAACAGTTAGTGCTAGCACAAAATCTAGAGATTTTTCCTTGCAATGATAAAGTATGAAAACATTGTTTGCCACAGACATGGTTTAAGCCATCGAGTTCCCACTGACATAATAATTACAGGGAGTGCAGAATTATTAGGCAAATGAGTATTTTGACCACATCATCCTCTTTATGCATGTTGTCTTACTCCAAGCTGTATAGGCTCGAAAGCCTACTACCAATTAAGCATATTAGGTGATGTGCATCTCTGTAATGAGAAGGGGTGTGGTCTAATGACATCAACACCCTATATCAGGTGTGCATAATTATTAGGCAACTTCCTTTCCTTTGGCAAAATGGGTCAAAAGAAGGACTTGACAGGCTCAGAAAAGTCAAAAATAGTGAGATATCTTGCAGAGGGATGCAGCACTCTTAAAATTGCAAAGCTTCTGAAGCGTGATCATCGAACAATCAAGCGTTTCATTCAAAATAGTCAACAGGGTCGCAAGAAGCGTGTGGAAAAACCAAGGCGCAAAATAACTGCCCATGAACTGAGAAAAGTCAAGCGTGCAGCTGCCACGATGCCACTTGCCACCAGTTTGGCCATATTTCAGAGCTGCAACATCACTGGAGTGCCCAAAAGCACAAGGTGTGCAATACTCAGAGACATGGCCAAGGTAAGAAAGGCTGAAAGACGACCACCACTGAACAAGACACACAAGCTGAAACGTCAAGACTGGGCCAAGAAATATCTCAAGACTGATTTTTCTAAGGTTTTATGGACTGATGAAATGAGAGTGAGTCTTGATGGGCCAGATGGATGGGCCCGTGGCTGGATTGGTAAAGGGCAGAGAGCTCCAGTCCGACTCAGACGCCAGCAAGGTGGAGGTGGAGTACTGGTTTGGGCTGGTATCATCAAAGATGAGCTTGTGGGGCCTTTTCGGGTTGAGGATGGAGTCAAGCTCAACTCCCAGTCCTACTGCCAGTTCCTGGAAGACACCTTCTTCAAGCAGTGGTACAGGAAGAAGTCTGCATCCTTCAAGAAAAACATGATTTTCATGCAGGACAATGCTCCATCACACGCGTCCAAGTACTCCACAGCGTGGCTGGCAAGAAAGGGTATAAAAGAAGAAAATCTAATGACATGGCCTCCTTGTTCACCTGATCTGAACCCCATTGAGAACCTGTGGTCCATCATCAAATGTGAGATTTACAAGGAGGGAAAACAGTACACCTCTCTGAACAGTGTCTGGGAGGCTGTGGTTGCTGCTGCACGCAATGTTGATGGTGAACAGATCAAAACACTGACAGAATCCATGGATGGCAGGCTTTTGAGTGTCCTTGCAAAGAAAGGTGGCTATATTGGTCACTGATTTGTTTTTGTTTTGTTTTTGAATGTCAGAAATGTATATTTGTGAATGTTGAGATGTTATATTGGTTTCACTGGTAATAATAAATAATTGAAATGGGTATATATTTGTTTTTTGTTAAGTTGCCTAATAATTATGCACAGTAATAGTCACCTGCACACACAGATATCCCCCTAACATAGCTATAACTAAAACAAACTAAAAACTACTTCCAAAAATATTCAGCTTTGATATTAATGAGTTTTTTGGGTTCATTGAGAACATGGTTGTTGTTCAATAATAAAATTAATCCTCAAAAATACAACTTGCCTAATAATTCTGCACTCCCTGTAGCTTAATTTACACAACAAATTATGTTTAAATGAGTAAAGTCATGTGTAATGTTTGAAAAAGGCTGGAGCCATGCTGTTATCAGAGATGGGATAAAAAAAAAGAGATTAGATAGCAAGGATAGATAGATAGATAGATAGATAGATAGATAGAATTAGAATTACATAGGCTAAAAAGAGACGTGTGTCCATCAAGTTCAGCCTTCCTCACATTTGTTTTCTGCGGTTGATCCAAAAGAAGGCAAAAACCCAGTTTGAAGAACTTCTAATTCTGCAACAAACCAGGGGAAAAAAAACCTCTTGACCTCAGAATGGCAGTCAGATTTATCCTTGGATCAAGAAGCTATTACCCAACAGTTGAAAGATTATATAATTGAATTTTCTGTATTTGCAAGTATGCATATAGTTGCTGTTTAAACATCTGTACGGACTCTGGTAAAACCACTTCTTCAGGCAGAGAATTCCATATCCTTATTGTTCTTACAGCAAAAAACCTTTCCTTTGCCTTAGACTAGATAGAGAGATAGACAGATATGAAACCAAGATGGCTGCACTCACCTGAACTTGCGTACATTATAAGGGTGCTGCTGGGTCAAATTCATACAAAATTCAGCACACTCACTCATTCACTAAACAGCAATTTTAAAGCAAATTCATAGATAGATAGCTAGCTAGATAGATAGACTTTGTGTAAATAAAACATATCTGTTCTTTCTATCATTTTTAAGATTAACTGTCCAAAGCTACTGCAATAAATATTTTTGGATGTTTCTCTTTATTATGCTGCTGCTGCTGCACTTACACAGAATCTTCCCCTTCTCCCTTCTTTCCCTAGCAGACACATTTTTTGTCTTAGGTTAAATTCAAATAGGAAAACACCTAGAGATTTTTATGCAAACAGACATGCAAAATACAGACTTCTTTTCTCTGTGCTTATCGGCGCAGATTTAGCACAAACTGAACTGCTCACTATAGGTGAAATAGCTGTTTATAACCTTTGGTTTTCTAAAAATCTAGACATTTGGTAGCAATTTTCCTAATATATTGAAAATTTTACTAACTATAATTTAAGATTACATTGTATCTATCATGACAGATACCCTTTAATGTTGCAGCCCTATGCTACAATTGTTTTTGTTTTTTCACATCAATCTACACTCAATACCACATAGCAAATGACAGATTTTTGATACCATTGTAAACATATTAAGCATAAAAAACTGAAATATCACATTGACATGAGTATTCAGAACCTCAACTCAGCTGAAGCACTGTTTGCAGTGATCACAGCCTCATTTATTTTTTTATATGATGCAGCAAGCGTTGTATACTGGATTTGGGTAGCTACTGCCATTCATTTCTACAGATCATCTTAAGCTCTGTCAGGTTGGATGGGAATCATTAGTAAATAGCCATTTTCAGATTTACCCAAACATGTTTGATTGAGTTTAAGTCTGGGCTCTGAATGGGAACACCAAAGACACTCACGGAGTTGGCATGACACTTTGAATTGAAGCCAAACAATTCAATCTACATTTTATCACACAAGAGAGTCTTTTTTTTTGTCACAGTCTAAGAGGCCTTTAGGTGCTTTTTTCAAATTCCAGATGGGCTTTCATGTATTTTTTTAGTGAGGAATGGATTCTGTCTGGCCAGTCTGCCATAAAGGCCAGATCAGCTGAGTTAAAAAGGGTCTTCTTTACCTCTGAAATATCTTCTTTCTATATTTGTGGAGTATATTTCTTATAAATAATAATAAATATAATAATAATAATAATAATAGCTGTCGTATGTGGTGAAATAATTAATTTCAATCTAAATTCATTTAGTGGGTGTCCCCCAGCCATAAATCATCTTTTTTCCCAACATTAATTTCCTTTATTGGTGCCACAGGCAGAATTTCATCATGATCCAGATGAACATACTTTTCCATTGCAGTATTGTTTGATTCATGATTCAGCTAAATTGTGGCTCAGAGTTTGGGAATTTGTATAATCACCTGATCCGTCCAAATTCAGATGAATTGCAGTTCATAAAACAAATCTCCAAGTCTACTGAATACTTATGTCAATGTGATATATCAATTGTCTAGTAAAACAAGATGTATTAATAAAGTATCATGCTTGGCCAACATATTACAGTACTTTATAGAGCTGCTGCATTAATGCCGCATAAACATGTTAATTTACTAGAGCATGCCATCTCAATAAATAACAATTTAATTTGCTGTCAAAATTATTTTGACTATATGATATGATCTTTATTAGTTTGCATATCTTAATCGATAACCCAGAGGGAATAAAGCTCTCCATATTTGTGGAGAAAAATGTACTGGATTTTTCAATTGTCCAGGCGCATGTTTTGAGGGCTAAGACTTCAAACGTCTACCCCTATGGATACCATAGGCATTTCAGAGTATAGTAAATTGGAAGTAGTAAAACTGATGTTTTCTATCTTGCCACCATAGCAACCACAAATAAATGATAGAAAATGTACATGCTTCATCTTCCACTGAGAAAGCAAAGGATATCTGAGTGTAACTCCCTTATTTCCAGTGTTGTTAAGTTTCACCAATAAGATACCTATCACTGAGATCAGATCACCAGGCTACTAGGAAATAGTTTGTGGAGTTCAGTAAATGAATTTATTTCTATATGTAAATGTATTTTAGCAAATATGCCCCCTACTAGAAAGGATTAGAGTAATGACAGTTCAGAGAACACTTAAATGATATACAATTTTGGGGATCGAGTAAATTTATTTCCTGATTTTTTTTGATTTTTTTTTTACCAGATACCAGACTATTCCAAATTGGATGTGTATATTTGGTGTGACTAATCATATTTACAACATATGTGCTTTTACTAAATATCTGATTTGTGAAGCTGTGGAAAAGCAATAACCTTTATTTTAAAACAGTCCTCTTTCATAAAACACAATATGTAGGTGGAAATTCTTACTCCATAAACATTGCAATTATCGACATTCTACTTTAATAAAATCAACAATGTTCTGTTGTGGAAATCGTTTTTTTTCAATTTTGTTTTTTTTTTACTTGGGGTCAATTTTGTATAAATAGGGAAACAATTTTATAGCGTATATGAATTGCATTCATCATTTTAACACAATATTCTGGTCCTGTATGATGCAGTTCCATTTCTAAAAATAATTCTTCTACAGGAATTGTTAGATTGCGTATACTACAAAGTTCTATTTTCCAGACTAGCTCTACTCAAGGCAGAATTGCAGCCTCTTTGAAATTGATGCTGCTTCTATTCAGTAACCATAAACGTTGATCTGACCTTTTGTAATGCAATACACTTCAAGTGAACTGCTAACTGATTTTACCTTACCATTCTGTACAAAGATTTTACTGAGATAAATCTCAAATATCTTTATATCACTGTTCACTGGATATCACGAAGAAGCAACATTTTTTACTGGCACAAGGACAATGCATTTGCACAGAGCTATTTCAAGTCCACAATTAGACATTTACAAATGAAAAAATATTAACTAATAAATATTAACTATATCACTTTGTGTGTGTATGTATGTATTTATGTATATATAAACAGTGTGTGTATTTTGCATTGACTGATCATGGTAACGTGTAAGGTAAAATATTAAAACGAAAGAAGATTTGTGATCTTGCAATAGCAGGTCAAGGACAAATATGTTGTAAATATGTAGTGTTCCATTTAACTCCTCCAGTCTGCATGTAGGAAAATAATAATTCTGATCTTATTGGCCTTTCGGCCCAATAAAAATTGGAATATAGATGATAGGCACTGACTCTATTGTAACTTCAACAAAATGTTTGGTGCCAAACCTTTAGAACAGTATGAGGTTACAGCAACAGATTTAGTTACTTATATTTTGTCTGAGGTTTCCATGACCATACATACAATAAAGAAAGATCATTCTTATAGAGAACATTTTAGGCAACTACTAATTCAAGCATTTCTTCTATAATAAACCTACCCCTGGAACACCAACGTTTTACTTAGGAATGACTATAAACCAGAGATGTAAAGCATACCTGAATATACGGATGATAGTATCGTAACATAAGTTTAATCTCAATATCTCTGATATTGCTTATTTATTATGGCCCTACTTTTCTAATATTCATCTTAACCCCTTAAGGACTGGACTGTTTTTGTGATGTCGTACATTTGCGACCAGGCATATTTTTACACTTTTGTGGTGTTTGTGTTTGACTGTAATTTTCCGCTCTCTCATTTACTGTTCCCATACAAATTATATATTGGGTTTTTTCAGGACAAAAGGGGCTTTCTTTACATACCATTATTTATATAATCTCATGTATTTTAATTAAAAAAAATAAAAAAATATGATGAAAAATTGAAAAAAATACATGTTTTTTGACTTTTACTTGAAAAATCTTTTACTCATCTTCAAAAGCGAATGAAAAAAACTGCTAAATAGATTCAAAATTTTGTCCTGAGTTTAAAAAAACCCAGTGTTTACGTGCTTTTTTGCTTTTTTTTGCATGTTATAGGGCTATAGGTACAAGTAGGATATTGCGGTTTCAAAACATACATTTTAAAAATGTATCAATAGTGACATTGTAACACTATTATCTGTCATAAATCTCTGAATCACACCCCACATGTACATATTTTTTTTAAAGTAGACAACCCAGGGTATTCAATATGGGGTATGTCCAGTCTTTTTTAGTAGCCACTTAGTCGAAAACACTGGCCAAAGTAAGCATTCATATTTGTTTGTGTGTGAAAAAAGTAAAAAAACTAAATTGAACGCTAATTTTGGCCAGTGTTTGTGACCAAGTGGTTACTAAAAAAGACTGGACATACCCCATTTGCAATACCTTTGGTTGTCTTCTTTTGCAAATGGTATGCCATCATAGGGGTAATTCTTATTCCTGGGCTACCATACGCTCTCAAAGGCAACGTAACCAACCTGGCCATTTTCAATGAAAAAATATTTGACCCATATATTTGACCTTGTAACTTTCAAAAATGCTATAAAACCTGTACATGGGGGGTACTGTTTTACTCGGGAGACATCGCTGAACACAAATATTAGTGTTTAAAAACTGGAAAACGTATCACAACAATTATATCATCAGTAAAAGTGCTGTTTGTGTGTGAAAAATGCAAAAAAAGTAACTTTCACTGACAATATCATCGCTGTGATATGTTTTACTGTTTTGAATCACTAATATTTGTGTTCAGCGAAGTCTCCCGAGTAAAACAGTACCCCCCATGTACAGGTTTTAGTGTGTCGTAGAACATTACAGGGTAAAATACAGTGCTAGCAAATTAAATTCTCTGGAATTTCGGCCTGGGTTGGCAGGCAGGTCCCTCAAATTGCAATCAATAAAATTACTGAATTATGTAAAAATATTACATAAATACGCACGTAGAATTTAAATATATATGCATATTTATATATTTGAAGTCTACGTGTATATTTATATAATTATTTATGTGATTTTGTATATGGACATATGTATATTTCGTATTATTTTTATTTATTTATATATACATAGATATATAAACAAATTCATTCTAAGTGTATTTTGATATAAATATATATATATTAATTTTAAAATACAGTTAGAATAAAATTTCATATAGATATATATTTTTTTTCAATTTTTATTATTATTTTTAAAAAAATTAATTTAATTTAAATTACTTATTATTTATATTTTATAATAATATATATATATACAATATATATAGTTATTATATATATTATATACTTGTGTAATTTAATTATAAGTGTATTTTTATATTAATATATGTACATATTAATATAAAAATACACTTAGTATGACATTATATATATGATATATAGACATATATTATATAGATATAATATATGTCTATATATCATATATACATGCACATATATAATTTTTTTTATTTTTAATTAACATTAACTTTATTTATTTTTTGATTTTACACTAGCAGGGAGACTGCCCGTCAGCACAGACAGTTTCCCTGCAGGCAGACACATGGACACCTATTGTGACCATGTGATCATTGTGTTGAGCAATCACATGGCCCCAGGGGTCCTAATCCAGTGTGGGGAGACTGTCTGGGCTGCAGGCAGTCTCCCCACAACGGGAGCCACGCTGATTGCCGCCGGGGGAACGACGGCGATCAGGTAAGTAACTAGGATCATTAGGACGGTTCAGGACCGTCATCGGTCGGCAATAGCAAAATGCCGATGACGGTCCTGAACCGTCCTCGGTCCTTAAGGGCTTAAAGGACCACTATAGTGCCAGGAACACATACTCGTTTTCCTGGCACAATAGTGCCCTGATGGTGCCCTCACCCTCAGGGTCCCAATCCCGCTTGGCTGGATAGAGAGGAAGGGGTTAAACACTTACCTTTCTCCAGCGCCGGGCTCCCTCGGTGCTGGAGATTCTCCTCCTCCTTTCCCCGTTAACGGCTGAATGCGCAAGAGCTGTGCGCGCATTCAGCCAGTCTCATAGGAAAGCATTCTCAATGCTTTCCTATGGACGCTGGCGTCTTCTCACTGTGAAAATCACAGTGAGAAATGCGGAAGCGCCTCTAGCGGCTGTCAATAAGACAGCCACTAGAGGCTGGATTAACCCTAAAATAAACATAGCAGTTTCTCTGAAACTGCTATGTTTACAGCAGAAACGGTTAATCCTAGGTGGACCTGGCACCCAGACCACTTCATTAAGCTGAAGTGGTCTGGGTGCCTACAGTGGTCCTTTAACTGTAAGCTAACTCGGAGCAAATTCTTACTCCTAGTTAGCTTCAGAGTGAGCAGATACCATTTATTCTACATATTGTTTAGTGAATTGATTTTGGCGTATAGCCCATACATTCCAACCCAGCATTATCCAAACCTCTAAAACCATATTGTTTGGAGTGTTACTTGTAAGTAAAGACCCTAAGAATGTATTCTATCATCCATGTGATCAAATAGTGGTTTTAATAATATTGAATGGTGTAAATTGTTTTTCTAATGTATATAGACACCTAATCATAGTCTATTCTTTTAAATGTACATAGATACTGTTTTTTTTTTTTATCAATTAAACTGTGTACTGCAGAGAACCTTTGCTCTACATACCAATGGATTCATTGCAGCAGCTTAATGATATAGTCAAAATCTTTACATTTTTTCAGTGTTGCTTTAACCCCTTAAGGACACATGACATGTGTGACATGTCATGATTCCCTTTTATTCCAGAAGTTTGGTCCTTAAGGGGTTAAATAACCATTCTCACTTTAACAGTGTCAGCTCTAGTGCAATGCTTGTTATTTTTAGACAAACAGATAGATAAGACAGACAGACAGATAGATAATACATGATCTACTTTATTTCAATTACATTAGGTTTGTAAAATGGTATACTATGACATATATTTCATTCCAATACATTATTATATATATATTTACACAATTCATATATTTATATGGTTTATATTAAGAGTTAGATTTCAAAGAAAGATGCTGATATTTAACTATAACAAATAGCAACATTCAGAGTTGTAATACAAATTGGCAGTGAAAACTGCTTAATCATAAAGAAAGATAGGAGCATACAAAGTACACCTATAGTTAATGAGGGTGGAGAGGATCTATTGTTTTACAAGGAAGACAGGACAGGAGAAAGCTTTACAAAATAAAGGAAGGAAGGAAAGGGGAAAACTTCAGGGTAGGGATTTAAAAAAATATATTTTAATTAAAATACACAATACTGCAAAAATGAAACAATAAAAGTTAACTTTAGGTCAAGTTAAAAATGGGACCAAATTATGCATACATAGAAATGGTAATGGTATATTCACATATATAAACTCAACAAGATTATAGTACTTATTGGTCAAATTGTAGAACCATTTAAAAAAAATACACAATGGCAAGTAAAATTGCTATGCTAAGATGCAATCACAAGCTTACATTATTACATATTGTATTCACATTAATATATAACATATTTATGGCAGTGTTCCTTCTCTCAGTATGTAACAGGGTAAAACTATATAAATTGCAAGTGTTGTAGTACCAGCTAATTTAACTGCTATTCAAGGTCTTCTAAGATTACAGGTTGTTTTCTTTAGGCATATGAATTGAGCTGGAAAGCTGAGCTGAAGCGGAAACTAAACTCCTTAAGAATTTGGTGCATACCGGCTGGCTTCTCTTTTGCCTGCCAGGCATTCTCTGGTCTTAAATTTCATTCTTTATCTACTAAAAAGCATTGTAATCAGCATATCAAGGCAGGTATTGTCTAGCCAGGATGAGGCATTAAGAAAAAAGGTAAAGTTACACCTTGTTAGTTAAAGAATTTAACCCCTTTAACTGTCAGAGTAGCGTTTAAAATATTGCAACTAAAAGAAGAATGCATGTTTAATATATAATAGATGTACAAATTAACATACATATATAATAATGATAAAAGTATAGTAAACATTGGTATAAAATACGATTTTAGATAATTTAAAAGCCCTTAAATATTTAACTTTGAACCCATCTTAGGCTTTGATTTAATATTGCTGAATAAGCTTTCCAGATAATTTTTTTTTTTTTAGTTAAACTTTTAAAATTATTTTTTTCAGCAAATAAATACATTTATAAAACATATTGTAGTTTTAAAACATTAAAAATGGTTGGATCCATGTATGTAACTTTACTTTATATGTCTGCTGTACTTTAAATGTTGGTGTTTCTCAATGAAAGAATGCCAGGTAACTAATTTGCAGGGCCATGTCCTGGTCTCAGCAGAATCATTGTTGCTTTAAATGTGCGCTATTTTTTTATTGCATACATTTCACAGACCCTCTCCCTTCCTGCTCAGCCCCCCATCCCTTCACAGATCCCCATTCTCTCCCTGCACATATTCCCCCCTCTCTCCCTGCACCCTCACAGTCCCTTCCCCCTCCCTCCTCTGCACAGACCCCCTCTATCCATGCACCCACAGAAACCTTCCCTCCCAGCATCCTTACAGACCCCCTGCACATATCCCCTCTCCCCCTGCACAGACCCCCTTTCTCCCTGCACCCTCCCATGCCCTCTTTCTCCCTGCACCCTCACAAGTCCCTTTTCTCCCTGCACCCCCACAGTCCCCCTCACTCTCCTGCACAACCCCCACCCTCCCCGCACAGTCCACCTCCCTCCCCTGCACAGTCCCCCTCTCTCCATGCACTCACAGAATCCCTGTTCAGTAAGTGCCAATACAATTGTTAGTGTCACCAATAATTCCACATTGCCACTTTATTGATGAAACTGACAATTGTATTGGAACTTATTCAATGAAAAAAATCTTTTGTTATGGAAAAGATTTTGTATTTGGGTCAAGATAGGGGTGCAAACTCAGGGACAGCCCAGGGCGGCAAAAGCTCTAGCTACGCCACTGAGTGTAACCACATACTCAGGACCACCAAAGAATCAGTCATGTTGATAGACAAGGTGAAGGGTCCATGCTGGAACATGTTCAGTTTGATTCTGATCACATAGAGGATCCTGAAAATCATTTTTCTATTACAGTCTACTCAAGCTTTATCTGGGGAGATATTACACTTGGAGAAGGAATTGGCTGATTGCCTTTACAGAAAATGTCCCATTGTTTAAGTTGCCAAAGCCAATCCTGGGTCATATTAACAGCCGAGGTAAATTTATTGCCAGAAATCAGTTGAACAGAGAAGCCCCACTGCTCATTTCTGGCAATGGCTATACTGCAGCACTAATTGAGCTGTGAAGCTCTGTACACTTAGTGCTACAGTGACAGCTCATATCTCTCTCTGCAGTTGAATGGTGAAGAATGAGAGATCTGCAAAAACCTTCAAGTGAGAGAATTGATCTGAATAGCTTTCCAAGTCCATTGCTCTCCTCACTGTGATGTCCTTGCCATTATAGAAATGCACTCTGGTAATCACACCATGGGGGGGGGGGTGTCTTTGGGTTGTCTGATTTAGGCAAATGGTGGATCTGATCTGGGAGGACAGTTTCCCAGGCATTTTCAGGCAAGAGTGTAATTGGGAATTCTTGTAAATATTGGGCCAAGTCCCCCAACTAGACAGTCTCTGAGATACCACCAATGCAAAGATTATTGCTACCAGTCTTCAAGATCAGTGAGCTTTAAAGTAAGCATTGTTATGATGCACAATAATGTTTTAAGGGAGCTGCGGTCCGGTAGCTCATTTTTTAAGGAATCAGTAAGGCTATCAATGTCTCTTGGAACTCCTGTAAAAGGGAGTGCATCTATGTCTGAGTGTTTGAGTCAATAGGAGTAGGGAGACCAAGGGTGGAAGAGATCAAAGATAGTGTATGCTAGCTCCATCTGAATTCACATATTCTGCCATGTTTGGGTTTGTGGTCAGATAAGGAAAGCTTAGTCTGGCAGGATATCCTGAAGAAGTGCATGAGCCAAAGCAAGATTATAACATTCCCCTCTCCCTTTTGCTCTTGATCAGGCTCAGGTAGGTAATATTTCATGAGTATGGGTCCAGTAAAGCATAGGACAGCACTAAGGCATGATTGCTCATCTCAACATCCTAACTCTACTCCCCCAATTATGCTTATTTCTTACAGCAGGATTGAGTTATAAGTAGATTTGTGCATGCTGAATTTATGTGCTTCTGTTTGAATGAACATATTAAATATAAAAAAAAAAAATTGTTTGTGTGCTCCGAAATTCATCAATGTGGAGTTTCAGTCTGGATTAATTGTAAGTGTGCAGTTACTTTGGGAAAAACGATTTAGAAGAACAAAAATGGGCCAATCAGTGTACTTTAAAATATCAATATATATATAGTGATGTCGCGAACCCGAAATTTTCGGTTCGCGAACGGCGAACGCGAACTTCCGCAAATGTTCGCGAACCGGGCGAACCGCCATAGACTTCAATGGGCAGGCGAATTTTAAAACACACAGGGACTCTTTCTGGCCACAATAGTGATGGAAAAGTTGTTTCAAGGGGACAAACACCTGGACTGTGGCATGCCGGAGGGGGGTCCATGGCAAAACTCCCATGGAAAATTACACAGTTGATGCAGAGTCTGGCCTTAATCCATAAAGGGCAGAAATCACCTAACATTCCTAAATCACAATGGATATGGATTGACACCTGACATATGACATATTGACACCTTGACATATGGATTGACACCTGTCCTCAGAGCCCCTGATACACACTGACACAGAGCAGATTAGAGACTGTTCCTCCTACATAGGGTCACTTGGCAGATATGGATTGACACCTGTCCTCAGAGACCATGATACACACTGACACAGAACAGAATAGAGACTGTTCCTCCTACATAGGGTCACTTGGCAGATATGGATTGACACCTGTCCTCAGAGCCCCTGATACACACTGACACAGAGCAGAATAGAGACTGTTCCTCCTACATAGGGTCACTTGGCAGATATGGATTGACACCTGTCCTCAGAGACCATGATACACACTGACACAGAGCAGAATAGAGACTGTTCCCCCTACATAGGGTCACTTGGCAGATATGGATTGACACCTGTCCTCAGAGATCCCTGATACACACTGACACAGAGCAGAATAGAGACTGTTCCCCCTACATAGGGTCACTTGGCAGATATGGATTGACACCTGTCCTAAGGATCCCTGATACACACTGACACAGAGCAGAATAGGGACTGTTCCTCCTACATAGGGTCACTTGGCAGATATGGATTGAAACCTGTCCTCAGAGACCATGATACACACTGACACAGAGCAGAATAGAGACTGTTCCCCCTACATAGGGTCACTTGGCAGATATGGATTGACACCTGTCCTCAGAGACCATGATACACACTGACACAGAGCAGAATAGAGACTGTTCCCCCTACATAGGGTCACTTGGCAGATATGGATTGACACCTGTCCTCATAGATCATGATACACACTGACACAGAGCAGAATAGAGACTGTTCCTCCTACATAGGGTCACTTGTCAGATATGGATTGACACCTGTCCTCAGAGCCCCTGATACACACTGACACAGAGCAGAATAGAGACTGTTCCCCCTACATAGGGTCAATTGGCAGATATGGATTGACACCTGTCCTCAGAGATCATGATATACACTGACACAGAGCAGAATAGAGACTGTTCCTCCTACATAGGGTCACTTGGCAGATATAGATTGACTGTTCCCCCTACATACACACTATTGGATCTTGCAAAACTTACCAAGGATCTAAATCATGTTCCCGTATCGTACATGAAAAACCTACTCATACAAAATCTCTTCCCAAACGTCATTTCGTTCAAAGTGGAGAGAATGTTAAAAAAATATATTTTTGTTCTGAGTGTGAGAAATGCTTTTCAGCCGCTTCCAATCTTAAGCATCATTTGAGGAGCCATACAGGAGAGAAACCTTATATTTGTTCTCATTGTGGGAAATATTTCTCTCAAAGAGGCCACTTTTATACTCAATCTATAACAGTGAAAAAAGTTTTTTGGTTTTAAATGCAAGCTATTGTGACACCAGTGAGTGGGTGGTTGCACTGGGCACAGTATCCACTGTGAGCATGACACACCCGCTTTGAGACAACTAACTGCTATTCAATCTATAACAGTGAAAAAAGTTTTTTTGGTTTTAAATGCAAGCTATTGTGACACCAGTGAGTGAGTGGTGGCACTGGGCACAGTATCCACTGTGAGCCTGACACAGACGCTTTGAGATAACTAACTGCTATTCAATCTATAACAGTGAAAAAAGTTTTTTGGTTTTAAATGCAAGCTTTTGTGACAAAAGTGAGTGAGTGGTGGCACTGGGCACAGTATCCACTGTGAGCCTGACACATACGCTTTGAGACAACTAACTGCTATTCAATCTATAACAGTGAAAAAGTTTTTCGGTTTTAAATGCAAGCTATTGTGACACCAGTGAGTGAGTGGTGGCACTGGGCACAGTATCCACAGTGAGCCTGACACAGACGCTGGCAGACAACTAACTGCTATTCAATCTATAACAGTGAAAAAAGTTTTTGGTTTTAAATGCAAGCTATTGTGACACCAGTGAGTGAGTGGTGGCACTGGGCACAGTATCCACTGTGAGCCTGACACAGACGCTTTGAGACAACTAACTGCTATTCAATCTATAACAGTGAAAAAAGTTTTTGGGTTTTAAATGCAAGCTATTGTGACACCAGTGAGTGAGTGGTGGCACTGGGCACAGTATCCAATGTGAGCCTGACACACCCGCTTTGAAACAACTAACTGCTATTCAATCTATAACAGTGAAAAAAGATTTTTGGTTTTTAAATGCACGCTATTGTGACACCAGATATGAGTGGCACTGTGAACTGGCAGAGTACACGCTGTAGGGCTGACACACTCACTTTGAGACAACTAACTGTTATTCAATCTATAACAGTGAAAAAGTTTTTTGTTTTTAAATGCAAGCTATTGTGACACCAGTGAGTGAGTGGTGGCACTGGGCACAGTATCCACTGTGAGCCTGACACAGATGCTGGCAGACAACTAACTGCTATTCAATCTATAACAGTGAAAAAAGTTTTTTGGTTTTAAATGCAATGTATTGTGACACCAGTGAGTGAGTGGTGGCACTGGGTACAGTATCCACTGTGAGCCTGACACAGACGCTTTGAGACAACTAACTGCTATTCAATCTATAACAGTGAAAAAAGTTTTTTGGTTTTAAATGCAAGCTATTGTGACACCAGTGAGTGAGTGGTGGCACTGGGCACAGTATCCACTGTGAGCCTGACACATACGCTTTGAGACAACTAACTGCTATTCAATCTATAACAGTGAAAAAGGTTTTCGGTTTTAAATGCAAGCTATTGTGACACCAGTGAGTGAGTGGTGGCACTGGGCACAGTATCCACTGTGAGCCTGACACACCCGCTTTGAGACAACAAACTACTATTCAATTTATGACAGTGAAAAAAGTTTTTTGGTTTTAAATGCAAGCTATTGTGACATCAGTGAGTGAGTGGTGGCAC
Source organism: Pelobates cultripes (assembly GCA_933207985.1). NCBI lineage: Eukaryota > Metazoa > Chordata > Amphibia > Anura > Pelobatidae > Pelobates > Pelobates cultripes. Next base: position 191,199,160 of record OW240916.1, read on the forward strand.
TGGGCACAGTATCCACTGTGAGCCTGACACAGACGCTGGCAGACAACTATCTGCTATTCAATCTATAACAGTGAAAAAAGTTTTTTCTTTTTAAATGCAAGCTATTGTGACACCAGTGAGTGAGTGGTGGCACTGGGCACCGTATCCACTGTGAGCCTGACACACCCGCTTTGAGACAACTAACTGCTATTCAATCTATAACAGTGAAAACTGTTTTTTGGTTTTAAATGCAAGCTATTGTGACACCAGTGAGTGAGTGGTGGCACTGGGCACAGTATCCACTGTGAGCCTGACACAGATGCTGGCAGACAACTAACTGCTATTCAATCTATAACAGTGAAAAAAGTTTTTTGGTTTTAAATGCAAGCTATTGTGACACCAGTGAGTGAGTGGTGGCACTGGGCACGTACTCCACTGTGAGCCTGACACACACCAGCTTTAGAGACAACTAACTGCTATTCAATCTATAGTGAAAAAAGTTTTTGGTTTTAAATGCAAGCTATTGTGACACCAGTGGTAAGTGGTGGCACTGGGCACAGCTATCCACTGTGAGCCTGACACGGAGCAGCAGCCAGACAACTAACTTTGCTATTCAATCTATAACAGTAGAAAAAAGTTTTTTTTGGTTTTAAATGCAAGCTAATGTGACACCAGTGAGTGAGTGGTGGCACTGGGCACAGTATCCACTGTGAGCCTGACACACCAGCTTTGAGACAACTAACTGCTATTCAATCTATAACAGTGAAAAAAGTTTTTTTGTTTTTAAATGCAAGCTATTGTGACACCAGTGAGTGAGTGGTGGCACTGGGCACAGTATCCACTGTGAACCTGACACAGATGCTGGCAGACAACTAACTGCTATTCAATCTATAATAGTGAAACAAGTTTTTTGTTTTAAAATGCAAGCTATTGTGACACCAGTGAGTAAGTGGTGGCACTGGGCACAGTATCCACTGTGAGCCTGACACAGACGCTGGCAGACAACTAACTGCTATTCAATCTATAACAGTGAAAAAAGTTTTTTGGTTTTAAATGCAAGCTATTGTGACACCAGTGAGTGAGTGGTGGCACAGGGCACAGTATCCACTGTAGGCCTGACACAGACGCTGGCAGACAACTAACTGCTATTCAATCTATAACAGTGAAAAAAGTTTTTTGGTTTTAAATGCACGCTATTGTGACACCAGTGAGTGAGTGGTGGCACTGGGCACAGTATCCACTGTGAGCCTGACACAGACGCTTTGGGCCAACTAACTTTGCTATTCAATCTATAACAGTGAAAAAAAGTTTTTTGTTTTTAAATGCAAGCTATTGTGACACCAGTGAGTGAGTGGTGGCACTGGGCACAGTATCCACTGTGAGCCTGACACACCCGCTTTGAGACAATAACTGCTATTCAATCTATAAGAGTGAAAAAAGTTTTTTGTTTTTAAATGCAAGCTATTGTGACACCAGTGAGTGAGTGGTGGCACTGGGCACAGTATCCACTGTGAGCCTGACACACCCGCTTTGGGACAACTAACTGCTATTCAATCTATAACAGTGAAAAAAGTTTTTTGGTTTTTAATTGCACGCTATTGTGACACCAGTGAGTGAGTGGTGGCACTGGGCACAGTATCCACTGTGAGCCTGACACAGACGCTGGCATACAACTAACTGCTATTCAATCTATAATAGTGAAAAAAGTTTTTTGTTTTAAAATGCAAGCTATTGTGACACCAGTGAGTGAGTGGTGGCACTGGGCACAGTATCCACTGTGATCCATACACACCCGCTTTGAGACAACTAACTGCTATTCAATCTATAACAGTGAAAAAAATTTGGGGGGTTTTAAGTGCACGCTATTGTGACACCAGTGAGTAAGTGGTGGCACTGGGCACAGTATCCACTGTGAGCCTGACACAGACGCTGGCAGACAACTAACTGCTATTCAATCTATAACAGTGAAAAAAGTTTTCTGTTTTTAAATGCAAGCTATTGTGACACCAGTGAGTGAGTGGTGGCACTGGGCACAGTATCCACTGTGAGCCTGACACAGACGCTGGCAGACAACTAACTGCTATTCAATCTATAACAGTGAAAAAGGTTTTTGGGTTTTAAATGCAAGCTATTAAGACACCAGTGAGACAGTGGTGGCACTGGGCACAGTATCCACTTTTAGCCTGACACACCCGCTGGCAGACAACTAACTGCTATTCAATCTATAACAGTGAAAAAAGTTTTTGGGTTTTAAATGCAAGCTATTGTGACACCAGTGAGTGAGTGGTGGCACTGGGAACAATATCCACTGTGAGCCTGACACACCTGCTTTGAGACAACTAACTGCTATTCAATCTATAACAGTGAAAAATGTTTTTGGGTTTTTAAATGCAAGCTATTGTGACACCAGTGAGTGAGTGGTGGCACTGGGCACAGTATCCACTGTGAGCCTGACACAGACGCTGGCAGACAACTAACTGCCATTCAATCTATAACAGTGAAAAAAGTTTTTTGGTTTTTAAATGCACGCTATTGTGACACCAGTGAGTGAGTGGTGGCACTGGGCACAGTATCCACTGTGAGCCTGACACAGACGCTGGCAGACAACTAACTGCTATTCAATCTATAACAGTGAAAAAGTTTTTTGGTTTTAAATGCAAGCTATTGTGACACCAGTGAGTGAGTGGTGGCACTGGGCACAGTATCCAGTGTAAGCCTGACACACCCGTTTTGAGACAACTAACTGCTATTCAATCTATAACAGTGAAAAAAGTTTTTTGGTTTTAAATGCAAGCTATTGTGACACCAGTGAGTGAGTGGTGGCACTGGGCACAGTATCCACTGTAAGCTTGACACACCCGCTTTGAGACAACTAACTGCTATCCAATCTATAACAGTGAAAAAAGTTTTTTGGTTTTTAAATGCACGCTATTGTGACACCAGATAGTGAGTGGTGGCACTGGGCACAGTATCCACTGTGAGCCTGACACAGACGCTTTGAGACAACTAACTGCTATTCAATCTATAACAGTGAAAAAAGTTTTTTGTTTTTTAAATGCAAGCTATTGTGACACCAGTGAGTGAGTGGTGGCACTGGGCACAGTATCCACTGTGAGCCTGACACAGAAGCTGGCAGACAACTAACTGCTATTCAATCTATTATAGTGGAAAAAAAATATTATTTTTTAAATGCATGCTATTGTGACACCAGTGAGTGAGTGGTGGCACTGGGCACAGTATCCACTGTGAGCCTGACACAGACGCTTTGAGACAACTAACTGCTATTCAATCTATAACAGTGAAACAAGTTTTTTGTTTTTTAAATGCAAGCTATTGTGACACCAGTGAGTGAGTGGTGGCACTGGGCACAGTATCCACTGTGAGCCTGACACAGAAGCTGGCAGACAACTAACTGCTATTCAATCTATTATAGTGAAAAACAAAATATTTTTTTTTAAATGCAAGCTATTGTGACACCAGTGAGTGAGTGGTGGCACTGGGCACAGTATCCACTGTGAGCCTGACACAGAAGCTGGCAGGCAGGCAACTGCAATTACATTACACAGAAAAAAAAAAAGCAGACTTATGTTCTTGCCCTAAAAAGGGCATTTTGGGGTGCTGTCCTTACAGCAGAGATCAGATGAGTCCTTCAGGACTGTAGTGGACACTGTATACCCTAACCTAGCTATGCATTTCCCTATCTAATCAACAGCAGCTACACTTTCCCTCCTCTCACTAAGCATGCAGCTTGAGAATGAATGTAAAATGGATGCCTTCCAATAGGTGGGAGGGTCTGCTAGGGAGGGTGTTCTGCTAATTGGCTGGAATGTGTCTGCTGACTGTGAGGTACAGGGTCAAAGTTTACTCAATGATGATGAATAGGGGCGGATCGAACCGCGCATATGTGGTGAACGCGAACATGCTATGTTCGCCAGGAACTCTTCGCCAGCGAACCGTTCGGTGCATCACTATATATATATATATATATATATATATATATATATATATTATAGTACTGCTCAAAGGAGGTTGAGCAGTAAAAAAAACTAAATTTATATTTTTATAAATGATCTCTATTAAATATATAAATATATATATATATCTTTTTTTTACTGGTTGTCCTTTTTTTCCTGATATTGTTCACTTCTCACTTCATCTGTAAATAAATCAATCATGATTTTACTGTCAGAACTCCAAATAACTAATCAAATTAAACTGTGCGTCCATTGTTTGTTGTGTTTGTTTTGTTATATTTCTATATGATAATTTGGTGTTTATCTGGTGTAATCTAGTTGACTCTCTAATTATTCAAAATTTTGATGAATCCCAATTAATTTTAAAGTGTGTAGTGCCCAGTGAATGATCTGATTGGACACCATTAATCACAGAAAACCCTGTAAATATAACAATCAAAATATCAAAATACCCATGTTGTGTAGATAGATAGCATGTACTCTAGTAATAACGTAGAAACACTTGTCACTGTTGCATTCTTTCAAATGTGTGAGAGTACATCACTGAAGCCTGTGGACAATTCTGCAAGACTCAGGAATTCTTCAAAGACCTATTCATGCAATGTCTAAGCCATCACTAAGTTACTAGGCATTCACATAAGCTGGTGGTAGAGCATCTTTAATGTTGTTAATGCATATCTCTCAAGTGTCAGGGATACAAGACAGTCCAGATTTGGAACTCCTGTGGCACCATTCTTAATTTTTTAATAATGTTCTATATATGGAGACAATATGAAAAATTCCCAAAATAGTATCAACATTTTATTTGTAATGGGAAAATACATAACTGGTCCTCAGATTGGGATCTAGATCTGTCCTGCTACTTTATTCATCCCTTATCCTCTGTCTTGAGGGAATAATTGGACTTCTGATGCAATTTATCATGACAAGATCTTGGTCTCTACCCACAGGACTGTCAGGTATCAGCCCTTCAATCCAACCCATCTTCCAGGCAGCTATTGTTCATCCCTTCTGCCTGCTTCAACACCATCTTTACAGTTAAATTGCTATATTTAACACAAGGGCAAGCATTTGAGAGGCCCTTATAAAACTTTCAGTAACACGACCAAAGATATAGGTAGTAATAAAATATACCTTTTAATTTATGTCATTAAAAATTATCCACGTTTCAGCCCCAGTACATGGGCTTTCATCGGGATGGCAATAAAAATGAAAGCCCATTTCCTGATGAAAGCCCATGTACTGGGGCTGAAACATCGATATTTTTTAATGACATAAATTAAGAGTTATACTTTATTACTACCTATATCTTTGGTCGTGTTACTGAAAGTCGTTGGAGTGCGGTCATTTTCAGTTTTTCTGTATTTTGTGGCTGACCAGCACCGGGCATTGATTCCCTATTCCAGGAGTGCAAGCATCATGATTTTTATATATATATATATATATATATATATATTGTGGTCAGGGACAATAAGCCAAGTTATAGTGGTTGTTCGGTGCTGAAACCGACGTTTGGGTAGGCCTGTGAAAAGAGGGCCCGCCAAAATTGAATAGCGTGATAAAGGGAGTGGGCTGAACCAGGACATATCGGCCCAGAGGAAGGGGAGGCCTGTGTATTTATAGGCTGGATAACCCTTCCCACAACTTCAGACTCTGCCAACAGGCTCAGCCTTCTCATCTATATATCTATATATATATAGAGAGAGAGAGAGAGAATGAGAGAGCGAGATAGATGTAAAAAACAGATGCAATTTGTATCTTGTAATGCCTTTTTTATTAGACTAACAGAATTTTTTAATGACAAGCTTTTGGAAGAACATCCCTTTCTCAAGTCTGAAGCATTTCTGAGCAAGACGACACATAGAATTCAAAGTTGAGTTGTGATACAGGGGTTAAAACAACTGGTGCAGATAAGACAGGTTTGACAGAACATATACACCATTCTTGCAGAGGGTTGTAAATAGCTTATGTGAAGATCACAGAGTGAGGGGGGAGAGAGAGAAAAAAAAACAACAAGCGAACAGTGCAGAAGATGGTGCTAGGGGGAAGTATTAATATAAAGAATGCACGAATTCCCATCCAAGAGTTACAGGATATGCATGAAGGCCTATATCCAGCATACACAGACATGTACACATTCACACTCATGTACATATACATATACACAAGTAGTGCATATGTATGAGTATACACAAGAACATACACACTATACACAAGTACATACAATATACATATAAATACAACTGAATGCCCAAATATATGTACATGCACACCTACACATAAATCCACACACAAGCACCAATACATGCACCTACACATATACCAATGTGCCTACACATACATAGACCCATATATATGTACACATACACCTATTTACATATACACACATGTATGTATGTATATATACACTTTATACATGCGCACACACACACACACACATAAATACATGCATGTTTACGCATATACATAAATACATGAACAAATATACATATACATACACACAAACATATATACATACATGCACATGAGCTCATATACACAAATATAAATGCACAGTCGCATATATAAGCATACATGCATAAGAGTATGGGAAAGCATAGGTCTATACACAGTACTTTGTCTATTGATAGAATAAACATATTGGAATGCATTTTAAAATGTTGATACATATGACAGAACAGTAAGATAATGCTGGGGGAGTGTTGTAAAGTGTTGGTAGTGGGACATGAAGCCCAAATCAATATTTAGTCCTCTATTCTTGCTGTTTAGCAATCTGATCATTCTGGCTTCAAATGTTTTTCTTTTTTGGGGTATTTAAAAACCCCCTTTCAGTACTTAGATGTTTAGGTCCATGATTGAGTGGCCAGGCTGGGTAAGAAAGATAGATAGATAGATCGATCTTTAGATAGATAGATAGATCACTTCATCTGGGCTTCCCTGATTTGCACTGGCTGATTGAGTCTGTTTGACTCCATACGAGGGCCAATATTCTCTGGGCAGGATCTAGAACTCAATCCCGCAGGCCATAAAAGCTTTTCATAGCATATAAAAGGTAATGAGGGAGTGGGCGGCTATTCCTGGCAACAACACAGAAAAGGCAATGAGTGCATTTATGTGAAAGGAGAAGACACATCTGTCACATCATTAAACAAGATTTCTCTGAGTTAAATCACCAAAGGTTGTACTTTTATATGTTTTTATGTGCATGGGGCTTAATAGGTAGATGTGAATTGAAATTGTTTCTGTGTGTTGCTAATTGCATGGCTATTAATGGCTAGTTTTGTCTACATTGCTAATCCTGTATATGTCTATGTCAGGTGTTCTCAACCCAGTCCTCAAGTACCCCCCTAACAATCCAGAATTCAGGGATTACCCAGTTGTGTTTAAGGTGTTTTTAGAAGAAAAAAAAAAAACATTTTAGACACAACAGGGTAATCCCTAAATCCTGGACTGGTAGGGGGTACTTGAGGACTGGGCTGGGAACCACTGGTCTATGTAAATGTGGCCCTGCAAAATTATGTCACTCAGGGCCCTTATATGGTAGAGGTTTTTTTTTGTTATTGCTTGGGTTATATAGTTCTGCAAACAGAATATCTAAAGGGTTATAATGATAGTCTCTGCTCACACGCAGACATGATGGGATTTGTTGTGCCAGAAGTACCATGCATGGACTATAGGAACACATTTATTTATAGCTCCTTTTCAGCTGAGATCATTTCATTCTACCTCGGAGGGCCTTTTATTCATGTACATAATGCCTTCCAGGATACACCTCTAGTTGCTTACAAGCCTATTTTTTCCTCAACACATTGAATCTACAAAGAAGTGATCAGATTATATCACAAAAAAATTCATTCTTCACCCAAACCACATTAAATCAGTGAAGCGTTCAAGGCATATTTATGCTGGTGAGAAAATAGATTCCTAAATGTATTTCATCTAAACACTACTGCCTTCTTAAGCAGCCGCAGCAAAATTGAATTACTTGTATTACCTTACAAATTCAGTAAAGAGGAAAATGTGTATCATGGTTGTTCTTCTGTGGTGTACTAACGCTTATTTGATATATAAAAGCATTTGATTCACAAATGACTTGAGCTTATAGATTCAATTGAAGTAGATCCCTTTATACCTAGTCACACTTTTTTTATGTTCAGTCAGGTAAATCAAAGCTGACTTCCAAGCCTGTAACGTGCAACGAATAGACCTTATAATATCTTTTTAAAAGACTCATGTTTCCTGTGTTTGTCTGCACTTGTCTGTAAGTATATAGATTTAAATGTTTAAAAATCATTATACAATTACTAGGATATATCGTAAAGTATTTTAATATATGCAATAATACAACCTTTTAATATTTGCAGTTATTTAGTTTCAAATTTGTTATGTAATCTTTACAAATCCTGTATACATTAAAATATGTTATGCGTTCTGTATATGTATTCTTTATTCCTTACAGTATGAGCTAATGTGCTTTCTAGATATTCCACTGAAATCAAGTGGCTGACTAATTGTTTGGAGGACTGGCAGTACCTCAGTATTCACTAGTTAAAAAATGGACAGTAACAAAAAATCAGTCATTTGCTCATAATAGCTTTTAAAGTATTGCATGTTAATACATATTTCAAATTATTAAAATGTAATTTATAAGGTCATATTTAACAGAATGTGTTTAACAACTTTAAAATTAAATCAGTTCATTAAATGAATACTATAGAGTTATGAATACAAACCTGTAGACGCTATAGTATCCCTGTCCCTATCTAGCTTAGTTCTCCCCCATTTGACATAAAATTAAGAATATAAAGGTTTTACTGACCTTTTTCCTGCACCAAGACTCCCTTAGGTGCTACTTACCTCTCCGACTTATAAAGGAAAATTTGGGACCTGATGTGTACTCACAGTAAGTGCAGTGCAGTTTCAATGCTTTCATATAGGCTTCACATGGCCAAGTTTTACTAAGTCAGTGCAGCAGAAGCACCTACAGTTCCTGTCAGTATGATTGTCAGAATGACTTTCAGAGATGGTACCCGTGTCACATGCTACAGTAGAAAGGCAGAGAGAGATTAGGGAGATTAATGTGTGGAGAAAGTCGTGGTGTAGGAAGGTGTTTGGGCTTTTTAGAGGATTATCTTGAAATAAACATTTAAAGTCATGTTTCAGTGTTTGCAAATAACACAACACTCAGTAAAGTAATAGAATTTGAGCAGGGTATTAATTAAATGGCAGATAACATTTTCTGTAGATAAATGCAAAGTTATGAATTTTGCGGTAAAGAATGCATTAGCAACTTATGCCTTAAATGGTAGTGAATTAGGGATAACAGCGTATGAGAAGGATTTGTTATGGACAACAAAATAGGCAACAATGTGCAATGTCAATCAGCAGTTCTTAAGGCCAGTAATTTATTGTCATGCATAAAAAGGGGCATTCATTTTTCAGATGAAATATAATTTTGCCTCTTTACAAATCAATGGTAAGACCACACCTTGAGTAGGCTGTACGATATTAGGCACATGTTTTAAAGAAGAATATTATGGCACTAAAAAAAGTGAAGAGATGGGCTACAAAATTAATAAAAAGGAATGGAACATTTTAGTTATGAACGGTTAAGAAATTTAAATCTGTTTTGTTTAGAAAAAAAAAGTGCCTCAGAGGGGATATGATAGCATTATACAAATATATTTGGGGCCAATACAAACTGTTGTCTGGAAATCTATTTATAAACAAGACTATACAAAAGACACCAGACTACGCATTTAGACTGGAAGAAAGGAGATTTAGACTAAAGCAAAGGAAAAGATGGGTAATAGCTTCCTGATCCAAGGTGAGATCTGATTGCCATTCTGAGGTCCAGAAGGATTTTTTCCTAGTTTGCTGTAAAATTAGAAAGTGCTTCAAACTGTTATTTTGTTTTTATTATTTTGGATCAAAAGCAAAAACACATGTGAGAAAGGCTGAACTTGATGGACGTGGTTCTCTTCTCAGCCAACTATGTAAATATGTAATGAAATTCAGCCATCCCAATTTTTTTACTTTTAATTTTTATTTTCAGACACTATGGTTCAGCCAAAAAATGTTTTTGATTGTGCACAAGTCTAATGTAAATCATAACTTAATTATATCTTGATGTTATGGTTGCAATTTTTTTTAGTACTTAGTTATAAATATCACAGACTTGCAACATCTCTGCCTGGCTGTTGTTTAAAGGTAATTGCAAAAAAAGTTGAAGAGTAACAAACAAATCCATAGAGTATTTTGGCACAGAGAATCGTTTTCACGCCAAATTATATAAAAATTTATATTTATCTCCAAGCAAAAGTCGTGTCAGTTACTATTCTTCAATTATATTGTCTTGAACGATTAAAAAACAAACGTTTCACATAAAAATTACAAATACAACTTAAATTCACAGGAACAAAAGGTCCTAAAATTATTTACCATAGATGACCACACCATTTCAATACATTCAGCAGATAGGGAGGATGAGTGATAGCACTGCAAGTAATAATCATAAAATATTGTGATCAACATATATTCACTTTTATAAAATCTACCTCAATTTCTTGAAAGAGAGTCTACAAAAATGAAAAGCTATATTCATTTTTAGTAAGCTGTACAACTAGTAATGCCTTTAGGGTTTTAGAAATACTTATAAGCAAGACATTTCACCATTTTTATTTATCTATTTTTGTCATATTTACTGTATTTGAGAAAAACAATGTTTTTTTGCTTTCATACTATCATTTCCGACCTGCAGGAAATTTAGCTGTTTAACTCATTCTAAACAACAAAGAAATTTATTTTTGTTAACCCAGGTATTTTTATACTCCCAAAACAACAAATACATTTTTTTTTTAACCCAGGTATTTTTATACTCCCAATTTCTATTACCTAGTCAAAGAAATGTCTGTGTAGTTGTTTGACAGTGAATTTAGGAAACAGTGATCATGCCATTCATAACACACTTTGGTTGTCATCGGTAATATTTACTTTTCTCTGAGAATGTTCATTCATACTGTGTAAATGACACCAATGGAGTTTATAGGGATATACACTATTATGGCACACCTCACAACTTTAGCAGTCTTCATGTGTTAATTCTCTATATTGTATGCTTCCTGTGAGTAGAACTATCCACACTGACATCTGTGAATTGTGTGTGCAAGAAAAATATTTATACTTACCCCACAGGCCTCAAACAATGCCAATCCTCCCTTGACCAAATATGTCTCACATAAAAAGGTTCAAGGCATACATCACTCCCATCACAGTAAAGGCTGCTAAGGGAGACTAATGTAAAGTAAAACAGTTAAAACAATTCTAGTCATATATAGACAAGTATATAGCAAAATATGGAAATGTTTAAATTAAAGGAGGAAATAGGATGAAAAATGCTGGGATGAATAGGGGAAATAGAAAATGACATGTAAAGACAGAGATTGAAGAGCTTATGAAATGCTGATTTGCTGAAGAGGTTATGAAATGCTGATTTTGAGCAGAGGATAGTGGAAAAATTAAAGAAAAGAAGAATCATTAAAACATAACAGAGAAAGAAGTAATGGAAAACTGTGTAAATTGAGACTATGAAAGGAAATGTGGAATACAAGAGGGGCTGCATACAGGGCAGTGTGACAACATATGGGGCACTGTGATGACATTAGGAATGTTGCAACATGTGGTCAAGAATTTGAGGGATAATTGATTGTGAAACATATAATTATAAGAAATGAATATATAAGATGTGAGATTATTATAGCATACACAAGACGCTGGTCACATGAAAAGGACTGGACCATTTGGAGCTCAGAAAATTATGGCAAAACATTACTATCCGAAAGCGTTATTTATTATGTATTACTTATGCCCATTCTGAATTTGACTAGCCCTACAAAACATTATTTTGGCACCAGAATGTATAGTACATACCTTTTTAGAATTTATAAAAACAAAAAACTTTTAGTAATTTATTTTAGAGAGGCAAGCTCATATCACATCACTATACCTCTTAGAGTTCCCTGAAACTAGGAAGCTATACGGAAATGTATGATAATGCATAGAAAAATACAATTAATAATATGAATTAGTTATTAGATCAAGATCTCGTTTTTTTGTAAAGCTCTGTTATATTCAATAAGTTAATTTTTTTTTTCATGACAACCTGTATTTTCATCAGTTATTAGCTGTCACCACCTAGTTATATTAACTTATACATGGGATACAGGAAGGTCATTAATGTGGCTCCTTAGCATATTCCTTTATAGCAAGTCTCTGATGGAGATACATAAATAACATTTTATTTGGAAAGGTGCACATTCAGATTTTCAAATTTATTTTCTGATTAAAAATCAATACAAGGTGATCTAAAATGTACTTTGAAAGAAATAATAATGAAACAAATGTTTGTTTTTTACTTTTTTTTAATTTAACAAAAATATTTATACTTTTTTTTTAATGGTAGATCATACCAAATGCATATACAGCAAAAATGTGTGTTTAGCATACTATTTATTTTTTGATCTGTCTCTTCCAACATTGCCATATATACTTGGTCTACAGGTGATACTCGAAAAATTAGAATATCGTGCACAAGTTCATTTATTTCAGGGGAAACTAATATATGAGATAGACGCATTACATGCAAAGCAAGACAGTTCAAGCCAAGATTTGTCATAAATGCGATGATTATGGCTTACAGCTCATGAAAACCCCAAATCCACAATCTCAGCAAATTAGAATATTGTGAAAAAGGTGCAATATTCTAGGCTCACAGTGTCCCACTCTAATCAGCTAAGTAAGCCATAACACCTGCAAACAGTTTCTGAGCCTTTAAATGGTCTCTCAGTCTGGTTCAGTAGGAATCACAATCATGGGGAAGACTGCTGACCTGACAGTTGTGCAGAAAACCATCATTGACACCCTCCATAAGGAGGGAAAGCCTCAAAAGGTAATTGCGAAGGAAGTTGGATGTTCCCAAACTACTGTATCAAAGCACATTAATAGAAAGTTATGTGGAAAGGAAAAGCGTGGAAGAAAAATATGCACAAGCAGCAGGGATGACCGCAGCCTGGAGAGGATTGTCAGGAAAAGGCCATTGAAATGTGTTAGGGACTTTCACAAGGAGTGGACTGAGGCTGGAGTCAGTGCATCAAGAGCCACCACACACAGATGGATCCTGGACATGAGCTTCAGATGTTGCATTCCTCTTGTCAAGCTGCTCCTGAATAACAAACAACGTCAGAAGCGTCTTACCTGGGCTAAAGAAAAACAGACCTGGTCTGTTGCTCAGTAGTCCAAAGTCCTCTTTTCTGATGAGAGCAACTTTTGCATCTCATTTGGAAACCAAGGACCCAGAGTCTGGAGGAAGAATGGAGAGGCACACACTGCAAGATGCTTGAAGTCCAGGGTTAAGTTTCCACAGTCTGTGTTGATTTGGGGAGCCATGTCATCTGCTGGTGTTGGTCCACTGTGCTTCATTAAGTCCAGGGTCAACACAGCCGTCTACCAGGAGATTTTGGAGCACTTCATGCTTCCTTCCACAGACGGGCTTTATGATGCTGACTTCATTTTCCAGCAGCACCTGCCCACATTGCCAAAGGCACCAAAGCCTGGTTCAATGACCGTGGGATTACTGTGCTTGATTGGCCAGCAAACTCACCTGACCTGAACCCCATAGAGAATCTATGGGGCATTGCCAAGAGAAAGATGAGAGACATGAGACCGAACAATGCAGAAGAGCTGAAGGCCACTATTGAAGCATCCTGGTCTTCCATAACACCTCAGCAGTGCCACAGGCTGATAACTTCCATGCCACACCGCATTGAGACAGTAATTGCTGTAAAAGGGGCCCAAACCAAGTACTGAGTCCATATACATGCTTATACTTTTCAGAGGTCCAATATTGTTCTATGTACACTCCTTGTTTTATTGATTTCATGTAATATTCTAATTTACTGAGATTGTGGATTTGGGATTTTCATGAGTTGTAAGCCATAATCATCGCACTTATGACAAATCACAGCTTGAACTATCTTGCTTTGCATGTAATGCGTCTATCTCATATATTAGTTTCCCCTTTAACGTTGCATTACTGAAATAATTTAACTTTTGCACGATATTCAAATTTTTCGAGGATCACCTGTATAGTGTTTACTAATATTGAGCGTTAAAAGGACACCTTGGGCAGCAATACAATGTTAAAGGATTCTTCCATCCCTTACAATTAATGAGTAGTTTTTACCTCACAATGCCTGATTTGGCATACCTAGCTGGGTCCACCACCTTAATAAATGATTTAAAAAGGTTTTATTAGTTACCTGACATCCAGTACCAGGGGAAGCTCCCCATAGCTAATATATTTTACACTGTATTTAGTTTATTTGCCATATAAATTGTACTATTTATGTGATTTCATTCTGTTATCTATATTTTATTACACTATGTTATTATACTAATTGGGGTGTAAGCTCAGTTGTAAAACAAATGAATTATTATTTAGTTGTTTTTAACTCATGCACGACTATGCATATGTTGGTTATGATGACCAACCTGATGTGTCGCGCTAATCCTTCACAGGTTATTTATAACCATGAATATCTTGAAGAATCTATAATGTTATCATAATTAAAACATATGGAATAGAAAACATGTGCATGTTGTGTCCTAGAAAATGAGTTTTCTTTTATGAATAAAATTTATGAATTTTATGCTCTATAACTAGTAATATGCTGTTTCCAGCACAGATATATCAATACAAAATAGCATTTCCCCTGGAATTGTTCTAGTACTTTATGGAACACCACAAACTTGTTGAGGTTATGAATGATTCAATGCCTATTATACTAGCGTAAAGAAGATGGATAATGATGTAAAGTATTCACAACAGTATATATTCTATAGTGCCAGGAAAACAAAGCCATTCTCCCTCGAGCTTCCATTCCCGCAAGTGCTAAAGGGGTTAAAACCCCTTCAGTCACTTTCCTGAATGCAGCGCCGATGTCCCTCAGCGCTGGGTCAGGCTCCGCCAACACTCCTCCCCCATCAGCCGGCAGGGGAGACATAATGGGCAATGCTATTAGGATTTCCCCAGAGGAAAGCATTAACCAATGATTTCCTATGGGGTTTCCGGTGAAGCCGGAAGTCTTCATGCATAATGTGAGGATGTCCAGTGTCATTTAGGTGACCAAAAGTAGAGGAAGAGTTAACCCTAGCAAGTACCACTGTAGGGTTAAGGGACATGGGACATTGCACCCAGACCACTTCAATGAGCTGAAGTGGTCTGGGTGCCTATAGTATCCATTTAACCCTCCAAGGCAATTATTGCAGTTTATTAAAAATTGCAATAATCACCACTGTAGGGTTAAGAGACCTGGGACACTGCACCCAGACCACTTCAATGAGCTGAAATGGTCTGGGTGCCTACAGTGTCCATTTAATCACATGAATGCTGTCATCTTGATTCCATAGCTGTAAAGTCAGATTTCTAAATGATTATGTTATGGATGGGATTTAAATCATATTTAAAACTATTACTTGTAAATCAGAGATATTTTTATCATGCATTTTGACTGGGTTTTGTATTTAACAAAGTGTATTTATTTAGTTATTTTTTACTTTCTTTATTCTTGTTCTCATTGATTCTTTTGTAATCTGTTCTCGTCTTTGTAAAAAAAACTTTGTGAACAAATCCATTCAGCTTTGTAGCTGATATTTTCACTTAAATAATTACAGTTCTTGTCTTATTTTTCTTGTTTTCTATCATTGGAAACTCCTGTTATTTATAAAGACACATTTTAACATGATTTACTTTTTTGTGTTTTGTGCACCTGGAAACCAAGATATACGTTACAATCAAGTGTGTAACTTTATATTTACTAGAAAGGGGTAAAAATGTACTCCTTGCCATCGTTTTTATGAAAGGCAATACCAATTTGTTGTTTCTTCTCCTCTCTTCTATAACTCAGTTAAGGTTAGTCCATTAAAAGCTAGACAGGTACCTCGTGAGGGTAGAATTTGTGGCTTTATTTTTTTTGCACATACTCAGAAAAGTTGGAGAATGTAATAGGATTGCTGGATTACCGTACTTCTGTGGAATGGATATCAATACCACAAGCATGTCCTGCTTAGCAGTATGTGAAATTCATCCCCAGGATGAATCAATTAATTGAATTAATTCATTGCATCCAGGATACTGAAATAAATGCTGCAAGCACATAAATTCTAAGTGATTTCAGGCTGCATTTTCAATCCTTCCTTGACAGCCTTAAGAAATGATAAGTGTCACAACACAGAAATGCTGAAAACTGGCAACTCTGTTTGTGAAAGGTCACATTTTTACAATTTTATAAAAAAAAGTGTTTAGTGGATTTTTTTTTAACAAAAAAGTTTTATTGAGTTTATGCATGCAGAAAATGAATCAAAAGCAACAAGAATAGATATCCCGAGGTACAGCATATTGAGTACATATCATTAGCCTAACATGTCTCTCATTTATACATATTAGCATACATAGTAGGTTGATTGCTTGCAGCACAGTGATTTTAGTATATAATGTCAATACCATTCACATACAGGCAGATAGTCAAATGAACACTATAGCAACATAATTTAAAATGTAACATATAGGCTATTAGCAATAAAACACAATCTCTTAGGGTTTTTAATTCCAGAGGACATCATCAACTATATAAAAAATAAATTACTTCAACTTCACCTGTAGTCAGTATGCATGTCCTATAATGCCTTTATTCTTTTTTTTTAGCTGTAGTTCAAATAAGCAATGTGTGCCATTATCACAAGCACATGAACCAGCCCCAGCCCTAGCCATAAGGTTGATCATTTTCTTTCTGTTCTTCAATACTAAATGGCTGTTGGTTCCTTCTCTCTCACGGTTATTAGGTGTGACGTTCATTTTGAGGACAGAGGCTTACTAAAAAAAAAAAAAAAAAAAAAAAAAAAAAAAAAAGAGATAGCGATATGCCATGCATATATATGTCAAAAATCAAATGTAACAGATGAAAATCGTATCAGAAAAAAAGCAACACATACATAGGGACACCCCAGACTCCTAAAGCACTTTAGCTTGCTGAAAAGCGTGTGAAGAGTGTGTCTTCACGCATAATTGCCAATTTGCCCTTTTAAATTTTAAAAATCCTGTTGGTTTTTTTTAAATTGAAAAAAAGGGCAAATTGGCAAACAGAATCTGCAGCATTAGTGGCATTCTATTTGTTTATAATTATCAACTTATACCAACTGCTTCTGTGGAGTTAGTAGATGAAGTCACACCACAAGACTCAGCCAGGCACCGTAATGAAAGACTTCGCAGGAATAATTTAATTAAATAAATTTATTTTCTTTAAAAAAAAAAAAATCTTTGGATCTGGTGAGTGGGTCATCAATTGCCCAATCACTTTTTACTTTTTGTTATTTTTTTTTAATACCCTTTTTTTCAAATGAATATGATTCCTTCTGCTCCCCTTTTTTACAATTTGGAAAGACCAAACCTTTCCCACATATCCAAGATGAAGCGTGAGTGATAGTCCTTCAGCGTGAATAGAAAAATGCCCATTTGCTTATAATAACTGCGTCTGTGGAGGTTGCAGGTGTAGTCAATGCAAGACTCAGCCAGACATAGAGAAACCACTGCAGTGAAATACATTTGAAAACAGGGGGTCATGAAAGGAGTCATTTAATTTATTATTATTATTATTATTATTATTATTATTATTATTAATATTCAAGCTAGATTTTAGAATACTTAAAAAAAATTCTGAAACAACTTTAACCCCTTCCCAACCTCGGACGAACTAACAACAAAAACTGTCCTTAAGGACCTCGGACGGACCTAGTACATTCACGGCATTCTTAGTACTTACCCGATTGCCGCCATTCCCCCGCCGGCAATCGGTGTTACTCTCCATCTGGGGGGACTATTTGACAGCCTAGACAGTCCACCTCAGAAAATTAGGACCCCACGGAGCATGTGACCGCTCTGATATATATATTATTATTATTATATATCTTATATAGAACGTCATACTAAGTGTATTTTTTATTAATATAAACATATATTAATATAAAAATACACTTAGAGTAAAATTACACATGTATATTAGATGTATATTAAATGCAAACCATTTCTCAGGACATTCCTTCCGCATACGGGCGGCATCATCTGCTTCCTCCAACCACATTCCAGCTCATATAATCAAAACTATGGGACACTGGAAATCTTCTGCTTATACTCTTTACATACCAAACCCAGTTAAAGAGTTATGGCACGCTTTTCGTGATTTGTACAAATAATTGATGTTTTGTAATATGAATAAATTAAATTATTTTTGTAAAAAATATTTATTTGTAATTAATTTTTTTTTAATAATGTATATATATATAAAAACTATATATATTGTATATATTATAAAAAATAAATAATTAATAAAAAAAAATATATATATATATAATTCTATTATATTTATTATATATATATTTGTAGTCGGGGAAATATTGCCCTGATGTTAAGGTAACATAACATATAATTTGTAAACAAACATAGTTAAATAATACCAGCCGGTCGTGGTGTCACGGTTCTCACCGCGACATCACAACCGCCAGACGAGGTCGCCCCAGAAGTGCCCGGTGACGGACTTGAACCAGGGTACCTTGCAGTCCTGGGGCTGCTATTTTGCCTCTGAGCCACTATATCAGCTCAAGAGATAGCCAGAAGTCTATCTTGCCGTGTACCCAGCACTGGGAGCTGGATGTTATTCTGTGGCTGCTCCAACGATCTCAGCACACCTGTGGCTGATCACCAATTAGCCAGGTATAAGACACTGCCTCTCCCTGAGGGCAGTGTCAGTTCATTGACTCTGGTTCCCTTATTTGGTTCCTGTCTTGCTATATCTGCGTTCCAGTATTTCCTGTCTGATTCCGGCTTCTGACCTTGGCTTTCCTCCTGGACTACTCTGATCTCTGGCTTCCCCTGACTTTGGCTTTCCTTGACTACACTTCTGCTAATCCCTGCTGTACTGCTACTTGGAGCATTATTCCTGGAAAGCTCCCATGCACAGACTCACAGATCAGGTGGCATCTTACCTGGTCACCCTGGTCTGTGTCTACTTTGCAAGGGTGAGCGTATAACTCTGCGAGCCGGACTCCCCATCAGGTAAGATCCTGACATAATGAACTGACCATATGGAGTCTGCAGAGTTATACAAATTACTCACCTCCCTGGCTGAACAAGTCTCCAACCTGTCCCAGAATGTTATGGATTTGCAGAGATGTTCATTGGCATTTAAAGGAGCAATACATCCAATCCCGGAACATACATACCCAGAACCCTATGTCATTATGCCTGACAGGTTTGACGGTTCCCGTTCTGCTTTCCCGATGTTCAAGAAGGATTGTGAGCTACTGTTTGCCCTGAAACCTAGAACCTACGCCACCGACCTTATCAGAGTCCGCTCCGCTATTAAACTGTGTACTGGGCGGATTAAGGCGTGGGCACACTAGAAGCTGCAGGAGAGAAGTACTGTCTTGGACTCCTGGGAGTTGTTCATGTCCACAATGGACTCTCAGTGCTTTGCATCAAGGAAAGCAACTCCCAAGCCTACTTGCAGAACCCGGTTGCCTAGAGAAGAGGAATTATTTTATGAATACAAGAATCCCATCTCGCTACAGTCTAAACCTACCTCCAAGGACCTGCCTTGTCATCATAATGTTACCCATGTGGAACTTGGTGTCACATATTCATCCGCTTATAGAAATGTGGTTAATGACATTTACTGTCCACACAGGAAAAGTTGTGCCGAGCAGCAACCTAATCCACAGAAGGGCTAATGCTGAGCAGCAATTATGCAAATGAAACCTGGTAACTGACTTTGGGGTCAAAGGCCGGTTACAGCCTATCAGAACTAAAGGAGGGGTATTTAGGCCCAGTTCTCAGCCTGCTCAGTGCCCTGTCGTGGTTTCCCTTGTGGTTGTCTGAGAGCGCGTTCCTGTTTATAGTTTTCTACCTGGTTTTTGACTTTGGCTTTGTTTATTGACTTCTCTATATTCTGGTATCCTGACTCCTGGCTTTTCTCATCGCTGTGTCCCTTTCTGTGTTCCCTGACCTCGGCTAGTATTTTTGACTATTCTTTGTACGTTAAATCCGGCCATTCTAAGGACCGGTAATACGTTACTTATTTGTCATCCGTGCTGTACAGTTCTACGTGCTGGATCAAACAGTAATCCTGACACTTGGCACTCTAGAGGACAAGGAGGAACCCATGGAGATCGGCTTCATCCGCATTAGAACAAGACTGCCATCTAGAGAAAGAGACCGAAGGAGGGCTTGTTGTCTCTGTTTCTATTGTGGCGAAGGAGGGCACTTTATCTCCCACTGCCCTATTCGCCCAACTCGGCCTAAGCCTCTTCAAGTAGGTACTACTCAGCTTCATCCTATTATCCCGGCAACACAGCAAAAAAAATGTCAAGGGTACTGTCGGATGTTTCCACGTTCCGTGAAGCAGAAGAGTACCCAGACTACGATGGCTACTGATGCCAGTGTCTCTCAAGAACACATAATCGGTGATCATGAGAATTCACCACCTCCAGAATACTCTCCTGTTAAAACTGGTACCATCACCACTTTCTGTCTGACCAAAGGAGAACTACCTGCGGATTGCACCTATGGTACCAAGGTCCACAGAACAGATCTGGAAACGTTTGAAAGGGCTTTGAAAGCCGTGAACTCTGCTCCTGGTGACTCACCTAAGAAAAAAAGTTCAGAGAAAATGACTTCTGGGATCAAGGTACTTACCGCCTCCATCAAATCCATGAATAACCTTGACCTCTTTCCATTAGTACCCGAAACTGGTACCATAAAGTCCCAGGCTGTAAAGCGACTCTGCTCTGGAGACTGTGATTACAAAGACTATCTTAATGATTCTGAGACCGAAGATGAGGAGTACTATTTCCAAGAAGAACCTGTTCACGCCCGGAGGGCGTTCTTGAAGGGAGGGTACTGTCACGGTTCTCACCGCGACATCCCGACGGCCAGATGAGGTCGCCCCAGAAGTGCCCGGTGACGGACTTGAACCAGAGTACATTGCAGTTCTGGGGCTGCTATTTTGCCTCTGAGCCACCATATCGGCTCGAGAGATAGCCAGAAGTCTGTCTTGCCTTGTACCCAGCACTGGGGGGCTGGATGTTATTCTGTGGCTGCTCCAACGATCTCAGCACACCTGTGGCTGATCACCAATTAGCCAGGTATAAGACACTGCCTCTCCCTGAGGGCAGTGTCAGTTCATTGACTCTGGTTCCCTTGTTTGGTTCCTGTCTTGCTATATCTGCGTTCCAGTATTTCCTGTCTGATTCCGGCTTCTGACCTTGGCTTTCCTCCTGGACTACTCTGATCTCTGGCTTCCCCTGACTTTGGCTTTCCTTGACTACGCTTCTGCTAATCCCTGCTATACTGCTACTTGGAGCATTATTCCTGGAAAGCCCCCGTGCACAGACTCACAGATCAGGTGGCGTCTTACCTGGTCACCCTTGTCTGTGTCTACTTTGCAAGGGTGAGCGTATAACTCTGCGAGCGGGACTCCCCATCAGGTAAGATCCTGACACGTGGTGTGCTGGAACCGACAATGCAGTAGGCCTGTAATAAAGAGGGCAAAAAGAAGTGTACCATACTAAATTTATTCATATTACAAAACATCAATTATTTGGACAAATCACGAAAAACTTGCCATAACTCTTTAACTGGGTTTGGTATGTAAAGAGTGTAAGCAGAAGATTTCCAGCGTCCCATAGTTTTGATTACATGAGCTGGACTGTGGTTGGAGGAAGCAGATGATGCCGCCCCTATGCGGTAGGAATGTCCTGATAAGTGGTTTGCATTTAGGCAGAGTCTAGTTAACAGCAAATGGACAGAGAGTAAACATTTTAGCAGTACTGAGAATGGAGCAGTGTAGTTCTAATAGTGGTTGGTGTGGTTGTTTATGGAAAGTGTTGAAAGAGGTGTCCAAAATCTTAACGGGGCACCATTTATTATAGGTAAGGAAAAGAGGTATGTTGACCGTGTTTCCCATCTGGCTAATTTTAGAGTGATGAATTGATAGAACATAATGGTCTAAGGATTTGTTGATATCGGCTTTTTTAATGTAGTCTGTGGCCGTTACATTACAGGTGGTGAATTCCTTTGGATGTAAAAATCCATAAAAAGCTAGATAGATGGCTGTTTTAATTACCATATTGGTTATATGTTCAAAAGGAGCTTTATCTAACAAATTGGATAATGATTGGAATATTTCGTTGTGGGTGGGTAGTCTTTGAGGTGGTAGATGTGTATCTATCTTTTGGATTCCCTTCAGTAAGTTCTTTATCTGGTATAATGAAAGGAATCCTATTTTATTAGGATGTTGTAATAGCATGTGGTGTTGGATGCTTGTAAGATAAAGTTTGATCGTGTTAAGGTAGCAAAAAGAAGTGAACCCAATATAGTTTCCAAAACAAGCATGTCCTGAACTTGAAATTCCGCTATGAACTTAGTGAAAATGTGAAAGGCCCTATCATATGTTTTCCTATCATTAACCGAAAGTGCAAGGTGGGAAATGTTGCGTGCATGAATCAATAAGACATCTAATCCAGGAGCATGTCTTGGAATGACAGAGCAGGGGTAGCCAGCCATGAAGCATAGTCTGGAGGAAGTCCTGAAATCGAAACTGAGACAAGTGATCAGCTGATATATTTGTGACACCTGGAATGTGAATTTAGGTGATAAAAAAACTGGCAAGTGGCCGCTACCCATGTGAGTTTCCCTAAAAATCTCGTAATTACCAAAGATTATGACTGGCCTTTATTAACAATGTGACAAGTGGCTAGGTTGTCAGAAATACATCTGACTGAATGACCGGCCCAGTCTTGCCCCCAGGCAACAGCAGTGATCACAATTGGGTGTCATTCAAACATGGCCGATGTAGGGACGTAACTTCTCTAGGCCATGGACCCCAAAGCCATTGATTTCCACAGTTGGCTGCAAAGCCAGTTTTGGCTGCAGCATCTGTCCAGAGTGTAGGTGAATTGTTGGAAAGAGGGGGGATGAACATGGCTTGCCCAGTCCAAGATGTGAGAAAAATTCACCACATAAGTAAGTCAGCTGTTGCGTGAGTGTCTAAAGTGATGTGTGATTTGTCTGAGGTGAGTTTCGGAACAAGGAAAGTAGGTGGGAAATGAAAGATCTACCCAGTGGAATGATCCTCATGGCAAAATTGAGTTCTTTCCGGTTGCAAGAACCTAGCTGTAAGCACAGCTCAAATCTCGCAAGGCAGCCAAAATGTACCAGATGGCAAGTGTATGATACCTGTGTAAAACCTTCAGACAATCCTTTGGTGAGGAATTTAACCAAGTGTTGTGAGGGGTGGTGTTGTAATAGAACAGCAAATAATGTGACGTTGATGCAAGTGGGGTACGGTTTAGAAAACATTTTTTTTTTTAGGGCACATAGTTTTTGTGTGAGCCCGGAAACAGTGAGCACAAACGTGTAACAGCCTACCCAGCGTATCCTTTAAAAGGTCTTTCCGAGTTAGGGCCTGAATGTCCCTGCTCCACTTCCGCTGAATTAGGTCACAGATTAGTACTGTGTGCTGTGGATGCACAAACTGCACAAGCCAGAGTCCTGAGGCCTGCGAAATGCCTGCAGAATAACTCCCTATCTAACTTACTCCAATTTAAGCTGTAGTTAAACTGAGTCAGAGCTGCAGCCACCTATGCAGAAAAGGAACAGTGGATAGTCATAAAAGGCTGTACCACCGTATTTGTGCCCCAGATCCACCAGCTTGTGCATATATAAGTCCAAATCTTCTCTTTTCCAAGAATATACAGAGCAAAAAACATCCCTATAAATCTCAAAACCTAACACAAATTCAGGTACAGCCAGCTTTTATTTTAGCCTAGGATCTCTTGTCCTCAGCACCACTGAAATGTCCCCATATGCAAAGGTCCTGTTCTCAAGGACATCCTGGGAGGCAATGAGAAGCGAGACAGGTTAACATCCTTGCCTTCCAGGATGTCCTTTTTTAGATTAGCCAAGACCATATGCGATGGGTTGATACTCTCAGGGACCTTAAATGTGGCAAGAGAGTTACCGAGCGTGACAGCCAAACCTGCTGAATCAGGAATAGCAGGCCCTATAGGCATATTGGAGGAACAGACTGCTTCTAATTTCTCCAGTCTATCGCTTATGGTTCCAATAGAAGATATCAACTAGGTCATCATAACATGAAGAGCCGGCATCTGAGTCCCACTAGGTTCTTCCACTGCATCTGAGTTGTCTGTGTTAGTATTGAGCAGTCTGAATAACTCCTCTTTCCTGGCAGTAGCTGGGAAAGGAATACATCTACGGAACTCTGCTTTGAGGCGTGGAATAGTCCATGATCTAAGTGAAGAGGGACTAGTTACTTAAACTCTGTGGGCAGGGGGGCAGGACCTAGCAGGGTTGCTTGGAAGGGACAGCTCTTCTGGTACTTCAGGAACTTGTGACATACTGAAAAAAATAATAATATATATATATATATATATATATATATATATATATATATACAGTAATTACCATGCGTGAGACAAATGTAGCCTGGTACTGGCTGGCTAGCTAGGTGCCAAGCGGTGAAACATTATACAACCACTCAGTGACAGGTGAGGCCCTACTAGCTGCCAAGTGGCATGAGAGGCTCTAACTATGCATTGGCCCAAGGGGATTTGAGGCCACCAAACGGTGTGGAGGGGTGTTGGCCTCTCTGTGATAATGAAAGCATAAGATAGAATGGGAGCGACATTTGAGGCCCTCTCTATGCAACCATGCAAGGCGAATAACTATGCTTTGGGCGTATACCCCTGAGTATGAGGATGGGTGTTGGCCTTGCCAGACCACTATCCAAGGTTTAAGACCAGAAACCATAACCTATTTGGACACCTAAATCCCTGATAGCCAGTACTATCTGCTAACAGGAGAAAGGTATAGGAATTGTAAATTTTGTACCTGAGATAGAACCAGAAAAGATGATTCTTGTAGAATTAGGGTAAAGAGGGTGGCAGTAGATACGTGCGGCGACCTATAGATAAGATGTAACAGGTATCTGAGCATATCGATATATGTGAGTGTGGCCAGATCGTGAGGCCTGAGTAATAATAAAGGAACCTACCCCAAACCTAGATGCGAGGAGTGAAATTGACACGAATGGAAGAAACTTGTAAATGTTACAGTTCTGGTCTGACAAAGGCATCTAAAGGAATTTGAGATGTTAATTGTAAAGTCAGAAGGATTATTTAAATAAGCCGAACTTAAACCAAATTACCAACCTAAAAGGACAAATTTGTCCAGGCAGGAACAATTCCTCTGACTAATCTTCCCCAATGCACCTGTGGGAAGAATATCACAATGACATAAAATGTCAACTTAATGGCAGTGTGATATACCATAAATAACAAGACTAAAATAAAAATAATTATATGCCATTATTATAACCCATAATATCATTGTAACTAGTAGGGGGCACTGTGACTCAAAGTGACAGATATACATACAATTCATCTAATTTCGTGTTAGAGAGGAAATTAGTAACACCTGTCAGTGGGGAAGAGTCATGCGAACAGTCTCTGCATTGCCCTAGTGGTTCGCATATTTCAAAAATACAAATTACGAGAAGGTTCGTATGAATCAAGGTGAACGATTTAAGCATGCGAATATTAGCGTTCGTGCAGTTTAAAGAACCGAAAGCCCATACCCGTGGGAACAAATTAATTTGTACGTGCGGTAATACAAACAGTGCCAAAATGCCTACGAACTATATGCATGAATAAGAAATAGGAATAGACCCAAACCCGGATGACGCTGAAAAGTGCGACCGCAGCCTGACGGTAAGGGTCTGACTTACGGCTGACAATGAGCCGCACCGAGACCAGTCTCCGAGCAAGCCGGGGAGAAGTGGACTTGTAGCGTTTTGATGACCAGAAGTAACCCCTTCTGCTCGCCAGACCAACAACGGTAACGTAGGAGAGGATTGGCAGCTCTTTTTGAAGGGGGATTAAAGCCCCTCCCACAATTACAGGCCCAGCCTTAAATATATCCAAATACATAATTACATAAATAATTTCATAAATATACACGTAGACTTCAAATATATAAATATGTGTGTGTGTGTGTTTATATATATATATATATATATATATATATAAATAAATTCTACATGAATATTCATATAATACTTTTACATAATTAAGTAATTTTATTGATTGCAATTTGAGGGACCTGCCTGACAACCCAGGCCAAAAGTCCAGAAAATTTAATTTGCTAGCACTGTATTTAACCCTGTACCTTTCCATGACACCCTCAAACCTGTACATAGGGGGTTCTGTTTTACTCGGGAGACATTGCTGAATATAAATATTAGTGTTTCAAAACCGTAAAACATATTACAGTAATGATATTGTCAGTGAAAGTGACGTCTTTTGTATTTTTTACACACAAATGGCACTTTCACTGATGATATTGTTGTGATACGTTTTACTGTTTTGAAACAGTGTTCAGCAAAGTCTCCTGAGTATAACAGTACACCCCATGTACAGGTTTATAGTGTTTTTGAAAGTTAAAGGGACAAATATAAGGCTTGAATTTTCTTTTTTTACATTGAAGTTTGCCAGATTGGTTATGTTGCCTTTGAGAGCATAAGGTAGCCCAGAAATGAGAATTTCCTCCTTAATGGCAAACCATTTGCAAAAGAAGACAACCCAAGGTATTGCAAATAGGGTATGTTTAGTCTTTTTTAGTAGCCACGTAGTCACAACGCTGGCCAAAATTAGCGTTCATGATTGTTTTTTGCATTTTTAACACACAAACAAATATAAATGCTAACTTTGCCCAGTGTTTGTGACTAAGTGGCTACTAAAACAGACTGGACATACCCTATATTGAATACCCTGGGTTGTCTACTTTAAAAAAAATATGTGCATGTGAGGTGTGATTCAGAGATTTATGACAGATAACAGTGTTACAATGTCACTATTGATACATTTTAAAAATAAATATTTTGAAACAGTAATGTCCTACTTGTACTTATAGCCCTACAACTTGAAAAAAAGGTAAGAACATGTTAACATTGGGTATTTCGAAACGCAGGACAAAATTTAGAAACTATTTAGCATAACAGATTTTGGGGGTTAATGTTAGAAAAAGTGTGTTTTAAAAAAAAAAAAAATTTTCATCATATTTTATATTTTTTTTATAGTAAATTATATGATATGAAAATAATGGTATCTTTAGAAAGACCATTTAATGTCAAGAAAAACTGTGTATAATATGTGGGTACAGTAAATGAGTAAGAGGAAAATTACTGCTGAACACATATACTGCAGAAATGTAAAAAACAGCCCTGGTCTTTAACGATAAGAAAAATGGAAAAAGGTTCTGGTCACTAAGGGATTAAAGAGGTGAGTTGGCAAATGGATCCCAGGTATCAGGCAATGACACCCTTAAGTATTAACTGGAGAGCAGAGTAAACCCACTGGGGAGATTGAACTCACGGAAAGCCAACAACTCCATGAGTTGTTATGACATTTGTGAGTGATGTGGATTCAAACAGGGTAATTCACTAAACTCGTAACTGAGTGGGGCAAAACTATCTGGTGCTGTATGGGGTCATTTGGAATGTAAAATCAGTATATTATGGTATTTAACAATGTCCAGACATTACAGAAAAGGTTCCAAATGAGTATGAATATGGTCCAGATTTCAGATAGACCAAACATTCCGGTTATCTGAAATCCACACTCAGATCTGAGCCCAAATCCTTCAAATCCAGGTCCAGATTTGAAAAATCTAAACTATATGCCTCCTGGCATGCTAGCAGCAAGTGGGCAAATAGTTAAGAAAACAGTAGGTTTGGTGTTCTCTTTTGCTTGCCACCTTAGATAGCCAGATAGCTTGACCCACGTTGCCACATCAACCCTGTTTTTTATTCAAATCCACAAATGCTACTTGTTTCTACACCAGAATATTTTACATCCAAAATGAAAATACCTGGGAATTAAATGGCAAAATGTAAATAGGATATTTGTAATTTATACAAGAAATTAAATAGAAGGTTTGAATCTTGTAATTTCCTTCTTGTGCATATTAACAAATTTTGCTTTGCAGTGCAGCCTTTCAATCAGATTTCATCTCTATTGTTTCATGGTTGATATGTTTCAGTCTTCAGGGAAATGAAAGGATTAGGAAACATATGTTTACAATTTGGTATAAACTATTTCAATTGCATTATTTGCTTTTGTATGAAGTTTATCCCACTGGTTGCAAAAAAAATGTACTTCATCGTAACTGCAGGGCAATTAATTTAAAACTCTCTAAAACTGAAAACTGGTGTTTGTTATGTTATTTTGGATTTTATTTTACTAAATTCACTCTATACATTAAAGGGCTTGTTTGTAAAAACAAAATACATATTATTTATAAAATGTGTACAAAATGTGTACAATTTTCAGTTGCAATTTTACTTATATAATGTATATGAATAAAATCAATGTATAAGCAAATGTGATTAAATTAGGATAACATAAAGAGGTATCGCCCCAGCAACAACTCAGGCAGAGTTTTGGATGATACCTTCAGCTTAAAGAAACAATATAGTCACCAAAACAGCTTTAGCTTAATGAAGCAATTTTGGTGTATAGATCATGCCCCTGCAGTCTCACTGCTGAATTATCTGCCATTTAGGAGTTAAATCCCTTTGTTTATGCAGCCCTAGTCACACCGTCCTGTATGTGACTTACACAGCCTTCCTAAACACTTCCTGTAAAGAGTCATCTAATATTTACACTTCCTTCATTGCAAAGTCTGTTTAATTTAGTTTTTTTTATCTCTTGCTCTGATAATAGCCAATTAGTCCCTGCAGGAGGTCCCTGTATGTCATTAAAGTTCAATTTACAGAGCAGGAGATAAAAAGTAAGTTACACTGATATACACTGTACAACATGTACAGTTTGCAGGGGCTTTAAAATTTACCTGGGGGGATACAAAACTTCATAATTGGGAGGGGTGTCATGGGCTTCATGTGGGTGTTAAAACAAAGGTAGGTGACATGTCATTGTCCACCAAATGAGGGTTTCTTTCATCTCATTCCCATGCTGGCTGTCCCAAAACCATGCACCCTTAAAAAAATATCTACCAACCTACTCACACTAATAAAAGTGAGGTAGCACAATAAATCCAATACTTGTAAAATAAACATGTTATATTTGCTTTAAGTATTCTTGTTTTTGAAAAAAAGAATTTTGCCCAACAGAAGAACAAATAAAAACCACAACATGCAACGCATTTGTTAAAATTGCAAATAATTAATTGCAAAAAACTATGAAAAAAATATATGAACATAGCACAATAAATATAAATTAATCTTCTTCATTCACGGGCTCCATGTTGAATGCCACTTAAAGGTGTAAAGGACATTTATAATGGCCTGTTAATATTTGGAAATTTGACTCAGGCTAGACTTGTCTAGGAATACTCCATTTTGAAATAAATTTCTAAATTATTTGATCATTTCAGATTTTAAAAAGAGCACATGGTTTTAAAATGATCCTGCATTGTGTTAAGAAAATAAAATGGAATGTCTTGCTATTTTGTATTGTTTTGTATTTTCAGCAATGTTAAACTATTTACTTTACTATTTTAGCTGTAATACCTTCTTGACAAACTGTGTAGCTATTAATGAGATTCTTCAGATTGGAATTTAGATGTGTGGGAAAAAATAGTGGGGACTATTCATGAAATTATATATTTTAGGTCAAAAATAGAAGAATTTGAAAACAATGTCAACAACTATATTTTTCTAGGTTTTTGACCAAAACGTGTAACTTCTTGATTTATTATCAAAACATCTCATGCTTATGAATAACCCTATGTAATCTAAACATACTGGACATCAGTGTTTCTCAAAGTGCCACTCTGTAATATTTTGGCAACTAGTTATGGGAATAGATTGATATTTTTTGTTATACATGTTGTGTCCAATTGCTTTCCTTTTAAGGTATTATGGGAGTGTTAATATGAGATTATTGTGGAGTTCATCTCCCTATTTCAGTTGCTTCCATGGCTTTCTTCCTCATTTGATCATATGTGTTGATAGTGAGAATGACTGATTGACAAATAATGTGCTCATGTTAAGGATAGGTAGTATCTCAATGAGAAGCTGATTTTGACTGTTTTAGAATAATTGCCAGTATTTGCCAATAGGAGGAGTTTATGCCATAATTTCGGATCAGCTAACAAATTATGTAAACTGGCATCATCTCATGTTATTTTCAATAAATGCCTATGTTATCTTAAAGGGACACTCCAGGCACCCAGACCACTTCTGCCCATTAGTCTGCCCAATGAAATAAAGAAAAGTATTGCTTTACTTTAAGCATACATGTAAAGCAGCATTCAGTCAATGTCTCAACCCTATTACTTTGCCATCTTCTGAAAAGTCTGATAACTTGATTTAAACATTGACATTATGCTATTGCACATCTGCTTAAAATAAACAAGTTATTGTGTTTATTATTAGGGTTTATGAGTGTACTCTTCAGCATTGGATTTGTTATGGAGGGTAATTCAGGAAACTTCAGAAATTTGGCAATTTGGCAATTCAGCACTTCGGACATTCGGAAGCATCCAAATGTCCGAATTGCCTGAAATTTGTCCGAATTGACATTCGCAATGAAACAAATTGCACATGTCTAGTGAGATGCCTGTTTGTGGTGTGGTGACTGAATGGTGCAGTGGAAGGTAGGAATACTTACTCTATGCCACCAGGAGCCACATCAGTAATGCACTGTCATGCATGTGCAAGATTACAACACTTTTATCTATATTCATATATGTCTCACTGCGACAGATATGGGAACTGATAAAACTTGATGGTGTACGTTATACGTTTTGTTGAGTTTAGCCAACTTCAGGATTGTCCATAAGACAAAGCAAACACCACTAAATTTTATATCATCTTTTGACTACATTGGAATTTCAACACAATTCTAGCACAGTCAATGTGAGTATTTTATTAAAAAATACTATCTTTATAAAATACTTTAAATGTACAGTCTGGTGACACATATTAGCATAATATTTCATACATATATAAATGTATGCTTAAAATATATACACAAATATATCATATGCATGTGTACATGCATAAAAATGTAATAATACTCTTTGGAAACCTCATAAAATAAATAAAACTAGTTAACTTTACACAGCTATGTACCTCAACTGAATGATTAGAGGGAAGAATGCACTCTTTGACACAAACACTCACTGAGACTCACTGATATACACACCCACTTACTGCCATTGACATTTACATGCACAAAGACTGACCCATAAAGACACATACTCAATGACCCAAGTAGATACACACACAAGTCACTCACTAGCACACACAGGGATCAACATAAATACATAGACACATAAAAACACTAAAACATACAGTTTGCACATTCATCATCCTCTGCCCAGATACCTCACTGCACCCGTGTTTTAAATGATTTAACTTTCCGGCAGGTTGTTCTTCTTTGTTCCATGCAGTCTTTGCCTTGTACACAGAGCTGACGGCATACATGACATCATAGCCGGGCAGCCTACAGCTCTGTGCACACGAGGATGAGTACACTCTCTTCCACTACACAGCTGTGACCCGGTCGATCAGTCTGGCCCTGCTTATTATTCATAAAACGTGATTACCCTGTAATATTGAGAGGCATATTAGCAAGTCTCAGTGCATTTGGCTTGTAAGTTGACCCAATGGAAATGTTATTGCATACTGAAAATACGTTTGACAAATAGACTATCAAAGAATTGCCTAACAATGTTATTAAACACTATGACTCATTTAAAAGTGGTTATTTAGAAAGCAAATAGTAGCAGCACATGAAGCACGCAGTCATTTTAATTAGTGCACAACCTCTAAAATAGCCCCAGTGGCTATATAGCAGTATGTGATGCTATGGGTAAAAAGATCTATAGACTTACTGAACCAAATCCTACAAAAGAGAGTAGCCCAGTGGGCATATTCCTTGTTTTAGAAAACAACACTGAACAGTGGATGAAGTTGCTGTAAACACATGTACGTATACATAAATGATTTTGCCTAATAAGATAAATCACACACTAATGCATTGCTATACAGGGCTAATGGTCAGATACACTTTGCAAAGAACATTAAGATAAGTGCTATTCATGTTTATTAAGGTAATACATGAGACATATTTTTGTTTCACTGTCAACTATATTGCATTTTTATTTAACATATTATACATTTTTACATTAATTTATGTTTGAGTGAATGTGTCGTGGTATGAATGACAAAATGAACACCACGTTAACTCTATTTGTTTTTTCATCTTTACAATATTGAACTTTTTTTAGCAGGCATAAATGATTTAAGGTGACTAGTATATGTTAATGTCCAACCAATCAATTGCTTTAAGTAGCTTTTTCCTCAAGAACTATTTACTGTAAACCATAAAAGTTTATTTTTGTTAATGAAATAAGTAATGATCAACTCATGTTAGCACAGTTTAAAACCACTCTATGTAATTATTGAAGAGTCTTTGCTATAATGCAGTCATGGGTCATGGTTAACCTTTGCAATGCAGTTTTGTTTATAAACTAGATTTCCAAATATGTTCACATTTGGTAGCAGTATCACAATTAGTGAGATAATTACAAATTTGGGCACCTGTCAACATTCCACATTTTTCTGCATAATACATTATCTCCTGTGACATTTATATATATTAAAAAACATTTTAATAGCATTTCAATATAAGGTCTGCCTTGGTTACCTGCTCTGAAGACCTTCCAGTCATCCTCATATAAGCATGCTGGGATGGCAGGCACATTTCACAGATATTAAAGGCAGAATTGGTGCAAACTGACACACCCACCCCCCCTCCCACTGCAGTTTCCTACTTTCCAGTTTAGGCATCTATGGATGTTGAGCCATACTTTTAAGTTTCTATCTTCAGATTACAGGTAATAAAATTTAATATTTCCACATTAATATTGTATGTATGGGTAGAGAGAGGCATGGGTTCCAGTCGAAGGGCAACTTGGAAACTTGGCTTTGTACCTTTGGTCCAACAATCTGCTGTAATCTGCTCTTTACATGGCTTTGAATATATGGTTGGCTACCCTAAGGCTCCACTGACATCCCAGAAGACGAGTCCCCAGATTTCCAAACTCCAGAGAGACTTGAAGGCACTAGCATAGAGAACCACAGTGCAGATTCTGCAAGACACTCAAGCTACAACCATGCAAGGCCATACTTATCTTCAGGCCAGAATAGAGTAATTTGAAGCCACAGTGGAACATTTGGGCAATCAAACTAATTTTAATAATATTCCCTTCCTTGGCTTTGTTGTTTAGTTTGCTATTGTCTGTCGATTTTGCACATATCATTTTTTTAACCATTTGGAATAAAGATTTTTGATACTCTAAACAAGCAGTGGCTGAAATATTGTATGTCATCATCTACTTTTTAGCTTGATTTTACTTTATCTGCAGAAATGTAGTATGACGTCTGAAAAACAATACCTGTTTTTCTTATTTATATACATGTCAAGCTGAGAACTCTGAGATTGTGGAAAAAATATCTTTCTGTGCCCAAGAAGGATTTTTTAAATCCGACTTAAAATATGAAGGTGAATGTTGAGCACAGAATTTGGAACCTGCCAATTTGTAAAGACCTTGGTTTTTAACTTTGTTCATGATTTTTGTTCTTGTACTGTTACTTTGTGCTTCTTTTGTAAATTTGCTTCATAATTTGCTTTTTTATATGGCATTCTTACTTATGGCTTGTATACCAACCTTAGGTTTGTCTTTTCACTTCCATTATTTACTCAGGTGTTTTAGGCTTCTGCCTGTCTGCGTTTTTATGTCTTGTTAATTCCAACAATATTAAATATTTAATATTATCTTCTATCCATTTTTTTTTTATTGTTTTTGGCTTCCTTCTTTACAGTGGTCAACTTATAGAACTGACTTGACTTAAAAAAAGACAAATTAGCAGCCTGAGCAGTTTTTGATGTTGTATCTGACTATTAAGATAATTGGTATCACTTTCTACCACAGGCAAGAAATAATGAATGATTTGCATGAGTCCACTAGAATTACACGACTTTCTTTACCAAAGGTTTGTATCTGTCAACCATGCCTAAACTATATATATAAGAATCACTACAAGTCTTATGCAGACCAGCAATAGGTCACCAATTGAGACCGAAAGGAAAGGTGTTTTCACTTACAGCAGAGGAAAGGGTTATTTACAGTAAAACATTGTGAAATTAATAAAAGTGTGGAATTCTCTACCTGAAGAGGTTGTCTTGTTCATTTCTATAGATATTATTAAAAAAAAGCTTGGATGCTTCTTTGCACAAACAGAATATTAATGGATATAATTGATATGTACACTGATCAGCCACACCTTTCAAACTACCTACCTAATATTGTGTAGGTCCCCGTTATGCTGTCAAAGCAGCTTTCATGCATCGAGGTATAGACTCCACAAGACCTGAATGTGTCCTATGGTATCTGGCACCAAGATGTTAGCAGCAGATCCTTAAAGTCCTGCAAGTTGTAAGGGGGGTCTCCGTGGATTAGATTTGTTGTTCCAGCACATCATACAGATGTTCAATAAGATTGAGATATGGAGATGTTGGAGGCCAAGACAACAACTTCAACTCTTTGTTATGTTTCTCAAGCCATTACTGACCAATTTTTCCAGTGTGACAGAGTGCATTATTCTTTTGAAAGAGGCTAATGCAATCGGGGAACATTATTGCCATGAAGGAGAGTAAGTGGTCTGCAACAAAAACTAGGTAGGTGGTACGAATCAAAATAGCATCCACATAAATGCCAGCACCCTTTGTCTCCCTGCAGAACATTGCCCAAAGCATAACACTACCTCTGCTAGCCTGCCTTCTTCTCATGGTGCATCCTGCTGCCATATCCAGCATAAGCACCAGGCCATCCACCTGATCTAAAAGAAAATGTAATTCATTAGACCAGGCAACCTTTTTCCATTGCTCCATGTTCCAGTTCTGATGCTCAAAGCCCCATCGCGGATGCTTTTGGCCATGGACAAGGGCAAGCACACCAGTCTGCAGCTACGCAGTCTCATATGCAGAAAACTGAGATGCATATGAAATGTTTTGACATCTTTCTGTCATGGCCAGCAATTTGTCAGCAACATTAGCTACAGTTATGAAGATTCTCTGACCTAGTTGTCTAGCCACCATTATTTGTCCTTTGTTAAAGTCACTCAGATCTTTTTACTTGCCCATTTTTTCTGCTTCCAACACATGAAATTCAAGTACTGACGTACTGACGTACTGACTGTTCACTTGCTGACTAATATATCTCATCCCTTGACAGGTGCCATTGTGACAATATAATCAATGTTATTTAATTCATCTTTCAGTGGTTTTAATGTTGTGGCTGATCAAAGTATGATTGCCATTATGAAGTCAAGAAGGATTGTTTTCCTTTTTGTCACAAATTGAAAAGGGCTACAATTGTGGGGGCTTTTGCCTTCTTTTTGATCAGCATAAAATAATTGATTTCATCAAAGTTGTACTGTCTTCTCCCCTCAGATATCTTCACTTCACCTTGTTTTTTCTTTTGCTCCTTTGAGTTATTTCATATTAAGCTGTAGCATATTAAGAATTGATCACTTCAAGATTCCATCAAGATTCAGATAACAGAAAAACTGACATAAAATGAGATACACCTGAACTCAGAAACATTTTCAGCACACCTTTCAGGCAGGTTCTTAACCATAACTTAATGCATTTCAATTAAATATGAAAAAAGTATGTCTATGCTCCATAGGATCCCAGTATATAACACACTGCATATACAATTTAATATTTAATAGTAATAAAAGGAGAAGAGTACTACTATGCTGAGTATATTTGCCACAACACTAGAACAAATAGTGCCAATGTTAATAAATCAATCATAATCACATTTTCAATAGCCTGTATTGAATTATTGGGGCACTCCACTGTCCAAATCCAGAAAAATCACCATTTACTAGATCACAATGCTTTTTTTTTTCATTGGAATGGTTTATCTAAAAAGAGCTTTCTCTGCAGATCACCTGTATGCCACCTTTGCATGCCCTCCCCTTCTAACCTACCCCAGACTTTGTGTGACTGTCCAATCACAGACTTCCCAATGCAGCACTAGTCTTTGCAAGGCACGTGCTCTGGGCAATTGACAACTTTTTTGCCTTTAGCTCCACTGAGCTAAACAACCAGGAAGTACCAGGATCACATGTCTGAGAGCCAAGAGGATGTTTTATCTTTCACTTCACATTTTATACATGCAATGAAAACATTAAAAGGGAGGGACATACAAATGTTATTTTTTTTTTATTAATACTAATATTATTATGTCCCCATTTTGTTTTGTTCCTATCCATTTCTCATTTATGAATGTGATTGTATACTTGTTTAAGTCTCTTATAGGTATGTATATCCATATACATGTTAACAATAATAATATTCAAAATAGATACATTTATACTGAGAATATTGTTTAGGGCTAGGGCTTGACCAAGAACTTGTGTATGCAAATATCTTTTGGGAACTTTGTTTCTTTAAACACTTGAATTCTGCTAAAATCTCTCTGGTCTTCTAAGCATGTATATTCACAAGAATACCCATGTAAAGATAACTCTCTCTTTCGCTTCATTTTCAGCTGAATTTAGTGTGTCTGTGTGTTCCTATATTGTGGCAATATGTGGTAACACAAGGATAATAATGATGTTACTATATTACAAATACTTTTCAACTGTATCCATTTTGCTCTTCATGAGAGAGATGCCCTGTTTCTTTTAAATATCATTTTATCCAAGTTTTTGTATTCCTTTGGGATACCTTGGGTAATATAAATCCTTCTGTTTTCTTTTTATGCATTGCATTATGGACTTTTAATAAGCTTGTGATTTTGCATTATATACATTATATGCAAAAATTGAATATTTCTTAGTGACCATCCTATGTTAGATATATATGACTGGAGTTTACAAAGATGGTTTTCATCACATTGTTTTCTTTTTTTTTTTATACAGTTACTTTAATGAACACTGCCAAAATTTGTAAGCCTATATATCGAATCATCGCCCGGTAATTGTTCACAGCTCTCTGAAGAAGTGAGAACTATCTCACGAAAAATGCATGGGAGTGGGCAATGAACAATCACATTGTCTACTCTAGACTTGTTTGACCCTTGTGAGGCTCCACACCGGATTCCCATATGGCTAGGTGTGGAGCCAAGGAGTTTACCGTATCCAGCCTCCAGCATTCAAACAGAGCATCTATCTTTTAACAGGATTTTTAATGCACACATTATACTCCACTATAGCATGTGAGTATACTACATTGATGGGGAGGCTATTTATATGTTTATGCTTTTTACCAATTGAAATAAAGGATATTGCACCATATTGTCTCCTTTAGCACATCTAGGTTCCATCTAGAGCCAGGAAGTTGTCCATAATGTTTTCCTCTTTCTGTGATGTAAGCATTGTTTTCCCTTCTGAGGGCATAGGATTAAATTCTTACAAGCGCTACTGAATCTGTTGGCGCTATATAAATGGTGATAGGAATAATAATATTAATAATAATAAGTACACAGATTGTCATGTCATCCAGGCTATTCCCTGTGCTGGTCATTGCACGATTTCACTCAGCACAGAGGTAAGGAACTCCATCAAACACTTATAACAGATAGATTGTGGGTAGAATAGCTTGGCAATGGAAATTAAATCTTACTTACACCTCACACATTTCTAAAGATTTCTAAAAAACAAAATACTATCTACATAAGATAAACTAGGCCCTTCTAATATTACGTAAAGAAAACTGAAATTTAAAAAAATAAAATGAGGGGAAATAGAGGGACAAAAATATATTAATTATAAACATACACCTGCAAAATTAAAAAATTTTAAGCCTATATTTTACAAGTTAGTTCATATCTCACAACTTAAAGGGACGCAATAGATACCAAACCAACTTTAGCTTATTGAAGCAGTTTTGGTGTATGGAACATGCCTCTGAAGTTTCACTGGCATTTAGGAGTTAAATTACTTTTTTTTAGGGGGCAGGATCTGACTGCCATGGTGGAGAGATGCATTGTGAGTGAGCTCCTCCACTATCTTGCTTACAAATCACTCCTGTGACCTTACTTGGCTTGCCAAAATACAACTGTGAGTAGGATTTGCTCCCCCAATACCTGAAATGGTGTGCAGCAGGTCCAATGTTGAAGGGAGCTTCTTCACTCCACTGTGGTGGATGGGGACTAGTGCGCACTGGAAGGAGAGACTGCTCTCCTGAATCGGAGGTTCACAAAACTGACAAATTTCAAGCTAGTGCCCTGTACCCCCCCCCCCTTTTTGGATCGGTGGGGGTGATCCTAGTCCACACCCGAGAGGCAACCAGTACCTTGCAAAACAGATGTGGGAGGAACTCACCTTGCCTTCCCAAAATGACGGAGACTGCAGACACCTTCACTCACGGTGCTGCAATACTTGACTGATAGGCCAGGTACAAGTCATCTTTGCCCATTTCTGGAAGCAGCTAAAACGCAAGGCCACAGAACACCAACGTCTGGGATACCCAAGAAACACATCCAGGTAACTCAGAGAATCCCATACTCCAAGGCCGAGATGAACCTAATTATGGCAGGGATGCACGGGCTGCCATATCACAACAGAAGAAAGGTACAAATCCCCAACAGCTCAGCTTAAAACCACTCTACCCCAAGCGACTGGCTTACCTGAGGACCCAGCTGGGTGCACCTTCACACTCCACTAAAGAGCCACCACAGCTTCAACATAGGCCCTTGTGTCTGCTGACTGTTATGCTGCAACAGCACTGTTACACCCCAAAGCGGCATTGAATGACCAAAGACTGGACTCTTGTGGCTGGCACTAACCTCTTACTAATACTGTCATAAGGCTTAATTTTTGTTTATCTTTCTCCTGTCTCCCACTTAACATTGCGTAGATATCGACTAACATTTATTTAGATTGTCTAGTTCACTGTCAATTGATAGCAATGTTGTGTTTGTAGCGCATGTGGCCTGCTAACCTTAACTGGGGCCTCTTGGGTGTTCCAATATCTGCATTCTCTGTGTATAAGACATACTTCTTGAGTACAAGCATTATTGTGCATTATGCTTTGACACATATACCATTAACTATTCTATTATTATTATTACTAAAAATGTGTACCACATTGCAATGCCATACTAAAGTATTATAATGTCTAATGTTACTAATCTTGTTCTGGCTGTTGTGGCTATACAAGCTCCTCTGTTCTAATGTGTACAACAAAAATAAAGAATTAAAAAAAATAAAAAATTATACTTTTGTTTCTGTCTGTGCAGCCCTAACCACTCCTCCCTTGACTGTAAGTCACACAGCCACAAAGTATGCTCTGCTGAGGTCCACCTTAGTGGGGCTATAAGAAGGTTTGATGCCTCAACAAAGTAGTGTTGCACTCAGATGACCAATCAATGTCTGCTACCACTCCTGGAGCACCGTGGAAATATTAAAAATCAGAAGGCTTCACAGTGTGATGCAAAAAGTGATAATTTATTGAGGATCAGAATAACAAAATCATATATGATTTTTCAGTATCAAGCCTTATCACATGATTAGGGCTTGCACTAGGCAGAAGCAGCAGTAGAAGTTATTGTGGAGCTGTTGGTCTTCTTCATAGCAAATTCCTCTGCTACTTCACCAAGATAGGCAAAAATCAATTGCCTCCTGGGTGGTGAGTTGATGATGGTAGGTTTGTTTTTATTATCATTATTATTATTATTAATAAAAAATAAAATATATTGGGATAGGAATGTGCATTGTGCACTTTGTAAAGAAGCACAACTTTATTGAGACCAAATAGATGTTCATTTTGAAAAATTAGTTGATGCTTGGTGAATTTACAAGTACTCTAACATTGTTATTGCCTTTGACTTTAAGAAACACTACACTGCACACACTACATGATTTTCTGTAAACAGTTAACAAAAAAAATACCTATCAAACTTAAAATTAGTGACTCAAACCTGGTGTAAGAGGCACTGTCTGGTCAGAGCAGTAATCTAACCAACAGGATTAATTCATATACTATTAAATAGGATATATCTATCTACAAATCAAAGTTTGTGCAACTGACACTGTGCCATTGGTAGGGCTAAGCTCAGAAGTAAACAGCTCAGTGGCACTAGAATCAATGTCTCAGGTTACATATCTCCAACTCAGAGTTGATGTAAGTGGCAGTGTGCCACTGGCAGTGCCTAAGCAGAGCAATAACCTAACCATCGGTCATGGACCAATGACCCAGACTATCTATATCCCATTCAAAGTCGGTGTAAGTTGCATTGGCAAAAGGTAGGCAGATAACTTAGGCCTAACCAGTCTATCTTCCACACCCACACAGGCACAGCAAGTGTGGCCAATATTCCTCAATATCTGCAGTCAAAGTGTCTAAAACTGCTTGTAAATTAATATATGTTTACTGTTCCTCCTTTTTCCCTTCTGTTGGTAAGTTCTCAAGTGATCTGTGATAAAATAAACATTTAGTGGCTTCCCCCTTTCCATTAATTATATTTTTCCACCGCTTGATTGGACACTATATGCTACCAACATCACTGGGCAGATGTTTTTTCATCATGGAAAACTAAGCTGCTTATTGGTCCTTCCTTTAAAAAAAAAGTCAACTTCCTCTCCATTTTCTTTTTTTGGATCCACGACCGGATCCCTTAATCCTGAAGAATCCAAACATGTTCAGGCATCACATCATTGTTAGCCTGTTTTTACATCCACATAGGTCTGCAGAGACTTCAGATGAACAGCTGATCAGCCCAAATTCGGCCAAATTGAGATTCAGACGAAACCAAATGCACAAATCTAGTTCATGGATCTTGCATAATCATCTTTCATTTTACATCCCATTAATATACTGAATTTAAATTGCCTGAGAATTTAGTGGCCACGTTGAAGAAACCTGAATTGAATGCATTTAGCAATGTTCTTTTTTTATTATTTAGTATTTTAAAAAAACACTTAAAGGACCACTCTAGGCACCCAGACCACTTCAGCTTAATGAAGTGGTTTGGGTGCCTAGTCCTTCTAGGGTTAACCCATTTTTTAATAAACATAGCAGTTTCAGAGAAACTGCCATGTTTATTAATGGGTTAAGCCTTCCCCCAAAGCCTCTAGTGGCTGTCTCATTGACAGCCGCTAGAGGCGCTTGCGTGCTTCTCACTGCGATTTTCACAGTAAGAGCACGCCAGCGTCCATAGGAAAGCATTATGAATGCTTTCCTATGTGACCGGCTGAATGCGCGCGCAGCTCTTGCCGCGCGTGCGCATTCAGCCGACGGGGCGGAACGGAGGAGGAGAGGGTGGGGGCACCCTCAGGGCACTATAGCGCCAGGAAAACAAGTATGTTTTCCTGGCACTATAGTGGTCCTTTAAAAGTAACTTACTAAGTATAAACTTACTACAAATATCATCTTAACTTTTTCTACAAGTAGGCACATATGAAAAGTGGCATTTGTTTAAAATACACATGGAAAACCAACAGAATTTACATTTCATATTTTAGTAATGTATATTTAGTATGTATTAACCCAAGTCATTTTATTTAAACAAAGCTTTTGAAAAAGTTGATTACAAAAAAAAAAAAACACTTTTATTTTCTTGTTTTATCCTTAAAATACAGAGCATATTAAAGAGATACACTGAATCTTGGAAAATAATTTGGCCAAAATCATAGTTATCTTGCTACCTACCTAAAACGAACCCTAAATCAACTTTAAATAATCCCATATGCTTTTCTAAAAACACTCACGCTATTTCAGTTCACTGGGAAGTAAGACTGCTGATATCTACAAAACCTTTCCTTTTATGTGTGCCTACAATTTTAATGTCATTACACAAAAATCATGAGTAATTGTGAACAGACGCCGGCCTTAACATTTCAATCCCCTTACCAACTTTCACTTTTCTTTTGAATAACATCTGGTTTCTACATTCAGCATGGAAATTTCAAGCAGAAAATAATTTCTATCTCAGCCAGATGAGCTTTTGAAAAGCAAAATACTTCTTTTTTTTCTTATAGAGATAGACAACTACATTTGTTTAGACTCATGGCTCGGTCTAATTACCTATTGGAACAAGTTTGCTTATGTTTATTGTACACAAACGTTTCAGTTTTTGTGACTAATTTAATTATTTGCTTAACACAGATCTTCTAAGTATTTGTAAAGCATTTGTAAATGATTATGAAAATATACAGCTGGAGAATTCTTCTTCAGAAGTAAAACACTAAATTTTCTTGAGCACAGAGTGTGTGTTAAGATATAATCAGGTCATGAAAAAACAGTACAATAGATTAATGTGTACCATGTGTTCGTTTTCGTGTATCGGGCCCTCTTAACTCTCTAAGATAATAGGATTCTAGAAAATAGGATTCTAGAAAATGACCAAATGTCATAAAGAAGAATTCTTTCCACAATATAAACATAATAAAAAAAATACTACCAGACATTATAAAGTAATTACTCCTATATATATTCACAAGAAGAAGTCTTTTGTATAGCACCTTCCATGCCAGCACTTGGTGAACACATCTAATTTATGCAACATCTATTCCTCAATAAAACATTGATTGATTGAAAAATCCATAGTACACCCAATATAAAGTGTGATGTAAGTAGAATTTTGGGGTTTGTAGCTTTCAAATTATATCTTCTTAAGAGGGTTTAGTTAATAAATCCAGATGTTGAGTGCTAGTTGCCCATTCCTTTCACACTTTTCCACTGTTCCAACTGTCACAGCTTGATACATAGTGTGACGAGACCAATCTCGCCACATTGCATTGGAGAAGCCTGGTTGCTCGCCTGTTGCCTTTGGATTATGGCCCCATGTTAAAAGGCTTGATTTTCCCCTGCAAAGACATGAAAGCCGGGTCATTTGGTACTTGCCCTGTTTGAGCGGTGATATCCCAGATAGCTATGCCATGGAGCCCATTCGTATAATGAAAGACTATGGGAAAGACTTTGGCTCCATGGCAATTGAACTGTATATGTATGCTCTGAGCGCCATTTAGTAATAATGTGCGCTCAGATCTGAGCTATCTGGGGATATATTGAATGTACCTGTTTTGTGCAATGGCTGCACAGTTATATGTTTTTATGTGTTTTATTGTCTTTTACTGCCATGTGTTCAATGGAGTTTTGCCTCTGTCTTTGGAGATAATTTGATTACTTCCCAATTATCTCCAGGATAGAAGACTCTGTGGAACTGGTTTTGGGCAGATTGTGTAAGGTAATTGAATCACAGGCAGAGGGGAGGAATTTGTGTGGGAATGTCTGAGTGTATTGTATGTGTTTATTGGTTGTGTTCCAAAACCCTGTGGGTGGTACTAATGTGTAAGAATGTGTACATAAGCACAATAAACCCACAGTTCTGACTGTTCACTGCTTGACCCTCAACACAGAGCTTTGTCTCATTCTTGGGGGGATTTATTGTATGCTGTTCCAGTTCGACTGCTAGGAGTGTAAACCTATTCGGATGGTTTTTCCTATTCGGCTGTTTACAGCATTCGTATGGTTTCCTGTTCGGCGGATTGGTGTTCTGCAATAGCTGTGCCTATGTCTCTGGAAGGGGAAGATCTACTAAACGGTGGTTTAACCCTTTTATGCTGAGGGTGCCGTTACAACATCAAATCCTAAGTTTCAGAAAATTGTGGTTAAAATAATTTTCCTTTGCATTCTGAGTCCAATTAAAATCATTTGAGTGACCAAGTTTCTTGTGCAACATTTAAAAGGTACTCATAAATCTTCTCACTTTATATGCCCAATTTCTTAAAGGGAACTCTCACAAAAACATTCCTAAAGGGAAAAACCTAAAAAAAAATATATAAACACTTAAAAAATTATTCATAACTATAGATATATAGATTTTTTTCTTTTTTA
Organism: Pelobates cultripes; assembly: GCA_933207985.1. Classification (NCBI taxonomy): domain Eukaryota; kingdom Metazoa; phylum Chordata; class Amphibia; order Anura; family Pelobatidae; genus Pelobates; species Pelobates cultripes. The sequence goes on from OW240916.1 coordinate 191,243,181, forward strand.
AACTGTGAGCTCAAAATATATGTTTACACCTAAAAGGTACTGAGTTTTCAGTTTGTAGATCCAGAATGCCTCCCAATAAAACTTCAAAATAAAAATAATTTTGAGTCAAAATGGGTTTTTTGGAATTAAAAAAAAACTGAACACAGTGGTCAGGCAGAATACCATGACTTCTCATGGTATACTACTGGTATGAATCAATTTCTGATGCTCAAAACAGGATTGCAACGATGTCACATCAATGTGATGTTGTCCCTCCACTCCATATCCTCCAAGAGACCAACAATAGTCATTGTATCGTTAATATAATATAATACAATTTTCTAATGAGAGGTTGTAAAAAAGTCAACATAATCAGATTTAAAAAAAAACTGATATGTTCCATTCATAATATAATAGTTTGCTACAGTAAAGTAAATAAAATGTTTTTTCACTTAACCCCTTCACACTAGTACTCATGATTGCCAGGGTATGCAGTCATACCCTGCAAATGTGTATACACAATTTGCATAATTGCAAATGAAATTAATGTATTTGCAAATTAATTTTGTTTGCAAATGATGCCATTTCTAAAGCTTACAGCATTGGGTGCCACAATGCTGTGAGCTTTGGAGCACCGTATACAGAGAGACTGTCTATATGTATTCAGAAATTTTTGCTGCTGGTTTCTAGAGGGAAACAAGGTCACGAGGGAGAGAACTGTAGTTAATTCTCTTCTTTTTTAATTTATTCACTGGAACACTGAGCAGATGTGATATAGCATTCCATCCTCCTGTGCTCTCAGTGAATAAAGGTGTGAAAGCCTGTGCAAGCCTACTAGCAGAATACCCACCCTGCCTCCAAGAATGTTAGGCAATCTGGGGGTGGCTGATATGGAAATGCAAGTCAAGGATGCCAGCAGTGAGTATGCTGAGAGACCTCAGCCATCAAACAGTTTCTCAGCACCCTGATTTCTTTGTTCAATCACAATGTGATGCTACAAGTTATATCACAATGGAGCAGGGATGCAGCAAGTGCTGAAAAACTGTCAGGTGGCTGCAGCAGCTCTCACAGCATACTATTAGCACCAAGATAATGTGTGTGTGTTTCTGTCTGTGTATTTGTGTTTGTGTCAAAGTGTTTCTGTAAGTCAGCATGTGTGTCTATATGTCTGACAGTGTACTTTTGTGTCTGTGTAAGGCATCATGGCTACAATGAGGGTGACATGGTATGGGAAACGTCATGGCCATGTAACAACATATATCATAACAGACCAGTGGTGGTTACCATTCAGTGACGGTATAGACCAGCATGCAATAAAGGTAACAGCAGTGGTTAAAATGCCTGCTGGTACTAAGGAATCCTCCCTTTTAGCTGGGGCCACAGTGAATGGCCCAAGACTGACAGATGAGCTTAAAGTGCTCATAGATCTCAAATACAGTGGCTGAGTGATCTTTATACCTGGAAGTTCCTTCTGTCAGTTGGGGCCACAGTTAGTGGCCCTAAACTGACAGGTGAGTTATGATAAATACTCCAAGTGAGTGCTGTTCATAGCCCTTTAAATGGATTTAAATGCTATGGTAACGCTATCATGCTACCGTAGTAAATGTAAAAATTATAATGTCCCCCTCCAGCCTGGCATTGGCCACCCCATATGTAAGGGTGACCACAGGATATTTTAAGACCCTGGGGAGCTGTCCCTGCTTGCCCCCAGCAGCATAATTGGTGCTGGGCTCTGCAGATGCTCAGCACAGATCTCTGTGTGCTGCAACTGCAGCATGAGAGAGCTCTCTGTCTCATGTTACAATCATATTGTATAGAGTTTTCACAAAGCCCTCTGTACTGTGTAAGCTGACAAATCCCTCTGCTAAGTACTGATATCAGAGGGAATTGCTTGAGTGGTGGAATTAGGGGGCATGATTAGAACTGGAAGTAGAGGGTGGAATTAGGACTTCAAATATAGGTAGGGTTGTGTGTATGATTATGGGTTAGAGTGTGGGTATGATTAGGGTGGATTATGGGTAGGATTAGGGTTGGATTAGAGCTTGAATTATCAATTGGATTAGGGGGGAATGTGTTTTGTTTATTTTTTATACTTTTCAATTTTTTAATATTAATTCTTACTCATTATTTTGTTATGTATACATATAGGGTAGCAAAATAAAGTCCCCTTTCTGCTTTATGATATAGCATATGTATGGGAACACTTAAACAGAAAGGGAGAAATTGTGGTACAATGAACACATGGCAAAAGTGGCAAAAATGCCTTAATCACAAACGTGTTGCGTCAGGAAAAAACTTTGGTCCTTGGGGGTTAACTTTACATCCCAGGGCTCCCACAATACTCAGAAGCTTTGTTTTTTAAAGCCTTTTAAATAGTGAAGGGGTTAAATGTTTTAAATAAAGATAAACTTATAGGCGCTAAATAACTTTCATTTGCCTATTCTGAGTGAACATTTGGCAGCAGTAAATCAAAGACATAACTGAAAATATAAATCTATCAGCTTAATGAACTGCCTTGGTAGAGGGAATCCTGGAAGTTAGCATTAAGAGCATATCATTTATTGGTACTATAATTTCATTTTCTTTATAGAAAAACATGACAATGCCAACCTATTTGTTACATTTTTGGCAATAAACCATACATTTGCATGACACAGAATCTACCACATGGCCATAGATATTTAAGTTGAAATGCTGACTTAATTAAATTTCCTTGTGTTTGAAAAGACTTATGTTACATCAGCAATAACAGGTGTTGGCAATTTTACAAAAGAGGTACAACCAATTCTAAATAAATCAGAATTTTATTTACAAAAGTGTAAACTATATGCATACTTGCTACGATTGTTATTCTGTTTTGTGACCAGATTCTACTTTGCAATCAATTTAAAAAAAACTGGATCTTGTATAGGTTTTTAAACCTTTTTGTTTTTTTGAAAAAAAAACATTTTCTTTCTTTTTAATTATTGAATTTTAGATCTATTACAACAAGGAAGATAATAGCAACCATTTGAACATTAAACAAGTAGCAATAATGCAGTCAGAGTCATATGAAATAACTGTAGTAGTGAGAATGGCACGAACAAATCTAAAATAACCCAAAAAAGAACAAACAAAAAAGTGAGGAAGGCCGAAAAAAAATCAAGGGAATCATGACCCAAACCTAATGGAGAAGAAGCTATTGTATGACCAAATATTGTAGTATCAATGCAGAGAGTCTTCTAACTTGGCTATGCATTGTTCCATGTACTGAGGATATTGTGAAGTTCAGGATGGGATGGTAATGTTAATTTATCCCAAAGCCAATCTAAGGCTTTCCTGGCTGCCAAGGCCACTGCAGAGATAAGCTTATTTATATCCCTCCTTATGTATTTTACTGGCCTAGAAAGGTAAAAAGTACATGGATCAAGGTGAATCATCACAAGCAACTCCAACAAATAGTACGTCCCAGCTTGGATGCAACCCCTCCAATATCTATTAGATGTGATCACTTTCATTTGATGGACATGTACAGGTGTAACATACTACCTGACAAGGTTTTTTTTTACACATGTTCTTTATGGCAGAGACAGATAAGAGTGGCATTAGCTTCCCATATATCCTGCATGTATGTTATCTAGCTTATAAAAAAGCATGTCCCTTTGTGTTTCTATAATAGAATGGGAAAGTGTGAGGTAAGTGTACTTCATTCACTTACCAATGTTGCAGTCACATTTTGATTATGTTCTCTGTATCCTTATGCACTACATAACTTCTGTAAATGCAAACCAATTTCTACACTTGAAACTCCTGGAACATGTGCAGCTTTTTACTTAACTGTCTTTAATACTTAAACTGTCTTTCATGTTCTCATACAGCATACATCAGGGAAAATGTACCATTTATTTCTCCATCTATTGTGGAAGTAGACAACCGTTCACACTTCAGATGTTGTAGACTACATCACCCATAATGCTATTATAGCCATAACACTGGCAAAGCATCAGGGCAGATGTAGTCCAAAATATCTGGCGTGTCGAAGGTTGCCTTCCCATGATCTATTGCATCTATTTTCTTAGTCGATTTCTGTATAAATTAGGAACATCCTATTTGGCATTTTGTATTTATAAATGTGCGTATTTGTCTTTTCACTGTGTATGTTAATAGTTTACCTTCCACATTAACTGCTGCAAAGAAAATGTATTTGTTCAACAGGTTTTCTGTAATAAATAACAATTCTGTCTTCAGTTTTACTGCAGATGCTTGGCAAGCAAGAACTATAGAAGCAAAACATTAATTTTAAATTTCATTTTTAATTGAATGAGAAGATAAAAATGCACCAGGGAGAAGAGCATGTCCCTAAACTCCTACGGCATAAAGATAACTTCCCATGGCCAGTTCATATTTATTACATTCACACTACATCATCCTGCCTAGTATAAATAAAATAAGATGTACTTCTTTCCTCTTTACCACTGAGATTATGTGAGTAATTAATATCATTGTCCCCTCTTGGTACATTTTATGCACAGATGGTACTGTTCTTTATGGCTGGGATAATGGTTTGAGGACATGAACTAAGGTTTAATATTATAGAAAGCCAGCAAATGAATGGGCTTGAAACTATGTATGAATTTTATTATTAAATGTGTTTGTTTTATTTGTAAGCTTAATAAACAATTTAACCCCTTAACCTCTTAATTTTTTTACCGTTAAGCCGTTTTTAAATTTTCTTACTGTTAAGGACCAGGGCTGTTTTTACGATGTTTGTGTTTAGCTGTAGTTTCCTCTGACTCATTTACTGTACCCACACATATTATATACAGTTTTTCTCGACATTAAATAGTCTTTCTAAAGATACCATTGTTTTCATCATATCATATAATTTATTATAACATTTTTTTTATAAAAACATGATGAAAAAATAAAAAAAATAAAAAAACACACTTTTTCTAACTTTGACCCATAAAATCTGTTACCCCCCCCAAAAAATGCAGAATAGTTTCTAAATTTTGTCCTAAGTTTGGAAATACCTAATGTTAACATTTTCTTAGTTTTTTTTTTTGCAAGTTATAGGGCTATAAGTACAAGTAGGACATTGTTGTTTCAAATATATATATTTTTAAAATTTATCAATAGTGACATTGTAACAATGTTATCTGTCATAAATCTCTGAATCACACCTCAGATGTATATATTTTTTTTTCAAGTAGACAACACAGGGTATTCAATATAGGGTATGTACAGTCTTTTTTAGTAGCCACTAAATGCCAAAGTTAGCATTTATATTTGTTTATGTGTTAAAAATGCAAAAAAACTATTATGAACGCTAACTTTGGCCAGTGTTTGTGACTAAGTGGCTACTAAAAAGGACTGAACATACCCCATTTGCAATGCCTTGGGTTGTCTTCTTTTGCAAATGGTCATCATGGGGTTAATTCTCCTTCCTGGGCTACCATACTCTCTCAAATGCAACATAACTAATCTGGCAAAGTTCAATGTAAAAAAATGGAAATTCAAGCCTTATATTTGACCCTGTAACTTTTAAAAACATTCTAAAACCTGAACATGGGGGGGTACTGTTATACTCGGGAGACTTCAACGGAATAGAAATATTAGTGTTTCAAAACAGTAAAACGTATCACAACAATGGTATCATCAGTGAAAGTGCCGTCTGTTTGTAAAAAAAATGCAAAATATATCACTTTCACTGACAATATCATCACTGTGATATGTTTTACTGTTTTAAAACACTAATATTTATGTTCAGAAAAGTCTCCCGAGTAAAATAGTACCCCCCCATGTACAGGTTTTATAGTGTTTTTGAAAGTTACAGGGTCAAATATAAACTTGAATTTCTGTTTTTTCACATTGAATTTTGCCAGATTGGTTATGTTGCCTTTGAGAGAGCATGGTAGCCCAGGAATGAGAATTACCCCCATGATGGCATATCATTTGCAAAAGAAGACAACCCAAGGTATTGCAAATGGGGTATGTTCAGTCGTTTTAAGTAGCCACTTAGTCACAAACACTGGAAACAGAATGTCTGGGCTGTCAGGCAGTCCTCCCAGACCGGGAGCAACACCGACTGCCGGGGGGGAAACACTGAATGGAGATCTGGTAAGTGCATAGGACAGCTCATATTTGCTGGACGTAAGGACCGTTTTTTGTCGGACGTACCTAGTATGTCCGCAGTCCTTAAGGAGTTAAAGGGATAGTAAAGGTATCTAAAGGAATGATACAGCTTATTTTCATGGATTTACAAAAGGATGTTTTGTGTTTAGTTCCTCTGACTTTTGTCAAGTCAAGCTGGAGATTGAATAAGATAAAACAGAGAGCTTTGAAAACCTAGTAGTTTTTCAAAGTGATTATATTAGAAAGTAAGGCAAGTGAGACAAAATATAGAGTAGATAGAAAGAGGTCAAGCAGGCAAATAAAGTAAAAACTATGTAAGAAAATTTAACATGAGGGAATTGGTAAAAAGAGATTGGGGAGAAATAAAAAAAAATGCTAACATGGCTATAGAGTTACTTCTTGAGATGAAGAAGTAAAAAATAGAATTGAGATAGAGAGCAAAGAAATGTGAATGAGAAAAAGAGAAGCAAACTCAAGGTTATTTTTATATAGAAATAAGTAGCAGTCTTGTGCAGCTACACAACCCCAATAAAAAAAAATAAAATAAAAAAAAGCATGGGAAGGAAATTATGCAGTAATACTGTTAAGAATAAATTATGAATATACATAAGCAAATATGCAGATGCACTGAATTAATGCATCTCTATGAGGAAAATTCAGTGTCTCCATGCAGAGTGTGGGGACGCTGAACGGCAGAGCTACCTACTGTGCAGCACTGAGCCAGGAAGCACCTCCAGTGGCCAACTGAGGAGTGGCCACTTGGAGGTGTCTTTAGGGACAATGCAACCACTGACTTTTTTTCTGAAAAGGCAGTGTTTGCATGAAAATGCCTGCATATATATAATGATTATACTCACCAGAACTACTACATTAAGCTGTGGTTGTTCTGGTGACTATAGTGTCCCTTTAACAATAGATGGGTAGGGGGAGGGAGACATAAATCTTGGAAAAACTACACAAACACAGCCATAATGTTTGTAGACCCTGTAACCGTACTGTCCATTCTACCTTATGCTTGCGTTTACCTTGTAACTGACTTCTCTATTGTTGTTATTTATCTCTACATATACCGAAACAAAAAATAAAGATCGTCATTAAAAAAGAAAAAAGGTGCACCACTGTGCAAAAAGTGAGCCATATATTTTGGCTCCATTCCATGTGAGTGAATCCATAGTGTTGTTTCTCATTTCACCTGGTGTTCTTACCATTTGCACTATATCTTGTTTCTGTTTTATTTTTCATTTGCTGTTCTACTGATTCCCCATTTATCTACATTATAGCACGTAGAGCTCCACTAATTCTATGTTTTTTACTTATAATATTTTAGATTGTTGCAGAAAGACACTAGAAAAACGGGTGATATTTAAAAACTGCACTCCAGAAATACAGTATAGCAACGAGAATATTCGTATGAGAGTCAAAAGAACACCTTATGGTACAAATTTAAGAACTTTGAAATCATGTTTTCATTTTTTTGTCATATATTCATAGAAGCAATTTAAAATGTATTATGCATATATAAATATTCCTATCCTAAATAAAGCATAATTTTCTTGTCAAACACAAGGACTTCATCTGAACAAATGAAAGAGATCTCAGACACCATGCTTTCCTGAATAGTTACAAATAAATATGCTGCACAAACAATTTCTGCTGGTTCTTCTGCTAAATATGATTTTTTATTTTTTTTTAAAGTTAGTTAGTTTTGCACACCCTCTGTTATCATGTGATTTTACCTTCACATTCATTTTGCCTATGCAAGCAGGCTCCGAGCAATGTTATGTGATCCGACTCCTATGGCAAAAAAAAAAATAGTGGTTGACTCAGTAAGTCAGGTGTAGTGAGTTAAAATGCTTATCAGTGAGCTATAACTTAAGGTACTTTGTGTTTGTATCGTATGTATTTACTCTCATAAGACACATTTCCACCTAAAGTAGAATTAGTGGGTGAGAGAAAAGAGGTTTTTTTTGTATTTTGAGGTTCCCTTTATTGCTGAGACTTCCCAAATCATTTTCAGAAAAAAATGCATAACTAATTAACACATTTTATTAATAAAACAAGCTACTCTAATGGGTCTAGTCATCAAAAAGAGTTTCATGCCCCTTATTATCTTTACAACTTCTAAACTTTCAATGCAGAACTGCAAAAGATCATTTGCATCTGTTTAGGATTCTTTCTTGAAATTTCAACCTATTTGGTCCTTTTCTCACAAATATGTTGAACCACATTTTTCCTTACTGTTTGATTTTCAGCTCTCCATACTTATCAATATTGAATATTCTAAACTAATTTCTGAGCAATACCCAAATAATAGTAAGTAACAATTGGCGTGGGTTTAAGATCTTTATATTGCATATACGGAATAATCTCAAGGCTTCATATATAGTAATAAACAAAGTCTCTTCATGCCTGAAAGACTGATAATTATAGACTATAGACCAGGCTTCCCCAAGCCCCGGCCCTCCAGATGTTGCTGAACTACAACTCCCATGATTCTATGAATGAAATAGATAGACTGAGAATCATGGGAGTTGTAGTTCAGCAACATCTGGAGGGCCAGAGTTTGGGAAAGCCTGCTATAGACCATTTAAAAGTTGTTAGTATCATCAATCTAATTGATAGTCTTATCTTCAGAGTATTTTTTAATGTAATATTCTTAATACACTTTAGAACCAAGATTTCAGTTTACTTATCAAATGCTACAGTTTAACATCCAGTACATCTTACAAGAGTTTGAAAATGCTTTTCAAATATTTTTGGGGTACATCTATATTTCTAAAATGCGGAACATTATGACTGCACTGCACATCACCACTAAGGCAAATTAAAAACAGGATTAGTCAATTACAATAAAAGAAAGATATAAGATATAATGAAGCTGCATAGTTTTTTATTATTGCGTGTTACAAATATTTTTTTTTTTTCAATTCGTATTTTATTTTATTGAAAAATTCCGGGGTAGGGTTATTATTCTTTGTATTTTCATTGTTATTATTAGGACAATTTGTCCTATTCTGTTGCCTTGTGTTGTATTAGAGATCTATTGATGGGCCTCGAGCATTCTGGCTGTCGCCAGCCTATGGTCATTGGTGTCAATCTATAGTGTCAATCTATAGTAGTATTTGGGGCCTCGTCTGCGGTCCCCTTAAGAGCCACCCATTCTGTCCACCTTTGCCAATTAAGGAGCGTGGTAGAGGCCTGTTTGTGAGTGGTAGCTGTGAGCAAGTCATATCGGAGGTATTGTCTAATTTTGTGTTGTAGCATTGTGGTGGTGGGGCATTCTGTTTTTTTCCAGTGGCACGCTATGAGGTTGTGGGTTGCTAGAATCATCATCACTGTCAGGTGTTTGTCCGTATAAGGTATTGAGCTGGGATATTGGAGGAAGAGAGTCAGTTGGGGTGTAAGTGGTAGTTGTTTGATCCCCAGGTCTTGCCATGTCTCATGGACTTCCGTCCATAGGGGTGTAATGATCGGACAATTCCACCAGATGTGGGTCATTGTGCCTCGTTCCGTCCCACATCTCCAACAGTTGGCCGGGGTGTGGGGGTAAATCCTGTGGAGTTTGTCGGGTGTGTAGTACCACCTGTAGAGTAGCTTTTTATGTGCTTCGACATGTGAATAACACGTGGTGATTCCTTTTAGGGCTTGGAGCGATTCCGTCCATTGCTTGTTCGTGAATGACATTGCGCATTCTTTTTCCCAGTGCAATCGGTATTTGAACTCTGGGTGTGGAGTTTGGTTTCTTAAAGCTGTGTAGCTCAATGAGAGCATCTTCGGTTTGATCGGTGAGTTGTGGCACCTATCGTACAGTAATAATAGGTCATGGTCTGTGGGGCCTATGTGTGACGTTGGGGGTGTTACCTTATTAGCAATTAGGCTTTTAAGTTGGAGATACAGGAAGATATAGGATGGTGGTAGTTGATGTGTTTTTTTAAGTTCTGGGAAGGGTAGTATAGCCCCCTGGTGGCATATATCCATAATACGGGTTACCCCAAGTTCCCTCCATCTGTCTAGGGACAACCAGGGTGATACAGAGGTGAGAGCCGTGATGGGAGCCCAAGGTGAGAATTTGCTCTCTGTTTTCTGTGCACGGTGTAGGTGGTCCCAAGTCTGTATCAAGAGTTTGGTAAGTGGTAACAGTTCCTTGTGTTTGTCTCGCATTTGTTTAGGCGTCCACATGTGATTTACCGCTGAGCCTGTGGGGTCGTATTTGTTTTCGAGATCTACCCATTGTAGCGTGTGGGGTGGAGCGTGTAGTTTTATCGCGTTTTCGAGAATCGCTGCTCTGTGATATGTTGCTATGCTAGGGAAACCCAATCCGCCCTCTTTGGTGGGCGTTTGTATAAGAATCAGTGGTATTCTGGGTTTCTTGTTCTCCCATACGTAGTTTGTTATTATCGTTTGAATTTGTTTGCTTAATGTGGGGGAGAGAGGTATTGGGAGCATCCTAAATACATAAAGCAGTTTTGGGAGTACTATCATTTTTACGGCATTAATCCTGCCCAGCCATGATAGCATGACATCTTTCCACTTGTGCAGGATCTGTTTGCACATGTGTGGTAGTGTGGAATAGTTTAAGGTGTTAAGTCCTCTATATGTGGCGGCTATTTTTACCCCTAGGTATGTTACATGGGTCTGTCTCCAATCAAACGAGTACAGCTTTTTCAGCGTTTGTACGGTTGTTACAGGAAGACGTATGGGAAGTGCTTGGGTTTTGGCCTGATTCAATTTATAATAAGAAATTTTGCCGTATTCTTCCAATGTGTTCATAAGGTGCGGCAGGGAGTGCTCTGGTCTCGTAAGGGAAATGAGGATATTATCCGCGAACATGGACAATTTGTAGTCTGCCTGTTTTACGGGGATTCCCGCAATGTCTGTGTGGGCTCTAATCTTGTATGCCAGAGGTTCAAGTGAGAGTATAAATAATAGAGGTGAGAGTGGACATCCTTGGCGAGTGCCGTTGGTGATGTGGAAGGGGTTCGAAATAAAGCCTGTGTTAGTGACTTTAGCGGATGGTTTGGAATATAGTGCCATTATGCCCTTGATAAATGAGCTAGGGAAACCAAACTTGAGAAGTACTTGTTCCATGTATTCCCAGTTTAGCCTATCAAAGGCCTTTTCGGCGTCTAATGCCAGAAGGAGGCCCTCTGTTCTGTGTGTCTCCATGTGGGCTAGGATATTTAAAATCTTCCTCGTGTTGTCTGACCCTTGTCTATTTTTGATGAAGCCTGATTGATCGTTATGTACTATGCGAGTCAGTATGTTTTGAAGGCGGTTAGCTAAAATTTTTGCGTAGATTTTTGTATCGCAATTGAGTAGAGAGATGGGTGTGAAATTCTGGCAGACCGTCGCAGGTTTGCCTGGTTTCGGGAGTGTTGATATGTGTGCTTGCAGCATTTCAGAGGGCATTTCGCCCTTAGTGTAGTAGTGGTTTAGGAGCTTGGAGAGGTGTGGAGTTAGGGTTTCTAAGAAGGTTTGGTAGTACAGATTGGTGAAACCGTCTGGGCCTGGGGACTTATGAGGGGGTAGTTTCGATATTGTATTCCTCAGTTCTTCTGTTGTGATTGGCTTAGTGATTGTGTCAATTTATGTGTGAGTTAGTGTAGGTAGTGTTACTGTATCTAAGTATTCTCGTACTTGTGTTTTGGTCGGTGTGGTTGTTGTGGGGTCATCTTTGAGATTGTATAGCGAGCTGTAGTATTACGCAAATTCTTCTACTATGTCCTGCGGGTTCATGAGTTTCTTATTCCCTTGTGCCATTATGTATGCCACTTTAGGGTTGGCCGTGCGGGCCTTTAACTTGGACGCTAGAAGTTTGCCTGATTTGTTCCCTTGTGCAAAGAATTTATGTTTATACTTCTGGAGAATGTGGTTTGTTTTGTCCAGTTCAAATTCATTTAATTGTGCTTGTAAAGTTCTCAGCGTGTTATAATGTTCTGGCGATGGGTTTTGTTCATGTGCGTAAGGGTCGTTATTTGTTGGATCAGGGCATTATATGTGTGTAATCTTTGCTTCTTGGCGTAGCTAGCATGTTTGATGAACAGGCCCCTGAGCACGGCTTTGTGCGCTCTCCACAGTGTATCTATGGAAATGTCTGCGTTAGCGTTCGTGTGGAAATATGCTTCTAATTCTGTTTTTATTTGCGTAATAATTTGGGGGTTGCGTAGTAAAGATTCGTTTAGGTGCCAGGAACCTCGTCCTTTGGTAGGGAATCGAGTTGCCATGGTGAGGGTGATCGGTGCATGGTCTGACCATGTAATGGTCGCTATACTAGTGGATTGAATTGTTGGGATTGTTGTGTTGTGTATGAGAAATCTATCTATTCTTGAGTAGGAGTTATGTACTTGGGAATGAAAGGTGAAATCTTTTTCGGAAGGGTGTAGGATTCTCCATATATCTACATAACCCGAGTTGGCCAGTTGTGTTCTGGTAGTGGTCGTGGATGCGGTACGTTTAGTCTTCGTTTTTTGCGTGACATGCAGGGTAGAGGAGGTATCCAATTGTTCGTCTAAAATAAAGTTTGTGTCTCCCCCTATGATCAGCGTCCCAAATTGGTATGTGTCTGCTAGTGTTAGGATTTTGTCTAGGTACGCCTTTTGGTTATCATGCGGGCCATAGACATTTATAAAAGTGTATGGATCATTGTTTATAAGGCATTGGAGCAGAAGGAAGCATCCTTCCTTGTCCCCAATCTTCTTGTGCAATGAAAAAGCCACATCTTTGCTGAATAATATGGAGACTCCTCTCTTCTTTTTTGAGTAGCCAGTGTGATATCCTATCGGGTAATCTTTTGATGAGAACCTGGGCAGTTTGGAGGTTAGGAAGTGGGCTTCCTGGAAGAAAGCCACTGTGGCCTTCATCCTTTTAGCTTCCTCGAGAGCTAATCTCCTTTTGTGTGGTGTATTTAAGCCTTTGACGTTGAGTGAAAAAACTACTAATGCCATGAGGATGCGGTGGGGATGTTCTTCTTCTTGCAGTGTAATGTGAAAATAATAAAGTGTGTTTCTCGAATCTGCACCTTGTTCTGGGTGACTTTGAGTAGGCCTCTGTGTAGTGCGGTCTCACCCATGACAGCCGTATCATGATATTGGGTATCTAAGGCTAGCAACCTACATTTTTTAGTATTAACTGGGGTATGGGAAGGAGGTCGGGGGTGTGAAGGGGTAACTCCCCACTGGGGAACTATGTACAAAATTTTGGTCAGATACTGTGTATCAGACCACAACGAGGTCTTTATCGGCCCTATGGAGCCACAATGGGGAAGGGTGACCTTGAGGGTATTTAACCGCCCATATAGGCGTTGGTTTGAACTTGAGATGCCATATAGACCATCTCTGTGTAAGTGGAATCTAGGTTTTATCTATCATCTCCACACTAGGTTGGGACTGATGGCTACGTGTCTGTTATGCTAGGTATTCTGTTAACCACGTACTAGGCATATACAATGAAAAAACATTGAAAACAATTATACAGACATAGAGCATGCTCACGTATCTAGGCGGTAAGATGATGCGTTAGGCTGGGCTGTTCAGCCCGATGCGTTAACATTAGTCTTGTGTTATTTATGTCTTGTCCCAGTGGACCAGTCTTTAGAGATTTTTGTGGGTGACTTGTTTGTTCTGCTCGCTGAGTCTTTCGTGTCTTGAGGCGCGATGTGTAAATTCCATTCGCTTAGTAGTCGGGCCCCATCGTCTACCGATTGTATTTGGTGTTCCACTCCATTTCGCCGTATGATGATGCGTGTTGGGTAGCCTCATTTATACAGGACGTCTGCTTCCCGGAGTGCTTGAGTTATTGGTGCCAGTGCTTTACGTTTCGCCAGGGTTGTTGCAGAAAGGTCCACGAATAGCTTCACTCCTCGGAATTCTGCTGGTATGCTGTCAGGGTTTCTTGCTGCTCTTAATACTGCTTCTTTGGAAGTGAAGTAGTGGATGCGCGTAATTACATCCCTAGGCATAGTTGCTGCTAAGAATTTAGGCCGCGGCAGGCGGTGAATGCGGTCGAGACAGAGGTCGGCGTCACTAAGCTCTGGGCAGAGGGCCTTGAATAGGCCTATGGCATAATCTCTTAATTCAGAGGGTTTGATTTCCTCTGGTATGCCGCGCACGTGAATATTGTTGCGTCTGTCGTGATCTTCATGATCCGCTACCTTAGCCTCCAAAAAGGTAAGTCGGTTTTCAAGGGTTTCACAGGTTGCGGCTAGGTTGTTATGCGCGTCTATGATTTCCTCTGTTTTATCCTCCAATATGGCGGTGCGTGCACTTATCTCTTTAATGTCCGCGCGGACGTCCCGGGCCAGTTTGGCAAATTCCGCTTGAAGATTCTGCTGCAGTTCTTGGAGCATGCGTTGCAGAGCAGTTTCTGAGGCAGGAGCTGCGTTGTTATGTGAGATGGATGTGCTATCACTCCCTTCAGAACACGCGGTGGGTGAGTCAGGGCCTCCGGCGCCATCTTGTGCTCTGCTGCTCGGCGGAGTTAGAGCTGATATTTGAAGGGCTGCTGGGCGCAACTTCGTTTTTTTTTGTGCTCTTTGGGACATGGTGGTTTGGGCTTTTCAGGTGATCCTTTTGTAAGTCGGTCTGGGCGGTTTACGCTCGTCAAATCGCTGCGTTTTGTGCACCCTCGTCGGAGCTAACAGCTCACACGTCTGTGTCCATGAGCTGCCAGGCCACCACAAATATTTTTTTTAAAGTCTCGCATATTTTAAAAGAATAAAACTGATTATTTTAAAACCTCATATTTATTGTTATTTATGTTTTATTATATAAAAAGACAAGCTACCTGCCTCCATCTGATATCCTACACAGGTCAGGTGTACACATCACTAAGATACCTCATAGTTGTTGTTATTTAAGAGCTGTCATGAATTTGGGGTTCCATTCTATCGGTACACAGCAGCTGTCAGGGCACTTTGGGATTGTTACTTCATAGGACATTAGGTGTATTAATGTCCTATTTTATATTAGGCATATTTTGATGGTTGTCAGATGTGTGTGGTTTCCATCTTAGCATTGACAGCTAATCTTTAACAACTTCTTTAGGATGACATCCCCAACATATTTCAGCTCATCATAACTTGAGCAGGATAGAGAAATTATTCTAGAAGACAAAAAGCATCTCTATATCCTTGTGTCTTAACACTATTCACTGTGTTCTTGACTGCTATGCTAATCTGCTCGCAGTCTCTATCTTCCTGTGAGGCTATGATAAATCACACTGGGAGGACGTGTAAGCTCTCTTCACCCAGTGGAAGGAAGATAGAACATTTAGGTTACCTGCTGTTGGGCAACTTTGGCCAACGGCAGCTCCCTGCAGTACAGGATCACCTCTCCACCAAATCACACATACTGTACTGTTTTTATTGTACGGCACTATGTGTATAATTTGGTGGAGTCTAGTCTGTTCCTGATGTAAGCATTTACTCACCAAATATTAATTTGACCGCAGAGTTATATTGAATTGAAATATTGAGTTGACCACAGAGTTATGCAAATTAAAGGGACACTATAGTCACCATAATAACTTTAGCTTAAGGAAGCAGTTTTAGTGTATAGATCATGATCCTGCAGTCTTGCTGCTCAAATCTCTTCAGTTTATGAGTTAAATCCCTTTTGTTTCTGTCTATGCAGCCCTAATCACACCTCCCCTGGCTGTGACTCACACACCATGCATGAAAAAAATGGTTTTACTTTCAATTAGAGGTAACTTACTTTAAAGGTTCATATTGCCTGCTCGCTATAGTGAACATTAATCATACACAGAATGCTTCTGTGGGGTCTAGCAAGCTATCAACAGTGTAGGGGATAATACATTTTAAATTAAATATAATTTGCAACAAAGGAAGTATAAACATTAGCTGACTCTTTACAGGAAGTGTTTAGGAAGTATGTGCAAGTCACATGCAGGGAGATGTGACTAGGGTGCATAAATAAAGTGATTTAACTCCTAAATGGCAGAGAACTGAGCAATGGCAGTGCAGGGAAATGATCTATACACTAAAAATGCTTCAATAAGCTAAAGTTGTTTTGGTGACTATAGTGTTCCTTTAAGTGAAAAAAACAAAATAAAGTTAATTGACTGATTTGGCAAATGTTCCAACCGTGCTGAATTTGCCTGTTTGTTTATAAGCATGTCTGCAAACAGAAATGCATTTGTAGCTGACAAAATACGGTATGTGTACTTTGTGGATGAGTTGCATGGTTTACATTCCATTAAAGGGAATCTATAGTGCCAGGAAAACAAAGTTGTTTTCCTGGAACTATAGCTCCCTATGGTGCACCCCTTCTTCCCTCCCTCCCCAGAAGGGATTAAAAAACCTTCTATCACTTACCTTGTTCCAGCGCCGATTTCCCTTGGTGATGGCTCAGGCTCCACCTTCGCTACTCCTTCGCCAACGTCAAGAGGAATGACCACACTCGCATTAGAGATTCCCCCATAGGAAAGCATTATACAATGCTTTCCTATGGGGTTTCGGGTGATTATGGACATCCTCATGCACAGTGTGAGGATGTCCAGCATCATTTAGGTGACCAAAAGACATAGTTAATTGACTGATTTGGCAAATGTTCCAACCGTGCTGAATTTGCCTGTTTGTTTAAAGCATGTCTGCAAACAGAAATGCATTTGTAGCTGACAAAATACGGTATGTGTACTTTGTGGATGAGTTGCATGGTTTACATTCCATTAAAGGGAATCTATAGTGCCAGGAAAACAAAGTTGTTTTCCTGGCACTATAGCTCCCTATGGTGCACCCCTTCTTCCCTCCCTCCCCAGAAGGGATTAAAAAACTTTCTATCACTTACCTTGTTCCAGCGCCGATTTCCCTTGGTGATGGCTCAGGCTCCACCTTTGCTACTCCTTCGCCAACGTCAAGAGGAATGACCACACTCGCATTAGAGATTCCCCCATAGGAAAGCATTATACAATGCTTTCCTATGGGGTTTCGGGTGATTATGGACATCCTCATGCACAGTCATTTAGGTGACCAAAAGACATATAATGTCCTGGAAGTCGCTCTGGTGGCTGTCTGATAGACAGCCACTAGTGGTTGAGTTAACCCTGGCAGGTAATCATTGCAGTTTATCAATAACTGCAATAATTGCTATTGCAGATTAAGGGACCTGGGAATATGCAGCCATACCACTTTTACCAGCTGAAGTGGTCTGGATGCATATAGTGTCCCTCTAACCCATAATAAAACACTGAAAAACACATACCATTTGAAGCAAGTTTTAAAACATCTTTGTTCCAGTGTTATAAAGTTAATTTGAAGAAAACATAATCAAATATAATGAGGCCATCGATATCTGGTGGGTCAATTTTCCTCCTTCTAGAGGTAGTCTCACTTCAACTTCATGCACATCTCTTGCTGAATTGATTCACACCCCATGGGTCAATAGTAAATGTAATGGACCGTTTTGCACACAAGGGGTAAAAACCGTTTAGGCGATCGTCCCCTTCCAGAGATGCAGGCACAGCTACTGCAGAACACCAATCCGCCGAACAGGAAACCATACGAATGCTGTAAACAGACGAATAGGAAAAACCATACGAATAGGTTTACACTCCTAGCAGTCAAACTGGAACAGCATACAGTAAATTCCCCCAAGAACGAGACAAAACTCCGTGTTGAGGGTCAAGCAGTGAACAGACAGAGCTATGGGTTTATTGTGCTTATGTACACATTCTTACACATTAGTACCACCCACAGGGTTTTGGAACACAACCAATAAACACATACAATACACTCAGACACTCCCACACAAATTCCTCCCATCTGCATGTGATTCAATTACCTTACACAATGGGTAATGTAATTTAGCACAAGCAGAGAAATAAAATTTTTCCACATTATTCATAACTTGAAAAGTATGCATTACATTCACATACTTTACATACTTACATTTTCAGAATCAGCATACTCCAAATACAAACATACGTCAAAATCATACAAATTGGTCCAGTGGTTCAAAAGATAGATCGTAGTCCTTTGTGACCACAGGAAGCATGGCTTTTCTGCCCAAAGCCAGTTCCACAGAGTCTTCTATCCTGGAGATAATTAGAAGTAATCCAATTATCTCCAAAGACAGAGGCAAAACTCCATTGAACACGTGGCAGCAAAAAGACAGTAAAATACAATAAAATACACAAGGTTACATTTATGACATAAAATACAGACATGCAATATATGCTCAGATAGCTTAGGTCTGAGAGCACATTACTGAATGGCGCTCAGAGCACATACATACAGTTCAATTGCCATGGAGCCAAAGTCTTTCCCATAGTCTTTCATTATACAAATGGGCTCCATGGCATAGCTATCTGGGGTATCACTGCTCAAACAGGGCAAGCACCAAATGACCCGGCTTTCTTGTCTTTGCAGAGGAAAATCAAGCCTTTTAACATGGGGCCATAACCCAAAGGCAACAGGCGAGCAACCAGGCTTCTCCAATGCAATGTGGCGAGATTGCTCTCGTCACAGTAAAGATTTATATCCACATGCCAGGAGGAATTCAAGTATCCTCCTGGTAATTTTTCAGTACCAGAGAGGTGACAACACATCATTTTGCTATGAACCAAACACACCTTTAATAATTAGTGGAGCTGGGAGTGACACCAGCATATCCTTAACAGTAAGCAGTTAGACACTACTTCATTTTAATTATCTCCATAATCCCTGGATTATGTATGCCTTTTCTTCATCTTACCTAGTTTAAATGCTATTTCTACCAAACCTGTTTTATCAACTCTCAACTTGCCTTTTTGACTCAGTTCTGCTAATTGTGATCCTGAATATAAATGTTGCCTGACATTTTATTTCAGAACATTATTCATTTAAGCTTCTGGATGTTAATCTTGTAGATATTGTTAATGCATCTTTTCTATTATTTCAATCTATCTATACATGGATAGAATATTATGTACATAATTTTGCACTTAAATGCATTTCAGAGCACTTTTCCAATTAACATTTCATCTGTCATCTATTTGCGCAATTATCCTGCAGTTGATTGTACATTCTGCTTATATTTTTGAAATCTCTTAACACTTTCCTCCACATTTAGCCATATGCATGACATGAGATTACATTAGAAAATCTAATATTCCAAACATTATTTTAATACGTATGCAAAATATCTCTTTCCAAGTCAAAAACAGTCTCTGTTTCCCTAAGTTAGCAAATGCAATGTCAAACCGAAAAACATTATATTTCTCCATACTGCTCTAGTGATCCCATTTTTCTTTCCTAGAGGTTGTAAATATAATTCTTATGTTTTGAGCTATATATACAGGAGTGCAGTCATGACTGGTGAATTAATATGAAATGATTCTTACACACTGAACTCATTATTACCCCATTTCCTTGGTTCTCTAGAGCAGTAATTCTAATCTTTTTTTGACCAAGGCATACTTAAATAAGAGTAAAGAAATCAGAAAGTACACCTGTATTTTTTTTCTGCTTTTTTTAACCTTCATCTTTATTAAAAGACCACTATAGGCTCAGGAACACAAACATATATTTCTGACCCTATAGTGTTAAAACCACCATCTAGCTCACCTGGCCCCCTTTTTACACCCTAAATATAGTAAAATCTTACTTGCATTGGAGTCTGCAGATGCTACCTCACCCCCTGTTTGCCTGTGAACTGCCTCTGTCTTCTGACATCATCAGAATTGGTAGTCTGAGACAATCTCAATGCTTGCTCATAGGATTGACTGAGACTGTCAAGGAGGCAGATCAGGGGCAAAGCCAACACAAGTCAAACACAGCCCTGGCCAATCAACATGTCCTCATAGAAATGAGTTTAATCAGGAAAGTTCAGTGTCAGCATGCAGAGAGTGTAGACACCGAATGGCAGTGCTGCACACTAGGCAGGACTGCCCCAGGAAGCACCTCTAGCAGCCATCTAAGGAGTGGCCAGTGAATTTATCACTAATCTTGAAAAGACAGTGTTTACAACAAAATGCCTGAAGGGAATGATTCTACTCACTAGAACAAATGCAATAAGCTGTAGTTGTTCTGGTGACTATAGTGTTCGTTTAATGTTTTATTTACCTGGAGTCTTACTTGATAGATATGCATAATTTTAGCCAAAATAATATTTACGTACATTTACATTTTACTTAATTTCAGATGGGAATCCCAATTTGAATGCAGACACTTATTTAAAAAAAACCTCTGTGCCTTTAACCCATTACAGCAATGCATTTATTTATTTATTTATTTTCTCAGATATTGGGACTACTTTACGCCTAAAAAAGCATATGATGATATGGGACTTTGATAATGTTACCTGATAATAGCAATGCATTTATTGTCTCCTCACCACACTATGCTTCGACTTAAGGCACACAAGTCTGTCCAAACATCCTGGGTGAAAACCACTGCTCTAGACTATAGGAGCATATGTATATCTCTCCTCTACTTCTACTTTGTTATCACCGTGCAATGTAAAATGAAAATACTGAATGTACTGTCCTCTCAGCACCCCCCATCATCACTCAGTAGTGTAGTCCAAGAGAGCAAGGTCTTCTGTCTACTTTAAACTGGATAAGTAACTGGTGTTATCACAAAAAAGAAATTAGGTGAGTTGCAACATAAAAGGCAGGCCAACAGAAAATCACTACACTACAAAGGATTCTATAGTGTAAGGAATGAAAGTTGTATACCTTACACTATAGTGTAGTCTGGCACTCTCTCACTCTTTGTTTGCTTACCCAACTCCATCACGATGTCCTTCGGCATGGGGTCGGCACCCTTCCCCCTCTGATGTCATCCGACTGAGGGACCTAATGCACATGTGCTGTGAGCATTGCCTCAGTGCTTTCCAATGGGGATTATACTGGTGTTGGATGTCCTCATGCAGAGCATGAGGACATCCAGCATCAGTTAGGCATCCTAAGGTCCTGTAAACTTCCGTAAGCTCCTCTAGTGGCTGTCTGTCCTCTAGTGGCTCCACTAGAGGCTGTCTTAGTACTTTACATTGTAGTTTCTCTAAAACTGCAATGTTATACATAGCAGGAGTAAAGGGGACAGGGACACTGCTGCCAGACCCCTTTAAAGAGCTGAAGTGGTTTGGGTGCCTATAGTGTCCCTCTAACACAACAGTATACAAGGGTACATTAGTGTGAAGCATATTTAATAAAGAGAAAACAGTGCAACAAATTTTGTGTCTCCTTTCCTTTGCTCTGGAATATTTTCTACATATTCATTGCATCAAAGAGTGAAATACTTTCTTTTACATTTCTGCTCAAAATATGAATTCTTCACCAATCATTATACATTTGTTATCATTTCAATGTATTTTTGTCAAAATCATTCCTCGTCTTTGAAATAGTGGATCGTTTTACACGTTGAGCCTTTTATTGTATATATCTACAAGTAAATTATTTAAGTTTGAAAAATTGGTAAAAAAAAAAAAATTAAAAGTCAATGAAATGCTATTTTGCACAATTTAATGAAGAACAGATGTGGTTTCACTAAAAAAATATTTGCATTATTAATCATTTTTGTGAGAACTGTCCATATTGTTTGTTAATTATTTTTTTTTCATTGTCTTATTGGAGAAAGTTTTTATTTTTTACAATGTAAATAAATAAAAAAATAAATATTACATAACAAACAAAAGTACACAAATCATCATAACAAATCATATAGCATAAGAGGAAACATACAAGTTCAAAAGCAAAACATCATATACATTGAGTTACAATATTCTGCAGGTCATGTTAAAGTCATCATACTCTAAATGCCTATATAAATACAATTCAAAATATTGCGCAAAGTACAGTTGTAATACATCCCTATGGATGGAAATCATATGGGCAAATCTAGTTCAGCACTGCAACTCAATTCAATTAACTATCGTTCCCATGGACACATGAAGAAAGATTAAAGTTCAAATAAAACAAAGGGATAAAGGGAAGAGTAGGGATTAAGAAAGAGGAGTAGGGATTAAGAAAAAGGGTTAAGATTAGTCAGAAGTATCTAAGTGTGCATGGTGAGCAACAGCTATAGTCATACATACAGCTTTTTTTCTTTTTTTTTGTAATATTCGTCTCTATTCATTTAATAAATCAGATCTATAAATAAGCCAGTTATCCCATTTTTTAATATTAACGTGTTCTTTGACTTTCATGCGATATGTCATTTGTTCAATGTAGTAGATATCATCTACTCTTTCTAAAACTTCTTTTAAAGGACCACTATAGTGCCAGGAAAACATACTTGTTTTCCTGGCACTATAGTGCCCTGAGGGTGCCCCACCCTCAGGGACCCCCTTCCGCCCGGCTCTGGAAAGGAGAAAGGGGTTAAACACTTACCTTTTTCCAGCGCTGGGCGGGGAGCTCTCCTCCTCCGATCCTCCTCTTCTCCTCCCCGTTGGCTGAATGCGCACGCGCGGCAAGAGCTGCGCGAGCATTCAGCCGGTCACATAGGAAAGCATTCATAATGCTTTCCTATGGACGCTGGCGTGCTCTCACTGTGAAAATCACAGTGAGAAGCACGCAAGCGCCTCTAGCGGCTGTCAATGAGACAGCCACTAGAGGAAATAGGGGAAGGCTTAACCCATTCACAAACATAGCAGTTTCTCTGAAACTGCTATGTTTATGAAAAAATGGGTTAACCCTAGAAGGACCTGGCACCCAGACCACTTCATTAAGCTGAAGTGGTCTGGGTGCCTAGAGTGGTCCTTTAAGGTGGACAAGAGTGGGGATATCCACCGTGCTGCTATACTGGATTTTGTTGCTAAAAGAAGATGCATTATTATTTCTCTTTGCGGGATGCTCTCAAGTGCAGGGATCATATGAAGTAAATAAAACTCTGGTCGGAATAGTTACTTAAAACCTGTTATTTGTTGAATAGTTGATTCTAAAGATTTCCAAAGTTGTAGCAGGACTGGACTTGCGAACATCTTCAGCATTTCGGAGAACTATCAACATAAATACTGGATAGTCTCTGCGGTACCTATTACCATCTCATCATAACTTTATAAAAGGCCTCCCGATGTGTTAAACAGTGCAAGGCAGCTGTAGTGATCTTCATTATCTAAAACTATTGCTCTAAAGGGTATGTCACGCCTAACTCATCTTCCCATTTGGACATGTATGGAAGTCTGGTGTCTGTGCCTATATTGGATAATTCTATGTAGCATAAAGATAGTGACTTCAATTTCGTCAGATGTCCCAGACATTTATGTCTGAATAATGTTATATCTGTGGTATTATATTTGTGTAGTTGTCTACTAGTAATAATACATTTCAGTCTCAAATAGGTAAAGATTTCCCTTGATGGAGGAGAGAACTCTTTTTGAAGGTAAAAAAAATAACTTAATGCCTTCTGTGTCACACAGCTTATCTACCGTATTGTTCTGCGCATTTACCCATTGTGTAATAAAGAAATCTGTTGTTATCCCTGACATTGTTACTGCCTGTAAAGGAGCTACTGAGAGTAGTTTATTTGGACTCAGTTTATTTTGGACATTCCGATGCGATATGAGGCTCCTGACAGCCTCATGGCACCTGCCCCTTTTTATGACGCAACAAACGCGTGCCGGCGTCATGACGACACAAGAGTTCTAAGTAATAGAGCCCAGCACACATGCACCTTTTGGGGGCATGGATATGCTAGCCACACCCCCAAACATATAAAATCACTGTCTGCCCAAAGTACTGTGCCCTGTTATAGTTCCTAGTGTTACTAGTGTCCTTATAAAGCATTATTTTGTCCCTTTTGGTATTCATTGGTATTGACCCGGCTTGCTCTCGACTACTCTGTTTTCTAGCTCCCTTGACTCGGCTTTGTTTATCATTCTTTTTTTATAAATATGATTTTTGTTTGTTGTAACAACGATGAGCAACAACATTGGGACTCGCAGGTCCCCATCAGCATGTAAAATACCGTAATATGTGCACAACATATGCAGGAATAGGGTTTAGGAAAAGTGAGTAAGCATTTGGGCCTGCCGGCCCACATATTTTTGTTTATCATTCTTGTGTATCTCTGGCTTACCTGACTCAGCTTTTGTCTCTCCTATTAGTATATTTCTGGCTTCCCTTGACCTTGGCTCTTTCTGACTATCCTTGAATAATTATTATTCTTTATCCGGCCATTCTAAGGACCGGTTTAGGGACTTTCTATCTGTCTCCATTTATTTACCAGTGGGATTTCACTCTGTGTTGGGTTGTACGTTACAACCACAAAGTAGTCTGAGAGCTTGTCAGGAGATGTACTCCTTGTACAAGGGCAGATACTATATAATATAATTGGACACAAGGTATGCCCAGTTCGCCCTTCTGTGTTGATCTTCTAGCTACCTCATGTGATATACATGGAGGATGTTTTTTCCACACATAAACTTTAATGACAACCTGAACATTTGTATAGCAATAGGCATCTCAACTGGGATTGTTTGGAATATGTACAATATATGTGGCATAACCATCATCTTGACAAAATTTACACAACCTAACCACGACACTTCTAAATTATCAATTTTTTCAGTTGTTGTTCTAATTTAGTCATTAGGGGTAGATGGTTTTCTGCTATTAGAAGGCTGGATGTCCTTGTCATTTAAATTCCCAAATAGGTCATGGACTTTTTTTGCTAATCAAAGGTGTACTTGTCCTGCAGTGTCTGGATGGTTTGAGTGGGTAGCCTAATATGGAGTGCTGGGGCATTTTTTTGTTTGTTTTTTACATTCTTTCTTTTATTGAGGCAAGCAGGTGTACGTTACAGAAAGATAAAAGGTTAGTTATGTTGCACAATAAGTAAAGCACGATATCCTCAAAAAAGTGAGCTTAAATCTCTTCAGTTCCACCTTTTATATATATATATATATATATATATTTACACATATATATATATATATATATATATTTGTGATAAAAAAAAAAAAAAATGAGAAATAATAGAAAAATAAGCACAAGAAAACATGAATATAACGGAAGTACATGAGGGACCTTAACCTGTGAGATTGCATTGGCATTGGAGGGATCCTGTATAACGCGCTCTGGGCATAGGTGGGGAGGCATTAGGGTACTATGGCGCTAGGGTATGAGACACCATTTTGTCCCGAGACAACAATTACCCTCTGTATCCAAAAAACATTGTGGAGTCAATCTTGGTCGTTTGGCGTGTCAGTGGGAGGGTGGGGTACTGCCACCTACTCTGGTGACTCGGTGAGTGGTGGTCTATGTGCAGGTGGTCTTGATGTCTTATGTACGTCTCACGTGCCTAAGTGAGGAGTCCTCACTGATGCCTGGTTGGGAGGCATTACAGGAAATAAGAGATATGTTGTGGGACCTATCGTTTAAGACAGAGTGGAAGTAGTGGAGCCACTCATTAACCCTTGAGCGTCGGGGGGTGTAGGTATGTTGTGCATCATTACATGACTTGTAGACTAACAACAAGTTACATAACATTGAACACAAAACAATAAACTTGAGATATATGACTTGGATAGGACTCAGTCCAGCACTGCGCTCTCAAACAGGTGACTGTCCAGACATCAGCCAATATCAGCTACAGATCATGGGATGAATGGCACCGCCTTGGAAATGTCCCAGGAACATCTCAGTCTGCCCGATATGTCTGCGGGTGTGGGGAGGCCTAGCTTTTGGAGGAAAGTTGCAGAGTTTTCCGCGAAGGTGAGTTGTTGGGTGCGACCATCCTTAATGGCTAGCAGGGTACATGTGGGTCCCACTTTGTATGTGACTCCCGCTGTGTGTATGGATTGAGTGACTTGTCACAGTGACCATCTCCAGGTGAGGGTAGACCGACAGAAATCCTGTAAAAAGTGGAGCTGCATCTCTTCGAATGGATAGGGTGTTTTGTTCTTTACCACCTCCTGGACCACTGACTTGTCTCACAGCAACAGGAAGCACAATACATCATGAGTGGCCCCGGCCAGAGCACTGCCAGATTTGGTAAGACAGAAGCAGCCATCAAGCTGGATACATTTTGTGGCCATTTGTGGCATTAGTGAGGCCAATAGGCAACGCACAAAGTGCAGCAATTTGTGGTCGTCAACAGTTTCGGCAATACCCCTGATTTTTAGTTTGTTACACCTCCAGTCTTCTAGAATGTCTAATCTGATTTGTACAGCTGTATGGGCTGCTTGTAGTTGGTGGACCAGCTCCTTGCTGCTCTTGTGATGGTGGGCCATGGTGGTGACATTTTCTTCAGTTGCCCGCACCCTTGCTGTAACCACTGTGATGTCTTCCCTGATTATGTCAAGGTCTGCATTAAAGGAGGACCAGATAATATTCAGCAGTGCCTTAATGCCTCCCTTTGTGGCTGGGGCCATTAGATCCTCCGCTTGTGGAGTGTCCATCAACCCCTCTGCATGGGGTTTGTCGTCAGGGGCATCCATTACCTCGTCCTCCAAGGAGGAATAAGATGGCGCCGCCATTTTGGGCCTAGGCTGCAGGTGCAGCAGGTCGCTGATTCTGCGAGAGCCATCCCCTGCCAGGGTTTTTAGCTTCTTCGCCTTTTTAATAATATTTTTGTAGTATGACACGGGGCTGTATCTATCTAAAAATTGCATTAATCTCGGTAGGGACATGTCTGGATTGGAGAGGAATAGCAGCACATCACCTATGAAAAATGCTACTTTTTGTGCCCCTAATAGGTGTATCAATGCCCGAGATTGCTGATGAATGTTTAAAATGTCGGATGAAAGGCATAAAATAAATATCAAAGGAGACAGTGGGCAGCCTTAGCAGGTGCCATTTGTTATGCTAAATGGTTTAGATAAAAATCCTGTATTAAATACCTTGGTTGAGGGATGAGAAAATAGGGCTAAGATGCTATTTATAAAGTAATTAGGGAAACATATTTGTCTCAGCGTCAAGGTCATATATTTCGAATTTAGGCGATCAAACACGTGTTCAGCATCAAGTGCTAACAATAGGCCCGTTTGGTTAGTATCTTGCACCCATTCAATAAGATTTACAAAGTGCCTTGTATTATCTCCAACTTGTCTATCTGGAATGAAACCTGCCTGCTCTGGAGAGGATAGACATAAAAGCATGGGTTTTATCCTAGACGTCAATAATTTAGCATACAATTTTAAATCTGCATTAGCAGTGAGATAGGTCTCAAATTGGCACATTTAGTTGGTTATTTTACTAATTTCGGTAATGTCACTATAGGGGTTTCCAGCATTTCAGATGAAATTTAACCTGATTCCTTAATATCATTGAAAAGAACAGTTAGATGGGGTGTTAGTAAGGGTTCTTGCTTAATATGATAACAATTTGTGAATCCATCTGGACCCAGAGCTTTATGTTTTGAAAGAGTGTGGATGGCTGTATGTGGCAAAATCCCTGTTTGGACAGACTCAGGGAAACAGCATTTCGTCTAAATATTCGTGTGTTTGGCTATTTCGTGTATTTGTAAAAGAGCCAAACTCCCGAACCAACCAACCTCCCACCAGTGTCATGTGCAGCTCATTTACCACCCAGACCTTACGGTTAACTGCAAGGTAATTAATGAAAGGCTTGGTGGTCCGCATTCATTTGCCGAACACGTGGCGGTCGCCATTTTAAAATCGTCGAACGTTCAGCGGTAGATGGTCGTTGACCCTCTGGAACTGTTTTCGAACACTTATTTAACTGCACACCGCTGAAGCGCACCAAGTTCCTGTCCATTCGGTTAATAACTTCCGAACACTTTACCGTTCGGGACTTTCCTATTATACAAGCTAGACCGACCCCAGGTAGCTGCAGTTATGGAACTCTTCTCGGATTCAATTTCCTGAACAACCGGTGAACTAAAAACCAAAAACGATATTAAGAACTGTGTTCGTAGGATCTGAGTGCTATTCGTCTATATTGTGCGCTCAGATCCAAGCTATCTGGGGGTATGTGGAACATGGAGACTACGTTCAGCCAAATATGAGTTATGGATTTTAATACAGTTTTGTCAAAATGTAAAAAGGACATGTTTTCTCCACTTGGAGATAATTAGATTCTATCTAACCACTTAAGTTAATTATCTCCAGGATAGAGGGGACGGGTTGCACTGTTACTGTGGGTGTGTTTAATAATTGTACTGTAAACTGATTGGTTCTGTATATTTTGTCACAGTTTTCCACAAGATCCCCTGTGGGAGTTTCCTTGCTGGGAGACCATTATAAAAGGCTGAGTTTGGCCATCAATAAAGCAAATCGTTTTACCCCTTCATGAAGTCTCGACTCATGTTTGGGGGAATAGGGTGCTATAATCACTACTTCGTTATTATTCTAGTGGGAGTTCGGGAGAAGCTGCAAGGATCGGTACTACAGAGATAACAGGATCCTTTACACTGTACAAATCTCATCTTCCGTAAAAGGAGAGCTTAGGGATTGTATTTGGAACTGTGCCAGTTTGGGTAGGGGGACTTCCTCTAAAAAACCCATAATGTCATCTTGCGTTGTGTGTAATGTATTTGTCTAAGTTTTCTCATGTGTTTTTCTGTATCCTTGAGATCCATTATATGGATCTCTTTTTTTTTTGCTTTGATTTTGCTTGGACAGGCATTTAGTGTGATTCTTGCTATTCATGGTTTTCATTTCTGTCAATTCCCAGCGGAGTCATGACCGGGTTACGCGTGTCTATTTTTTTTTTGTGTCCCCTTATCTAATAAATATCCCAGTCATCAATGCTTTGTGTGCAAGCCAATATGTCATAATGGATGTAGAGTCATTTATATTACTCTCAAAGAATTGTGTTGCCTCACTTATCACTTGAGAATATGTATGTCTACCAGGTACATATCAATGTTAGATGCACCGATTAAAAAAAAGAGAATTCCCGTCCTGACGGGTATATGCATCTCCATGTACGGTAGAAATCATAGGTATGAGTAAAAGCAATCAGCCGCTTGCTCAATAATTATGCCATCTTCTTGGGGGGGTACCTTGTTCTCTCTAGAGTTATTAAATGCCCCTTTTTCATTGTAGAAATCCTCTTAAATGATTTCCGCAAAAAAGCTGTCTGTGCCTTATTTGGCACATATAGAGATACTATTGTCAGTGATATAGCGTTTAGTGATCCTGACAGTATCAGAAGTTGGCCCATTACATCAACATATTGTTTAACCAAATAAAATACCCAATCAACATGAAAAAATATAGACACTCCTTTGTTTTTTTTAGTAGAGAGTGCGTGGTAAACCTGAGCGTACCGTCTAGAATAGAATCTGGGGGGTTTCTGTGCACATAAGTGCGTTTCCTAAAAACATACCATGGCTGCACCCGACCTATGCATTTCCTGAATAGCTAGTCATCTCTTGGGGGGGGGCTATTAAGTCCATTTACGTTAAGTGAGAGGATTTAAAATATATTTGTCATAAATAAAAAGAGAAAAAGACAAATTGTCGCCCTTAGTATCCACGTTAACCATATTACATTACCTGACACTCCTGCTTATACATGAAAATTATTTTACACTTAAATGAAGAATTATATATTCATTTGCATATATAGACATATTGAACTGTATCCCAAATGTACATAAAGGGAAAAATGTGGGTGTCAGAGAACCACTTAACATTCTGAAAAAGGAAAAAAATAAACATAGAAACAAAAATAAAAATATATACATAAACTCTATACTACGAGAATTAACTGGGTTACTGGGCAGGGGAGTCTTCTATATAGAAGAAATCAATTATTCCATTGGTGACCCCACCATTCTCCATTCCAATGTAATCTTGTGGAGGGAAAGATGTTGGGGGGATGCATCTACCTGCTGTTTCATGAGGCACCAAAGCCTCAAGTTAGCTATCCCTGTGGTTCGGGGAAAACATTTATTTACCTTCCACACAAGAATTTTTGTGGGGTATCCCCACCTGTATCAGATCTTGTTGTCTCTTAGTGTCTTTGTCACATTAGTAAATCAGCCAACAATGCAATGCCCTGGTAAGGTGCTATGAAAATCGTTAATTTCCTTGCCGGACTTCTGATGTTGCATGGTATATCTGCCGTAAATCTCGTTGGTCTCAGCAAGCAATGTACTCTATCCATAATTCACTCTTTATCTTCCATAGTAGGCACTAAAGTTTTGCATAGTGCTGTTATATAGGAGGGTAAGGCCTCAGCAGTAATGGAGTCCGCTATACCGCGAAACCTAACATTCTGGCATTTTAACCTATCCTCAAGATCCGCAATTTTCTGCTTCATAGTTTCCTGTTCTTCCTCCAGCTTATGTAATTTATGTATTACATCATTATGGGGAGTGCAGAGTTCCTTTGTTTTATGTTGTAAGTTATCCATTCCAAGGGCCAGCTAGTGAGATGGGTGTGGTCAGCTAGTGAAGTGAGTAGATGCATGCAGTAGAGCTCCTGCTTCTACACAGCCTGTGCCCAATCAAACCTTTAGTTGCCCAAAACCTTTACTGCAGGATACGTACCTTGCTCTGATGGCACCCTAAAAAAACAAATAAAAATCACAGATCTGATCCGGCAAGGGAGGAGAGAGAAATTTAAAGCTATACAAGATGGTGATACATCTGAGGCCTACTTTCCTGCTTTGGAAGGCCAAACCGACCTAGAGCAAGCCTCTGCATCTGTAACTTTTTATGACACTCCAGTTACAAATAGGCACTTACATACCAAGCTTAAGCAACTGAGAATTACATTGCAAGCAGACTTTAAGAAGATAAACGCCTCGCTACATACAGAAATAGAGGAATTAGACGATAGAACGGTTTGTTAATGTTTTAAAAATATTTTAAATATTTGAATTATATGTTTTATAATGTTTTAAAAATATTTTAAATTTTTTAATTTTATAACTAACGTAGTCTTCCTTATAGCGAAAATGGCATTTTTATAATCCAACTAATCAAATAACCATTATCTCTTCCATACACATTGGCTGCTAAAGTCACATACCCTCAGCAGTTTTTTTTATCACTGATAATTAGAGTATGTTTTAGAAATGGACAACTATTTCTTCTAGTAAACACATTTAAACATAAAATATTAAAAAATCTATTTATTTTATTAATATTTAATATTTTATGGTAGTATTACATTAAACTAATTTATGCAAAGATACAGGTGATACTCAAAAAATTTGAATATTGTGCAAAAGTTCATTTATTTCATGCCACGCTGCATTGAGGCAGTAATTGCTGCAAAAGGGGCCCAAACAAAGTACTGAGTCCAAATGCATGTTTATACTTTTCAGAGGTCTGATATTGTACACTCCTTGCTTTGTAATATTTTAATTTACCGATATTGGGGATTTGGGGTTTTCCTGAGCTGTAAGCCATAATCATCGCACTTAAGACAAATCACGGCTTGAACTATCTTGCTTTGCATGTAATGCGTCTATCTCATAGATTAGTTTCCCCTTTTATGTTGCATTACTGAAATAAATGAACTTTTGCACAATATTCTAATTTTTCGAGCATCACCTATACTTTATTATTATATTGTATGCTGTGGCAACACAGTTTACAGCCTAGATGGATGATTAGTAGTTAAAAATAAGGTTTGTTTAAATATAGTTTTGTTTTTCCCTAAAATGATGAGGTAGGAGTTAACAGGATCCTGAGATTAATGTTAGAAGCACCCAGAAAAATATTAAATATGTGACACATGAAAATACTCACATAACTTATCCCCTTATATTTTTCCCTCTGTTGGTCGGAGAGTCCTGCAAATGTCCTGCAAATACATCTATATATACGATATAGTCTGGACACAATACTCAGCATGAGGTGGAAAATACAATAGAGATGCTGTGGTCGCGAATTGGACTCTCCAACTGAGAGGACCTACATGAAAGTAGAAGAAAGAAGAGGGCGAGGTAGATAAGTAATTGCAATTAGGATATGTTGTAGAAAGTGAGGCTGCATGTATTATTGTAATTTTATCTACATGTGCATTAATCTATTATAACCAATATTACTAAATAATAATAATATGCTTTGAGAAAGCCTAAGTGCAGGTGAAACGTGTTAGTATTTGTTATCTATTGTATACCATATTTTGCTTTATTATTTATCTCCAAATAAAATTTGTCTTTTTTAATACCATTTGGAGCCTTTTTTGACCTATCTTGGAAGATTGTATCCAGAGGACTCCCCCCAAGCACATCCTTGGTGGGGATTATAACACCTATGCCCAGTAGGACTGAGCGATACCTATATTTGCTCTCCGCTTACTGAGGATATATAACTGCCGGAGAGCCACACCACAAGAATACTCCTAACAACAGGAAAAGATGCTCCTAAGGACGCACAGGGACAATCAATATATCCACAGATGGGGATTATACCGTCCAAGCACATAATTCTGGAGTTGACCATAAGCTCCAGAAAATTGTAAGTGCATTTTATTTCATTTACACCTATCAAAGAACTCCAAATATACTACACTATATTACATTTCTTATCATCTAATTCCCTACATCACTCCGGGCTCGAGATCACCACCACAGGCGCTGCTTCCCTGCACCCCCCTTTTTGTCATATCACCCAATTACCAGAAAGAACAGACTCTGGTTCGGGAAGTCCAAGCTGCCAGCTACACACAAGTGCCACAGATTCTACCTGTTTCTGCCATTACTAAATAATTGTTCATCTCAATGGACCTTTCTCATTTTTACGTTATTTGAATGATGCTCTTATAGTAGATGATCCCAAGCAAGCCTCAAATTCCACCAAGGTTTGATTGCGGACGTCATCCTGGAATTATCTACAGTGACCATCGCAATCATCTGACTTGAAACCCATAAAAAATATCTGGTGGGATTTGAAGAAGGAGGTTGAAGCATGCAAACGTAAGAATATTACAGAACTGGAGGCCATTGCTCATGAGCAATAGGCTATGATTTCTCAAGAACGGTGCCAGAAGTTGGTGTCTGGCTATGCATCTCGTTTTCAGCAGGTCATAACAGCAAAAGGGTGCTCTATTACGTACTAAAGATATTTGCCATGAAGGGGTTTAATAATTTTGAGACCTGAGAAGTCATTATAAGTTGCATTTTCAGTTGAATTTTGGGAAACCACTTGAAGCATTCATTGTGTTGTGCTATTTCAATTGCTTTTGTTTGATTTGTTTATTGCAAACAGCTGAAAGTCTGTAAACTTCGACAATAAACCTGATTTTCAATGGGGGTTGAATAACTTTGATTACAACAGTATCTCTAAAATGCACCTAGTTCTAGTAAAATAAATAAATACATTTTAGTTTCAAATATAAAACATTTGCTGGACATTTCTTCAGAGTTAATCTAACTTGTGCATGGTGGATCTCTTTGGAGAGTGGGCTAGAATATTATAGAGATTGATGATTATAAAGGAATGCAGATAATCCCTGAATGCATTAAACAAGTCCTAGAAGACAGTTAAAGGATTATGCAGACCAAAGGGTATTTCTGTATCTGTCTTTCATTCATGGTCTGTGAATTCATGCAAAAATGTATGCATCACTAAAATCAAATAAATACATACATACATACATACATAAAGAGATATATGTATATTCAGCATCAATACAAAACAAGAAAGCCATAGAACAACCCAACACAACAGTACACTTCAGTGCTGAGATTCCATATTATTTCAGTATCACCACAAAATAATAAAACTAAAGAAGCACCCAAAAGTGCACATCAGAGGTTGGATTGTCTGACATCATTTTTGATTTATATAGTATGTTCATTTTTTTCTTTGCGTTGTACATTTATTTTTATTTATGTATTTATTTATTTTGCATTATCTTAGTGAGTCTAAGGTGTATATACAGAACAACAGACAGGTAAAATGTATATTGCTGCATAGAGTCCAAGGATTGTTGTAGATGTGCGTGATATGAACTTTTCGCCTTAATGTATGATATGTATGGCATTATATGGTCTTCTTGTGTGAAGACACACATTAATATCCTTCAATTCCCTAACAACAACCAATTACACAATACACACATATTTTTTTAGCATATCAATGATTTAATAATTTAACACACCATAAAATAATGCTCAAATGTTTTAAATAATATAAGTTTAGATCATATTATAGTTTCAAGAAAAAAATACAACCCGCTGATTCATTAAAGTTCAAGTAATCATCTATATGCAGCTTCATAACAAAAAGCCTTTGTAGTGATAGGAATTTGATGTCTGTCAAGTAGCCTTTTTAATTAGACCCTACAAAATAAACTGTATAATTTAAGTGGAAATTTCACCCTTTTGTAGAAAGGAAGGAGTTTCCCAGTAATTCATAATTGCATTCGAATGTAAATGGCTTCATGAATATATTAAAATAAGCAATGTCAGCATTCACGGTTGAAGAGAGCACTGTAAAATGTTCTTAGAGTATTGCTTATTTTCAAAGCAGGGATATTGCACCTTATTTAGTGTTAGATTTTCTTGCATACTTAACATTTTTTTTTTTTTACAATTTAATTCTAAAGCATCTTATTGTCACACATTATTTCACACCACTGATTTAATTTGACCCATGTCTCCCAAATCAATTAAATAAAAAAAAATATGAGCATTTAACGATATGACAAGAAAGCCTATAAAGCAACATTAAACATAATTTTTGTCTTTACAATAAATGCAGCATTTTAAAGATCAAATTCTAAGCATTTATGATAATATTTTAATTGCATAATTACAGATTTTGAGACACAAAGTGAAAGAGAAACAGGGGATTTGCATGCAAAACACCTTAATAACTGTAACTGGGCAGGTGAAAAAAGTGAATGAGTAGATATTGGATATTCATGTCAAATTTCTCTGAATTTCCAAACTCCTAGCCAAAATGAAGCTGAATCACTAACCAATCAAATTATGCAAAAAATGAGATAATTGATGAAAAATATGATTTATGGATAGTTGACAGCCACTAAATGTTGATTTAGTCACAAATTTTGTGAGAAGTGGCAGAAAACAAATCTATATATATATATATAGTTGGCTGTACATGGATTGCCCATTTTTCACGTACTTTTGGTTCATCTTATTTTGTTTTTCCTAATCTTTTTTAGCTAATGAAATTTAGATGAGCTGTAACACCATTTGGTCAATTCAGCTGGCCCATTTTTTTTTATTGTTTTGCTGTGCATAAGTCTAGTAAATAATTCACTTTGACCACACGTATAAAAGTTCAAAGACCATTCAAAATAAGTAAAAAAAACTAAAATAAGTAAGATTACAATAAAAGAGCGCAAGACTTGCACATAAACTGAAATTATATGTCAATTATAAATGGAGAAACAAATAAACAAAAAAGAGAGCACTGAAACCAAACTTGACATGTGTTGTTACAGAAAGGGTATCAAAGGATAAGTGGAAAGAAGAGCAATTATCCCCACAGAAACAATTAAACTAGGTAAGGTAGATCTAGCTCTTGTGGAGAACAAAGCTATTCCTTAGCCATTTATCACTAGAGAATAAACAAACTGTTTACTGTTGAATCCCCAACATTTTATTGGTTACATAGTTACATAGCTAAAAAGAGACTTGCGTCCATCAAGTTCAGCCTTCCTCACATTTATATTTTGCTGTTGATCCAAAAGAAGGCAAAAAAAAACAGTTTTAAGCACAATTTTGCAACAAGCTAGGAAAAAAATCCTTCTTGACCCCAGAATGGCAGTCAGATGTATTATTGGATCAAGCAGTTATTACCCTACATTGAAAGATTATATCCTTGAATATTCTGTTTTTGCAAGTATGCATCTAGTAGCTGTTTGAACATCTGTATGGACTCTGATAAAACCACTTCTTCAGGCAGAGAATTCCACATCCTTATTGTTCTTACAGTAAAAAAACCTTTCCTTTGCCTTAGACGAAATCTTCTTTCTTCCAGTCTAAACGCATGGCCTCGTGTCCTATGTAAAGTCCGGTTTGTGAATAGATTTCCACACAATGGTTTGTATTGGCCCCGAATATATTTGTATAATGTTATCATATCCCTCTCAGGCGACGTTTTTCTAAACTAAATAGGTTTAAATTTGTTAACCTTTTTTCATAGCTGATATGTTCCATTCCTTTTATTAATTTTGTAGCCCGCCTCTGCACTTTTTCTAGTGCCATAATATCCTTCTTTAGAATAGGTGCCCAAAATTGTACAGCGTATTCAATATGTAGTCTTACCAGTGATTTATAAAGAGGCAAAATGATATTCTTGTCCCAAGAATGAATGCCCTTTTTAATGCATGACAATACCTTACTGGCCTTGGCCACTGCTGATTGACATTGCACATTGTTGCATAGTTTGTTGTCTATAACAATTCCCAAGTCCTTTTCGTGTGTTGTTATCCCTAATTCGCTTCCATTAAGGGTATACGTTGCTTGTGTATTCTTTACGCCGAAGTGCATAACTTTGCATTTTTCAACATTAAATTTCATCTGCCATTTGAGTGCCCAATCCCCCAGTCTATCTAAATCCCTCTGCAGCAAAGTAATATCTTGCTCACATTGTATTATTTTACAAAGTTTTGTGTCATCTGCAAACACTGCAATAATAAATAAATACATAAAATAAATAAATAAATAAATAAAACATTTAAAAAAAATTACATATACATATGGAATTTCATTCTAACTGTATTTTGATATTAAAATATACACTTACAATGATATTATTTATATATCTATCTATATATAAATAAATACAAATATATATATGTAATTACATAAATGATTACATAAGTTTACACATAGCATCGAAATACATATATATAATTTTGAGCAATTTATGTTATTTCTACGACTTATTCATTTTTCTAAGGGACTCTAACTTCCTATTTTTTTACTCACTTTTTTAAGTGTTTTTTAAAGTGATATACTACCAATAAAACTTTTTTATTTTTTTGTTTTTAAATCGGATTATTTTGTCCAAACCACTAAGGCCATAGAGCATTTTTCTGATAACCTGGTACAATGGACAATTTTTTGATTGAAGCTGGGGCTACAGAATTACAAGCTCAAACATTGCAATTTACGGAAGAGGAAACTAAGGATATCCTGTGGGATGTTACAACAGCTGAATTACCCAATACCACTACGGTGAAAGATATATATTTCCAACTATTGAAACTGAAAAAGAAAGAAATAGACTTGGACTTGCATGGGTTATTTCTTTCGGACTACCACCGGGCTAAACAAATCCCACGAGGGTTCAGAGTTAACAACATTCCCACTATTGGTCGTCTTAAAGCACATGTTTGTAAAGACTGGACGGCGGTCCTAAATAAATGCTCTTTGGACCTTATGCTAGTCATCATTAAAGATGTGAAGGATGATTTACAGAATATTACCAAAAAGATATTGGATTTGGAGAGTCAACATGCCATTTTATTAAGTTCGCCGGAAGGTGTGTCCCTCAAATTAAAGTTGGCTGAAGAAAGCCTGAAATACAAAAATCAATTAATAAAATTTAAAAGGCAAAAACAGGAGAGAGTCCAACAAGATTACAAAGAACACCAAGTATATCGATGGCTCTCTGGAGATAGACGCCCTAGACCAAGACGTATGAGAAAACGTATAATCAGGCCTAATATCAATACGATTGACGTTACATCAGGAGAATCATGCTCAGAACAGGAAAATCTCCAAACTCAAAGATCTGGCAATTTTTTAGTAACAAGAAGCCCACAAGAAACACGGGGCACCATTACCAGGAGCAGAAACAGAAACATAAACGAGGGAACACCAGGCAAGGTCAAAAAGGACTCCCACATTGGTCAAGGAGGGAAACCGCCGATACGACCCTAACTCCAGTATTTAATCTTTCAGACAGAGAACTAACGAACCCGGAATTGGATATCTTAAGCAAAGGACTCTCTTTTATCCCTACCTCTCATCCTAACAAATTTCAATGGCAAGTAGAAATGTTTAAATTTGGCAGAAATCTTCGGCTCAAAGAATTTTTTGAAAAGGGCAATAGGAAACAAAATATGATGACTCAAACATCTAAGTTTAAAATGAAAAGTTCCTTTGACCCTCCACCGAGTCATCCCGCCATTAAGACCTTCCTCACATCTTTGAAGACTCAAACTGACAGTATCCTTAAGGAACATCGAGTTAGACATAGTAATATGTCTAGAGCTCAACATAACCTTATAAAGGGTCTAGCAAATGATCCATCTATTGTATTGAGACCAGCGGACAAGGGAGGTGGGATTGTGCTCCTTAATTATGGAGATTATGCTTCAGAAATCAATAGACAATTGGCAGATTGTAATACATATACTCCCTTGAATAATGATCCTACTTCCATTGTGATGTGTAAAATTGAAGATATCCTTACTACAGGTTTAAGAGCGGGATTTATAGAATTGGATTTATTCAACTTTTTGAAGAAAGACAACCCGAGAACACCAATTATATACACGTTGCCAAAAATACACAAGAACTTACAGCTACCGCCTGGACGTCCCATAGTCTCTGCCATTGATGGGGTGTTAGAGCCTATTGCTAAATATTTGGACTTCCTATTTAAAGAACCGGTCGAGCATTTATCAACGTGCATTAAAGATACACGGGATTTGATTGTTAGATTGAAGAGCATTGAACATGTCCCCACAAATTTGGTGTTGATTACATTAGATGTGCAGAGTCTTTACACCATAATCCCCCATGAGGAAGGTATAGAAGCAATGAGACGAACACTATTGGAATCATCTTATTATAAGGGTCCTCCCATTGAGTTTGTCATGGAATTGCTTATGCTAACCCTCCAACTCAACTATTTTAGATTCGAAACCCGATGGTATATGCAGTGCTCAGGAACGTCGATGGGAGCGGCGATGGCGCCGATGTATGCGAATGCATACATGCACACCTTTGAGAGAGAGAATATCTTACATCCATATGGAGAACGAATCGTACAATACGTGCGTTTTATTGATGACATTTTGATTTTGTGGAACGGCTCAATTGCCGAGGCTGAGCAATTCGTGAAGAATATTAATGGCCTCCCTAGCCCTGTTAAAATCACGGCAAACATCAGTGATACTATGGTACAATATCTGGATTTGGAGATCTTCATTAAAGATAATAAAATAGAATATCAGCTTTACTCAAAACCTACTGATAGAAACACCATATTGCACTTTGAGAGTGCACATCCTGAACACAGCAAGAAATCCTTACCATACACTCAATTTTTAAGAGTATTTCGGAATAATTCATCGGCTGAACGGGTTGAAAATCAAGTAGATAGTATGTATAATAAATTTCTTATGAGGGGATATAATCGGTACATCCTTGATGCAGCTTTAGAAAAAGCTAGAATGGAAATGGTGAACACTGTGAATGTACAACAACAAACAAGGACAACAAGATTAACTTTCCCTATGAAATTCAATTCTGCTAGCACCAAACTTGTTCAAGCTGTTAAGGGGAACTGGAATATTTTAACAGGAGATCCAACTTTACCTACAATATTCTCTCAAAGTCCAATGATATGTTATAAGAGGGAGAAAAACTTGCGAGACTTGTTAGTCCGCACTGATCCAGAACAGAGTTATCTGCGGAATCAGAATACATTTTTCAATCCAGGTTGTTTCCGTTGTTTAGGATGTGTGACTTGCGGGCACCTTATTCCCACAAAGTCTTTTTTTCATCCACACACCCAGAAGAAATATATAATCAAACAACGCATCTCCTGTAAAACAGATCATGTCATTTATAAATTGTCATGCCCATGTGGATTACATTATGTTGGGAAAACTGACACACAATTGTGCGAAAGAATAAGGGGACATCGCTCAAGCATACGTACGGCGATTAGAGATGGTAGCACAGATAAACCGGTGGCCCGTCACTTCTTTGAACACAAACATCCACTTACAACATTGAAATGTATAGCCATTGACCACATTCCAATATCTAGGAGAGGAGGAAATCGCTCTAAGGCATTGTTGCAGAGAGAGACATTTTGGATTCGTGAATTAAATACTATGGCCCCTATGGGCCTTAATGAAAAATTGACATTCACATCGTTTATCTAAGTGGTTGGATGAATTTCCGTATTGATTTTATTAATTTTTTCTGTTTATAAACATATTTGCAGCACATATTCCCAGTGTATCTAATAGGGATTAAGATATAGGTATAAAAGAAGAATTTTTTTGTGATTTGTGTTTCACAAAAGAATTTTTTAAGGAGGGTGGCTGTTTCCACTCCCTAGTATCTATCCATAATTGAATAGGGACACAATTATATATAAATAATATTTTGTCTCTAAATTTTGACACTTGGGGATAGTGCTGTTAAACAGTAGAACATATGTTATTATATTTGATGTTTAGGTAGTGATTATATATCATATAATACTGTAACCCCATAGCAATTAAGTGTGTTCACTTACTCAATCATTTGATAGAATGTATATATTTGCACCTGTCACTTTAACAAATCGTTACTGTCAGCA
The DNA here is from genome assembly GCA_933207985.1 of Pelobates cultripes. Lineage (NCBI taxonomy): Eukaryota > Metazoa > Chordata > Amphibia > Anura > Pelobatidae > Pelobates > Pelobates cultripes. The sequence goes on from OW240916.1 coordinate 191,283,657, forward strand.
CTTTTATTTTAAGCACTTGCACTTTCTGTATATGAGGTAAATTAATTTTTATTCTTTACCTCTCTTTATCACAATTTTTTAGTCTGTATTATGTTATGCACTTAGACAAATAGATCAATTGATCTTCACTGTATTAATGAGAACATGAGAATGTGAACAGTCAAACTGGCTATATTTGTTGCCAGTTTAATATGAACACTAAGATGACATCACAGCACTGGGCACTTTTAATATGCTATTACGGATCGCTGTTTCTAGCGATCTGTTTACAGGTTGCTAGGGTGACGGGTAGGTTGCACTCTGACACCGGAAGTAGATGAGCGAAGTGATACACACACGCATGCGCTGTTTCTAGCGATCTGTTTACAGGTTGCTAGGGTGACGGGTAGGTTGCACTCTGACACCGGAAGTAGATGAGCGGAGTGACACGCATGCGCACTGGGGAACAGACCACGCCGGCACACAGGTGGAAACGGCTTGGTAAGTTAGTTTTTTCTTATTTAAACTGAATGTTATGTCTTGTCATTTATGTCCTGATGAAAGTCCACGACGATGGACTGAAACGTTGACCTCTTTGAACAACTGGATTAAAAGGTTTTTTTGAATTCTTTTAAGTACATTGTAAGTCCTTGAGTGCTGACTTTTTTCTAAAAACTATACATTTGTGCAGCCGAGCACCGGGCAATTAGTAAGGAGAGCTGGAGTGCAACTCCTATCATTCTTTGTATATATATATATATATATATATATATATATATTAAAATTCCACGTGTATATTTATGTAATCGTTTAAAATAATTATGTGATTTTATTAATTAAAATTTGAGCGAAGTGCCTGACATCTCAGGCAGAAAGTCTAGAGAATTTCATTTCTGAGCACTATATTTAACCCTGTAACTTTTCAAGACACCATAAAACCTGTACATGGGTGGTACTGTTTTACTCGGGAGATTTAAATGAACACAAATATTAGTGTTTCAAAATGGTAAATTGTACTGCAACAATGATATATATTAGTGAAAGTGAAGTTTTGTGCATTTTTCACACACAAACTTTCACTGACTATATTATTGCTGTAATACGTTTTACTGTTTTGAAACATTAATATTTCTGTGAAGTCTCCCATGTATAACAGTACCCCCCCCCCCTCCCCATGTACAAGTTTTATGGTGTTTTGGAAAGAGAGTCGAATATAAGGCTTGCATTTCAGTTTTTTTCAAATTGTAACTTACCAGATTGGTAATGTTGCCTTTGAGACCGTATGGTGGCCCAGGAATGAGAATTACCCCCATGCTGACATACCATTTGCAAAAGTAGACAACCCAAGGTATTGTAAGTCGGGTATGTCCAGTCTTTTTTAGTAGCCACTTAGTCACAAACACTGGCCAAAATTAGCGTTCAGTTTTTTGCATTTTTCACAAAAAATGAACGCTAACTTTGGCCAGTGTTAGTGATGTCCCGGACGGTTCGCTGGCGAATAGTTCCTGGCGAACATCGCTTGTTTGCGTTCTCCACGGATGGCGAACATATGCCCTGTTCGGTCCGCCCCCTATTCGTCATCATTGAGTAAACTTTGACCCTGTACCTCACAGTCAGCAGACACATTCCAGCCAATCAGCAGCAGACCCTCCCAGACCCTCCCACCTCCTGGACAGCATCCATTTTACATTCATTGTGAAGCTGCATTCTTAGTGAGAGGAGGGACAGTGTAGCTGATGCTGATTTGATAGGGAAATTGATAGCTAGGCTAGTGTATTCAGTGTCCACTACAGTCCTGAATGACTCATCTGATCTCTCTGACCTCACTACCCCCACACCCTCAGCTTCACTATCCCCACACCACCCTCAGACTCACTACCCCCCACACCACCCTCAGCCTCACTACCCCCCACACCCTCAGCCTCACTAGCCCCCACACCCTCAGCCTCACTACCCCCCCACCACCCTCAGCATGCTTACCACTGGCCACCTCGGCCTCACTACCCCACCCTCGGCCTCCTTTTGAAGCCTCGGCATCCTTACACGCACACGCCGCACCTCAAAGCGCCACTGCCCGCACCACCCATAAATGCCGCCTCAAGCCTCGCCTTCCACCGCCCCCAGCCTCCCGCACCCCCAGCCTGCTGCACCCACCCCCAGCCTCCGCCACCCCGGCCCTCACGCACCACCACCTCAGCCTCACTACCCCCCACACCCCTCAGCCCCTCACTAACCCCCACACCACCCCAGCCTCCCACTACCCCCCCACACCACTCTCAGGCTCACCCACCCCCAGCCTCACTACCCACACCACTGCCCTCAGCCTCACTACCCCCACACACCCTCCATCGCTCCCCCACCCCACCACACTCCAGCCCTCCACTGCCCACCCTCACCCCCCACTACCCCACACCCTCAGCATCACCACCCCCCACACCACCCTCAGCCTCACTACCCCCACACCCTCAGCCTCACTACCCCCCACACCACCCTCAGCATCACCACCCCCACACCACCCTCAGCATCACCACCCCCCACACCACCCTCAATCCCGGCCCCACCACCCTCAGCCTCCCACCACCACATCGGCCACCACCCTCAGTCATCCCCACCCTCACCCTACCCCTCAGCCACCCTCAGCATCACCCCCCCCCACCCTCACCCCCCACCACCCTCTGCATCACCCCCTCCCCACCCCCACCACCCTCAGCATCAACCCCCCTCACCATCACCCCCCTCCTCTCACATCACCCCTCCTCACATTACCTTCTCCTTACCTCCTCCTTCTCACATTACCCTCCCTCCTTCTCACATTACCCCCCTCACATTACCCCCCTCCTCCTTCTCACATTACCCCCCCTCCTCCTTCTCACATTACCCCCCCCTCCTCACCCCCCTCCTCCTTCTCACGTTCTCACCCTCCCCTCCTCCTTCTCACATTACCCCCTCCTCCTTCTCACGTTACCCCCTCCCTCTCACATTACCATCACCCCCCACACCATCACCTCCCTGTCACCATCACCCATCTCTCACCATCACCCGCCTCTCCTTCTCACCATCACCCCCCACATACACACAACACACTTCAAGCAGCTACCCCATACACATAGGGTCTCAGACAAAAACGCAAACATGCTCACAGAGGCATACATTCACACACAAGGATACTCTCTGTCAGACACATACACAGGTAAACTGTGCATCAATGTGTATATGTGACACTTTTTTGTTAGTGGGGCCTCATGTTTGAGTTTCGCCTAAGGCCTCATAAAGTCTAGATCCGCCTCTGGATGTCACAATAGCTTGCATTTAAAAAACCCAAAAACTTTTCCTTCACGAGTGTGGGTTTCATTGCCTGCCCAGTGCCACCACTCACTCATTGGTGTCACTATAGCTTGCATTTAAAAAAGACAAAACTTTTTGGACTGTAATATAATAGCAGTCAGTTTCCTTCACGAGTGTGCGTTTCAGGGCCTGCCCAGTGGCACCACTCACTCACTGGTGTCACAATAGCTTGCATTTAAAAAAAACAAAAACTTTTTGGACTGTAATATAATAAAAGTCAGTTTCCTTCACGAGTGTCTGTTTCAGGGCCTGCCCAGTGCCACCACTCACTCACTGGTGTCCCAATAGCTTGAATTTAACTGTAATAGATTGAATAGCAGTTAGTTGTCTGCCAGCGTGTGTGTCAGGCTCACAGCGTATACTGTGCCCACTTGCCCAGTGCCACCACTCATATCCGGTGTCACAATAGCTTGCATTTGACAAAAAAAACAACTTTTTGGACTGTAATATAATAGCAGTCAGTTTCCTTCACACGTGTGCGTTTCAGGGCCTGCCAGGGCACAGTGTCACACCAGTGCAACTCATATCTGGTGTAACAGTAGTGTACATTTAAAAAAAAAAAAAAATTTTTTTTGACTGTAATAGATTGAATAGCAGTTAGCTGTCTGCAAGCGTGTGTGTCAGGCCTACAGCGTCTACTCTGCCAACTTCTGCCACTGCACAGTGCACTCATATCTGTTGTCACAGTAGCTTGCACGCATAGTACAACTAATCGGAAAAAAAATGACAGGCAGAGCCAGGCCACCCCGCAGGGGCCGTCGTGGTGCTGTGATTCCCTTTGGCCCTGGAATAATGCCCAGTGTTCAGAGGCCACGTACCCTGAACTTGAAAAGTTCTGAGGACATAGTTGACTGGCTAACACAGGACACCCAATCTTCTACAGCTTCCGCTCAGAACCTTGACGCACCATCCTCCTCCAGCTTAGCTTCGGGCACCTCTCAAGTTACCACTCGCCCGCCTGCCACCACCACCAACACTAGCACCACAGCAGCTTCACTTGGTATGTCAGAGGAGTTATTTACACATCAGTTGGAAGAAATGAGTGATGCGCAACCATTATTGCCAGAGGATGTAGATAACAGGGATATGTCTCAGTCAGGCAGCATTACACACATGGACGTACGGTGTGATGATGATGATGTTGTACCCGCTGCTGCTTCCTTTGCTGAGTTGTCAGATACAAGTGAAGCGGTTGATGATGACGATGCGTCCGTGGATGTCACGTGGGTGCCCGCTAGAAGAGAAGAAGAACAGGGGGAAAGTTCAGATGGGGAGACAGAGAGGAGGAGACGAGTTGAAAGCAGGGGAAGGTCGTCGCAAGGAGCTAGTGGCACAGTCAGACAGCATGCATCGGCACCCGGGGTCAGTCAGACAGCACGCCAATCAATGCATGCTGTTGCCACCACCAGAATGCCGTCATTGCAGAGCTCAGCAGTGTGGCATTTTTTTTGTGTGTCTGCCTCTGACCACAGCGATGCCATTTGCAACCTGTGCCAAAAGAAACTGAGTCGTGGGAAGTCCAACACTCACGTAGGTACAACTGCTTTGCGAAGGCACATGATCGCACATCACAAACGCCTACGGGATCAACACATGAGTACAAGCAGCACACAAACTCAAAGCCGCCATCCTCCTCCTGGTCCAGCATCTTCAGCCACGTTAACCACTGCTGTCCTCCTTGCCCCCTCTCAACAATCCGCCCCTCTGTCTCTCGCCTTGAGCAGTTCCTGCTCATCTGCCCACAGTCAGGTGTCTGTCAAGGCAATGTTTGAGCGTAAGAAGCCAATGTCACAAAGTCACCCCCTTGCCCGGCGTCTGACAGGTGGCTTGACTGAACTCTTAGCCCGCCAGCTTTTACCATACAAGCTGGTGGAGTCTGAGGCGTGCAAAAAATTTGTAGCTATTGGGACACCGCAGTGGAAGGTATCCGGCCGAAATTTATTTGCACAAAAGGCAATCCCCAACCTGTACTTGATTGTGCAAAAGCAATGGCATGTCTGGCACACAGTGTTGGGTCAAGGGTACATCTGACCACTGATACCTGGTCTGCAAAGCATGATCAGGGCAGGTATATCACCTACACTGTGCATTGGGTAAACCTGCTGAAGGCTGCCAAGCATGGAATGCGTGGCTCTGCAGAGGAGTTGGTGACACCGCCACGACTTGCAGGCAAGCCTGCTGCCACCTCTTCTACTCCTCCTACTCCATCCTCTTCCATAACCTCCTCGGCTGAGTCCTCTTCTGCTGCTGCGTCTTGCTCCACATCAACGGCACCCCCCCAGCTCCCCAGGTACTATTCCACATCCCGGATACGGCAGTGTCACGCCGTCTTGGGGTTGACTTGCCTGAATGCACAGGTGGATCAGTGGCTGACTCCGCACCAACTGGAGATCGGCAAAGGGGTTTCTGACAACGGAAGAAATTTGTTGGCGGCATTGCATTTGGGCAAGTTGACACATGTGCCGTGCATGGCACATGTGTGTAATCTGATCGTACAACGCTTTGTGCATAAGTACCCAGGCTTACAGGACGTCCTGAAGCAGGCCAGGAAGGTGTGTGGCCATTTCAGGCGTTCCTACATGGCCATGGCACACTTTTCAGATATCCAGCAGCGAAAAAACATGCCAGTGTGGTGCTTGATTTGCAACAGCCCGACACGTTGGAATTCTACACTCCTAATGTCCGACCGCCTGCTCCAACAAGAAAAAGCCGTTAACGAGTATTTGTATGACCGGAGTGCTAGGACAGCCTCTGGGGAGCTGGGAATTTTTTTGCCACGTTACTGGACGCTCATGCGCAATGCCTGTAGGCTCATGCATCCTTTTGAGGAGGTGACAAATTTAGTCAGTCGCACCGAAGGCACCATCAGCGACATCATACCATTTGTTTTCTTCCTGGAGCGTGCCCTGCGAAGAGTGCTGGATCAGGCCATAGATGAGCGTGAAGAGGAAGAGGAAGAGTTGTGGTCACCATCACCACCAGAAACAGCCTTATCAGCATCACTTGCTGGACCTGCGGCAACGCTGGAAGAGGATTGTGAGGAAGAGGAGTCAGAGGAGGAATGTGGCTTTGAGGAGGAGGAAGACCAACCACAACAGGCATCCCAGGGTGCTCGTTGTCACCTATCTGGTACCCGTGGCTGGGGGGAAGAACATACCTTCAGTGAGATCACTGAGGACGAGGAACAGGACATGAGTAGCTCGGCATCCAACCTTGTGCAAATGGGGTCTTTCATGCTGTCGTGCCTGTTGAGGGACCCTCGTATAAAAAGGATGAAGGAGAACGACCTGTACTGGGTGTCCATGCTACTAGACCCCCGGTATAAGAAGAAAGTGCCTGAAATGTTACGGAATTACGGCAAGTCGGAAAGGATGCAGCAGTTCCAAAATCAATTAAAAAGTATGCTTTACACAGTGTATAAGGGTGATGTCACAGCACAACGGGAATCTAACAGGGGAAGAGGTGAAAGTAATCCTCCTCCTCCCACGACCACACCGGCAAGGACAGGATGCTTTACAGACGTGTTGTTGATGGAGGACATGCAGAGCTTTTTAAGTCCTACGCATCACCACAGCCCTTCGGGGTCCACCCTCAGAGAACGACTCGACCGGCAGGTAGCAGACTACCTCGCCTTAACTGCAGATATCGACACTCTGAGGAGCGATGAACCCCTTGACTACTGGGTGTGCAGGCTTGACCTGTGGCCTGAGCTATCCCAATTCGCGATAGAACTTCTGGCCGGCCCCGCTTCAAGTGTCCTGTCAGAAAGGACTTTCAGTGTAGCAGGAGGTATTGTCACTGAGAAGAGAAGTTGCCTAGGTCAAAAAAGTAAAAAAGTCTAGATTACCTCACCTTTATTAAGATGAATGAGGGATGGATCCCGAAGGGACTGACAGTGGGCGACACATTCGACTAAAAAAGGCCTGATGAGGAGGACGTAACAGGGTGTCGCGGCTGCCGGCCCGCCGCGTGATATTTAAATCCCTAGCTCACCCCAGTACCTTGCCCTGTTGTGGTTTCCTGTTCCTGGTTTCCTGAGAGTGCTTTAACATTGTGAATCTGATTTCCTGGTATCCTGATCTTGGCTTTTCCCTGGTTATTCTGAATTCTGGTTTCCCTGATTTGGCTTGTGTAAACGGTATTGTGTATTTTCTGGCTTCCTTGACCTCGGCTTTCCCTTTGACCATTCTCTGTCTCTAGCGTATTAGTCCGGCCATTCTAAGGTCAGGTTTATGCTGTGTACTTTTATTTTCCTTTTCTTGCCTAGGTATATGTTTACATAGTTTCTGCGTGCTGGACCACACTAGTAGTCATGACATTGGGATTAAACTGATAAGAATAGTACTACTTAACACACCACTCCTATCTGGTGGCACATTAGATTGCACGCGCAGTGCCCCAAATTTGAAGTAGGAGGACCAACCAAGCATCTTTTTCCATCTCCCAGTTCCTAAAATCGATGCCATATACACGTCCCCTGATAGGGGACGTAACAGGGATTAAACTGATAGGAATAGTACTACTTAACACACCTTATAATAACACAGAGAGAGGCAACGCAGAGAGAGGAGTCTGAAGAAGAGGAGTCAGAGGAGGAAGGTGGCTTTGAGGAGGTGGAAGACCAAACACAGCAGGCGTCCCAGGGGGCTTGTTGTCACCTTTTGGGGACCCTTGGTGTTGTACGTGGCTGGGTGGAGGAAGAGACCTTCAATGACATCAGTGAGGACAAGGAACGGGACATGGCTAGCTTGGTATCCAACCTTGTGCAAATGGGGAGTTTGCGGTTGTGCAAATGGACTGTTTGCGGTTGTTTGCGGTGCGTTAAACGGGGAGTTTGGTCTGTCACTGTGAAGCGGGCGTAACCCTTACACTACCTGATCGATACAACATCATACCTGATGTTTTAAAGCATGTTATTCCAAACAATTTAGGAATGTTAGGTGATTTATGCCCTTTATGGATTAAAACCAGACTCTGCATCAACTATGTAATTTTCCATGGGAGTTTTGCCATGGATCCCCCTCCGGCATGCCACAGTCCAGGAGTTAGTCCCCTTGAAACAACTTTTCCATCACTATTGTGGCCAGAAAGAGTCCCTGTGGGTTTTAAAATTCACCTGCCTATTGAAGTCTATGGCGGTTCGCCCGGTTGCCGGTTCGCGAACATTTGCGGAAGTTCGCGTTCGCCGTTCGCGAACCGAAAATTTTATGTTCGCGACATCACTAGCCAGTGTTTGTGACTTCTAAGTGGCTACTAAAACAGACTGGACATATCCCAAGTTGAATACCCTGGGTTCTCTTCTTTTGCAAATGGTATGCCATAATTTGGGTAATTCTCATTCCTGTGCTACAATATGGTCTTAAAGGCAACATTACTAATCTGGCAAATTTCAGTGTGTATAAACTGAAAAATGGAACATGCTATATTTGACCCTGTAACTTTTGAAAATACTATAAAACCTGTTCATAGGGGGTACTGTTGTACTCGTGAGACATCACTGAATACAAATATGTGTGTTTTATTGCAGTAAAAGCTAACAGTATTATGACATTCACAGTTAAAATTCCATGCAAAACAAAAAAAAAATCTTAATTTCTCACACTTTTTTTATATAATAAATTGTTTTATATATATATATATATATATATATATATATAAATCCTTGTTAGAAGTGCACTCACAGGACTCAGAATTATGTATACATATATATCTGATGGGAAATGAAAGCCCATTTCTCCTGAGCAAAATTATATATAATAAGGGAGGGTGCACTTAATATGAAAAAGGGGATATTACAGTTGAACAAACATTTAGCGCAAATTCCAGGTTTTGTTTACGTTTTGTTTTGATCAGAATTTACTCTGCCCTTAACGGGTAAAAGTGGTTTTGTCACTTTCTGGAGTCTCTAAATTTTTTGGAATAACCCTTGATGGTAACATATCCACTCACAGTGTGGTTGCAAGAGGTAGTTATACCTGGTGCCGTCTACGCAGTACCATCTTCAGTCTTTAGCCACTGGTGCTTCATCCACCAGGAGCTCATGTCATTCGGTACTCTTGAACATGCAAGAGGGTACAACACTACTGAAGCTTCCATAGATATTGTCTCATTATGAACATGACAATGCATATTTTCACAGCCGCCGCTAATGGCAGCTGAGGAAACTGACAGATTTTTACATTGGGGGCTTTCCAAATTACTCCCGTCTTTACCTCATAGCATATTTTGAGTGTTTCTAAAATTCAGTGAAATAACAATAAAGTCTTGTATCTTTATTAAGTGCTCACAAAAAAATAAAAACATTTGGTTACTGAGCTGCTTTAATAAGTGCTTAACCACATCACTCCCTGAATCCAGTATAAATGTTTTTACGATCATTTGCAGAGTAAAATTTAGTCAATAAAGCCTCACCCACCCTCATTTATAGTCTTGAAGGGATTATCAGCCTGTTAGGAAACACATTTCTCTGGTAGAAACCAATAGTTACTTATGTATGTTTGAAATTGCACATTTGAAATTGTAAACTCATCCCCCTTATCCAAACAGAAAAATAAGTTTCAATGGATCATACAATTTCTACCGTCAGGGTGGGGGAAGGCGTCTTTGGGTATTTCACTGTTAGCATAACATTACCAGTCCTGAGAGTGATAAAGATTCTTAAATAATTTTAAAATATCTTTATTTAAGAAATATATGATTTAAAGGGATATGCATTAAATGACAATTATTTTTTTACATCTGCAAGCAAACACTTTTAAACAACTATACATAACTAAAGCTAGACAAAATTTGAAAACAATGTAATAAATTTTTATAACCTTACTATAAACTTCAGATAGCAATTTTGTACATGCCACTCAGCTAAGAGAGGTTCTTCAGCCTTCCCTTCTCCCTTTTACACGTGTTAGTTTCAGGCTGGTCCACTAACTACAAAAATAGAAGCATTGAATGTGACGTCAGATAGAAACCATTCAGCCTATCTAGTCTGCCCAATTTTTTAAATACTTTCATTAGTTCCTGGCCTTATCTTAAACTCTGGCCTTATCGTATGCTTAAACTCCTTCACTCTGTTAACCTCTACCACTTCAGCTGGAAGGCTATTCCATGCATCCACTACCCTCTCAATAAAGTAATGCATCCTGATATTATTTTTAAACCTTTGCCCCTCTAATTTTAAGACTATGTCCTCTTGTTGTGGTAGTTTTTCTTCTTTTAACTATAGACTCTGCCTTTACTGTGTTGATTCCCTTTATGTTTCTATCATATCCCCCCGTCTCGTCTTTCCTCCAATCTATGCATGTTAACTTCCTTGTAAGTTTTATCCTGCAATCCATGAACCAGTTTAGTAGCCCTTCTCTGAACTGTCTCTAAAGCATCAATATCCTTCTGGAGATACAGTCTCCAGTACTGCATACAATACTCCAAGTCAGGTCTCACCAGTGTTCTGTCAAATGGCATGAACACTTCCCTCTTTCAACTACTAATACCTCTCCCTATACAAACAAGTATTTTGCTAGTGTTTCCTGGTGCTCTGTTACATTGTCTGCCTACCTTTAAGTTGTCTGAAATAATTATCCCTTATTCCCTTTCCTCAGATGTTGAGATTAGGACTCTATCAAATATGCTGTACTCTGCCCTTGGGTTTTTACATCCAACATGCATTTACTTGCACTTATCCACATTAAATGTCAGCTGCCACAACCCTGACCATTTTTCTAGTTTACCTAAATCATTTGCCATTTGGCTTATCCCTCCTGGATCTGTCTATCTTCCTTACTCTGTTGTTTTTTTTTTTTATAATTACTAAATGCTAACTTTTTGTTTTTAATTATTTTGGCCACTTCTACAGAGTACCACAGTGGTTTCCGAATTTTTTGTTTTTACTGACAAGCCTAATGCCATTTTCTGTTGCCTTCGGCAGTGCAACTTTTGAATAATCCTTTTTCTCTTGGACTCCATTTACTCTGCTCCAGTCTGATAATGACTCCTTTACACATATTCTAATTTTAGAAAAGTCTTTTTTCTAGAGTCTAAAACTTTTGTTTTTGTGTGGTGTCACTGTTCTTTTATTAAACCACATGGACTGATCATCACTGGATCCTAAACTTTCACCTACAGTAATATCTGATACCAAATCTCCATTTGTTAACAATAAATCTTGTATGGCCTCTTTACGAGTTGGCTCATCAGCAGCTATTTTGGTTTTCCAGTTAACATCAGGAAGATTAAAGTCACCCATGATGATAACTTCCCCCTTCAATGTCATTTTAGCTATTTCCTCAACTAGAAGATTATCTAACTCTTCTATTTGTCCTCGGGGCCTATAAATCACATCTACACGAGTTACTGTGTGATTAACAAATTCTAACGTAACCCAAATGGACTCTATGTTCGCCTCTCTAACTTTTATTAGGCTAGATTTTATGCTATCCTTCACATACAGGGCAACCCTTCCTCCTTTTTTGCCTTCCCTGTCTTTTCTATATAAAGAGTACCCTCGTATTGCTATGTCCCAGTAATTGTTCTCATTATACCATATCTCAGTAACAGCGACTAAATCTACATTATCAGTTGCCATTATTGCCACAAGTTCATGGATCTTATTCCCTAAACTGCGAGCATTTGTAGACATGACTTTAAGCTTATCATTTTTAACACACTTGCTACCTTTTGTCTTTGTTTTAGGGGGCAATTGGATTGATGTTTTATCACCCTTTTGCCCCACCCCCACCTAATTTAAATACATCCTAGCAAAACCTCTGAACTGCTCACTGAGAACATTTGTTCCCTTTTGAGAAAAATGCTATCTTTTTTACAGTTTATTTCCATTCCAAACAGTGATATCATGAGAAATTAAGCCAAATCCTTGCTCCTGACACCAAGCCACAAGTTAAATTCCCTAATACGCATCTGCCTGTCATTCTGAGTGTTATGCACAGGCAGAACATCAGAGAATGATAGTGTGGAAACAACCTGCCATTTTTTGGCAAAAACACAAAAATCTTCCTTTACCTCTGAAACCTCATTGCAAGCCAAGTCATTTGTCCCTAGATGGACAAGTACATCCAATCTGCCTTCCTGATTTGCTCGCTTAACAATATTACAGATACGTTTCCTGTCTCTGTGAGCAGTAGCTTCAGGAAGACACCTCACAAGGCCACTATTGTCCAGCTCCACACTTCTTATAATAGAATCCCCCAACAACAATGCTTTCTATCAGGCCTCACCTTTTTGTCATTGGCTGCAGTCTTGCTCAACTTTGACATAGAGGATGTTGGTTCCACAAACTCGGTGTCTGAGCCTGTCTCCATAACACCACTACACTCAGTGCCTGAGTCTGTCTCCACAACACCACTACACTCTGTGCATGAGCCTGTCTCCATAACACCACTACCCTCAGTACGTGAGCCTGTCTCCATAAGACCACTAAACTCTGAAAGTGCTGAAAATGAATTATGTAGAGCAACAGACTGTGCAATATGCCTTTTATCCACAACTCTCAGTCTACCAGATCCTACAGTAATCCATCTGCCATTCATAGGACGTCTCTGCGGCAGTGGCTTTGAAACAGTTCAAGCCTGAGTTTTTTTAACGGATAATTTACAAATCTCAGACTTTAAAAGTACAACCTCCTGCCACAATATAGAGAACTGTCTACAGATTAGACAGCATTCAAATCTTCATAAAGTGGAACGTGAAACAAATGCATAACAGCTATTACACTGAACTAAGTCTGCCATTTTAATGAGGTGACTAATGTAAGTCAAACAAATCTTAACTTTTTTTTGTCTTCCTGTATAACTCATATTACGTTTAGTTTATCTCCAGAATATCTCCTAGCACACACTTAGAAGCAGCAACCAAGCTATATTAGCCAAGCTAATGACCACCACCATTATATAACTCCTAAAAGTACCACCCATTAGGAATGTTTAACACCTGGGTAGGCCTATGCTTATTTGCAAACAATAGCTAATTAACCAACAATCAATAGCCAACACCTAGCTAATCAAATCAAATGCCTTACCAATTACCAACAGAAAATCAAACCTTGTGCAATCAGTAACCCTGTCCTATAGGTGCATCTTACCTGTAACAGTAAAAATAAAAACCTTGGCAAAATCATAGACAGTTGTTGAATCAGTAAAACTCTTCAAAATATCTCCAAGCACACACTTTGAAGCCCCAAAACAGGGCATTATTGTGCAGCAGCATGAGAAATCAGACACCGGAACCTGCACTGCATGAATCACACGGATTAGACTCCCTCTCTTCTCCCCTGTTGCAAGGTGAAGAGATATTCCATCTGCACATATGTAAATGTGTCAGGCATGTTCAAGACACTTTTACAGCAGACATAGGGATAGAATACTGATTTGTAACATAAATGTCCCACCCCAGAGTGGGGATGAAAAGCATAAGATAGAAAAAGCAATCACAAAAAAAAAAAGACAAAATTAATGTTTACCTGTTTTTCAGCCCACGGGGTGAGGCAACTGTCTCATTCAAAACTAAAGATTTGAATGAGACAGTTGTCTCAAATTTATGCACTGGCCTTTAACTGTATTTACTGTATGTGGACATTATGCTCAAATGCAGACATTCCTTTTACATTCTGTTGCCATTTTCAGTAAGCTGTACTGATAGTGATGCCTTCAGGGTCTTTACAAATACAGATAAACTTGGTATTTGACTATTTATTTTATCTATTTTTGTCACACCTACTGTATATGAGAAATAAAATAATGTTTGCTTTTATAACATTTCAGAGCCTGTAATATATTGTGAAATAAAGAACAATGCATACTGTCTGAAGTTTTTAATTTCTTTAAAAAATGTTTTTATAAAGGCGAACAAAAGTGAAAAATAGAAAATATGTACATTTACATAATTTAAATGTTTAAGTTTGCCTGCAAAGCAATCTGTATAGAAAATTGTTGTTTTAGTATATGTTTATAAGCTATATATGTATCCCTTACTTCTGATATCCATCCATTACTCCATACTTTCTTGCTTGTCAAGTGACTACCTTCATTGCGTGGGAAAGGTGAGAGACAGGGCTACTTAGGGAAAAATTATGCTTTCTCAACATATGCGTGGTTATGAGCAATGAAGCCAAGTAAGAGAACAGCCTGTAGGTGTGTTCTCTTGCTTACAGATATTGGCATAGAGTCTATGCAAATAGTCTGAATGGCAGGAGGCGGGTTGAAATTTTCATAGCAGCGATAAAAGGGCTAGTGATATTGCTAGCACAATGGGTAGATTAAATAAGGAGTGGAATCAATTTAAAGAAAATAGAAAGCACCACGATAGATACCCTTCTAAAGTTGTGTATAAGCAATGAATTGTTTTTAATATTTCATCCCATACATATTCTAGTCGGGAATGTGGTCTAGAAATGGGGCAAGATTGAATTACCCACTGTATTCCTTCTTTAACAAATGATTCTTGAACAATGATTGATATATATCATATATATCATAGCCGACCATTGTATATAATATGTATGTAAACCTGATACTCTCTAGCTACTCATAATAAAACTAAGCATAACTTATGTCAGTTTCTAGAAAAATATGCAAATAATGTGCCTATTAGGATAATATATCCAGATTTCACTACAACATTTTTTGTTGCATTTATTTGCAGCAGATTGCTGTAATTTAAATAATCCAAAGTATACAGATGATATATATAAAAAAAAAAAACATTTCAAATTATTAAAATAAATAATCCTCTCCTAGGCCTTCTTTAATTAGAAAAATGATGCTTGGTTATCATTAATTAAGAATATATGGGTCAGATTTCGAAGATCTTGCAAAAAAGTGTAATTTAATTTATACATTTATTAACACCTGACTATGTCAATTCCTTGTTAAGGTGAATATAAGTGGTGCTGCTGTTAATTATATATTATATCAAAACAATAAAAAAATTATGTTTTCCAGATATTCTTGTAAAAAAGAGAGTCTTCTTTTTCTAAAGGAGATTAATATTTTCTTAATTAGCAGATTACTTACTATTATTATTATTAATATTATTATGATATTTATAGAGCGCCATCAAATTCCGCAGTGCTTTACAATGGGTGGACGAACAGACATGTAGTTGTAACCAGACAAGTTGGACAGACAGGAACTGAGAGGTAGGGGGCCCTGCTCAATGAGCTTACATGCTAGAGGGAGTGGGGTAAAATGACACAAAATGGTAAGGATAGCTATATTATTATTTTTTATTACCAAATCAAATGAGAGTAACATGAAACTAATCATAATTGTTAAGTTCTCTGTTACAAGAGTAGATCAACTTATAAACAACAATACTTCGTCGTTAGCATATTTGATCAGAATATTTAGCATTCAAACATTCTACCCAATTTTGTAAAAGTCTGCTGTATGGAAGTTTTTAAAAAGATACGTATTCAAGTTAAAATATGAAAAATATGTTAATTCATGCTGAGTCACATCTATGAAATATCCCTTACTGTGACATACCCTCATATAACCTCACATAAGCTTGTTTCTCTCCTTTTTATCTTGTACCCAAGATTGTCACCTGCTATAACATTTGACTACAGTGTCATGGAATATGAAGGCTTAAGTTGTATATATATATATATATATATATATATATATATATATATATATATATATATATACTGTATCTATATCTAAAGATGGAGCATAATGTTTTCAGTGCGATAAGTTTGCAGTGTTAAAATAAGACCCCAACAGTAGTACTAAGAGTTTATTTGGTGCTCATAAGGGTTTAAACATTATACAACGTCCGTAAATTGGCAAGAAAAGCATATGGTATATATTTTAGAACTCTGGAAGTTGAATGATATATTATTAACAAATTAATTGTTAGCATTATTCCAACTCATTGCCCTTCATAGAGCTGTACTAAAACTTTACCTTTAAAAGTCCACTGCTTTTACTCAATAAACGAGAAATTCTCAAGTGCATCCAGAAACTCTGTTTGCCCGTCTGTAATTTCTCCCAAGTAGTTAAATCAACAAGCATGTGTCCATTAATTGTTTAATCCCATAGGTAAAGAGAAGGTTGGCCAACAGTAAGTGAATAAGAGAACCCAGATGGAAAAGAAACTTAACAAGTTTTGAAAAATATAAACATTTTATTTAAATGTAAACCCTTACCCTGGCATGAAACTTTTAATTACTTTTAGAGAAAATATCTACTCTAATTTGTATTCTATAACTATGTGCATACTTCATGTATATAGGGACTGAAATTAATAGGGTCCTAGATGGGGAGGTTTCTTTGTTTTTGGCATCCTATCTCTGTTATAAATGCAGTCATAATCCTACCTATATGAAATAAATACTGAAGTTAACTTAAAGGGCCACTAAAGTCACTCATCACATTTAAATGGTCTGGTTGCATTGATCCTGTTATTTTAACCCTTCCATGTACAGTGAGGGAAAAAAGTATTTGATCCCCTGCTGATTTTTACCATTTGCCCACTGACAAAGAAATGATCAGTCTATAATGTCAGCGTTAAATCGTGCGTTTGGGCCGCTGATGGTCCTGAATCGTCATAGCGAAAAACGGGCTGTGGGAAGTGACATCCCAGGCAGATAGTAACAGCCAATTGCGGTGTCCGCTATCGCTCACAATTGGCTGCTGTCAAAGTGGTTGTTACAAACACTCACTTTGACAGTGATCTCTGCCCCTCTCTACTCTGTAGCGTTTTGTGAGGCGAGAGAGAAAGAGATCATGATAGTTCCAGAGCTTTATTCAGTATGTAAAGTGAATTAAAAAAATAATTTTTTAACCCCTTCCCTGCCAGATCTGTTACAGCAGTGCATTTGTACTGTCTGTATTTTTTTTTGCCCTTAAAGGGTTAAATTTGTTTTAAAAATCTGTGTCTTGGTCTGTCTTGGTTTGTTTTGGTCTGTCTTGGTCTGTCTTAGTCAGTCAGTTTCCTTCCCTCAAATCGACATTAGATTTTTGAGACAGGAGTTAGTTTAGGGATTGCTGTTTAGTCTGTTTTAGTTTTAAAAAAAAAGAAAAAAAAAGTATAAAAAAAAATTTGTGTGTTTGTAATTTGTTTTAGTCGTGTGTAAAACATGCAGCGTATGTATAACTTGCAGGAGGCATATGCCTTCTTGGCGTCAGACTCTGACGCCACTGACACTGCGTCAGATTTTGACCCAGGTCAGTTTTCTGACACGTCTAGTCAAGACGACATGTCATCTGTGTGTGAGCCGGCTGAAGAAAGAAGCTGTGCTTCCTCTGCTACGTCGAATGTGAAGGAGGACTGGGTACCTCCACAGTTAGCCGAGCCCAACGTCCCCCCATTTAGTGCCAAGGCAGGCATTAATGTTAATGTGAATGGCTTCTCCCCAATGCAGTATGTAGAACTATTTTTAGGGGATACCATCTGGGAGGAGATTGCTTCCCAGACTAAATTGTATGCTACCCAATTTATTAATAACAATCAGGTAGCTATACAGTCAGGGAGCATGACTGGCATCCCACAGATGTCCCAGAGCTTAAAAAATTCTGGGCTCTTACAATGCTCATGGGGATTATAAAGAAGCCATCAATTAGCTCATACTGGAGCACCAACCCATTAATGTCTAGTCCAGTATTCTCCCAAACCATGCCTAGAGATCACCCCCAATACGATAGGCTTTATAAAATACACCCACTGCTAGACCATTTTCAGGACAAATTTTCGGATGTTTATACCCCCCAACAAAATGTATCCATAGATGAATCTCTAATGAAATACAAAGGGAGATTAGGGTTCAGACAATATATCCCCTCAAAGTGCTCTAGGTATGGCATAAAACTGTACAAACTGTGCAAGAGCGAAAGTGGATACACGTTTGCCTTTCGTGTATATGAGGGGAAAGGTGGTCAACTGGACCCTCCTGGCTGTCCTGACTCCCTGGGGACAAGTGAGAAACTTGTATGGGACCTACTAAACCCCTTGTTTAATAAAGGTTACCACCTTTATGTGGATAATTTTTATAGTAGTGTCCGTCTGTTTAAAACACTTTATGGTTTACAGACACTGGCCTGCGGCACTGCCAGAAAAAATTCCAAAGACTTTCCACGATCTCTCATAGAGGCAAAATTAAAAAAAGGTGAATGTAAAGCACTTCGCAAAGCTGAAGTGCTTGCACTAAAATTTAGGGACAGGAAGGATGTCAACATACTAACCACCGTCCATGACGAACGCATGTCAGACGTCTCTGTCCGAGGCAGAGTAGAGTCCAAACCGGTTTGCATCAGGGCGTATAATAAGTACATGGGGGGTGTTGATTTGGCTGATCAGCGGATGCAGCCATATCTTATTTTACGAAAAACCAAAGCATGGTATAAAAAGGTGGCTATCTATATGATGCAAATAGCAACCCACAACTCATTTTTGCTTTTTTTTAAAAATAATCCAGGGAAAACCACCTTTCTCCAATTTCAGTTGAAAATAATTTCTTTAACAATTTATGGAGATGGACAAGTTCCAACAACGGTGCAAGCTGAGCCCAGACATTTTATTTTTAAGTTACCGCCAACTGCTAGAAAAAAAAACCCCCAGAAACGTTGCCGGGTCTGTTTTAAAAACGGGAAAAGGATAGACACCCCTTTTCACTGTCCTGATTGTCCTTTGAAACCAGGACTGTGTGTAGGAACATGTTTCAAGCTGTACCACACAGAACAGTTGTAAGAAGTGTTCCTGAATTTATATTTTATTTTTAGTTTCTTTGGAAAGCAACCATTTTTTGTTAGTCAGTTTCCTTCCCCCAAATCTCCAGTTAGATTCTATTTGCAGGAGTCAGTTTAAAGATTGCTGCTAAATGTACATTTGCTACCTGCACATTTGGTCTAAAAAGTTTTCTGGCAGTAACACATAACCAGCTGGCCAAAACCAGATGACGTGTGCTTAAAAAACAGAATAAAAAAATTACCACTACACTTTCTTTGGGGGGCAAAATGATTCAGGGAAGGAAGTCAAAACACCCCATCTTCTATAACCTTTGATGTCTACTTTATAAAAATATATACTATATATACTGTCATGATGGTAACATTAACTGGGGGGTGCAAAAATATGTCAAACTGAAGATAGACCAAGCATACCTATATATCAAGTTGAAAAACTGACATGTACAAGTTCTGATTGTTTCCTTTTGGCCCCCAAACAACCCAGCAACCCTATTCATGGGGGGTATCACTGTACTCGATAGATGTTGCTGAACACATATTGGGGTATTGTTTGGCAGTGATACATAACTGGATCTGTTAATTCATGCCTAAAGTACAATGTGTGTGAAAAAAACAGAAAAAGGATTACTACCTAAAAGTTTGACAAAGGCTAGTGGTAGAATTCAGTACATGGAAAGTGTTAAAATACCACCATGTGATATACCCTAGGGTGTCTACTTTTCAAAAATATATGGTTTGATGGGGGTAAAATACACTGTCCGGCTTCAAAAATGTCCCAAATACGACATGCATGCAGGTTGACTACATGTCAAAATTCCAAGCTGGGGAACTGATATGCGCACCTGCAAAATGTGGCCTTTTAGCCCCCAAACAACCCAACACACCTATACATGGGGGGTATCCTTGTACTCGGGAGATGTTTCTGAACACATATTGGGGTGTTGTTTGGCAGTGACACCTAACAGAATCTGTGAATTTATACCTGAATTGCAATGTATGTTTGCCAAAGGCTTGTGGTAAAATGGCTGCATAGAAAGTATCAAAATATTCTTAGATGAATACCCTGGGTTATCTAGTTTAAGAAAAATATATACATGTGGGATGTTTTTTGGAGATTTATGACACAACAGTGTTACAATGTCACTATTGATACGTTTGAAAAATGTACATTTTGAAACAGCAATTTTCTACTTGTACTTATAGCCCTATTACTTGCAAATAAAAGCAAAAAAACACATAAACATTGGGTGTTTTTAAACTCAGGAAAAAAGTTTGAAGTAGAAGTCAAAAAACTTTTTTCACCATATTTTATTATTTTTTAATTAAATTATATGACATGATAAAAATAATAGTATGTAAAGAAAGCCCTTTTTGTCCTAAAAAAAAAATATATATAATTTGTATCGGAACAGTAAATGAGAGCAGAAAATTACAGCTAAACACAAACACCACAAAAGTGTTAAAATAGCTCTGGTCCTAAACACATGTCAAATAAGTTATAAATTGATTTGCATGTCAATGAGTGAAATAAGTATTTGATCCCCTATCAATCAGCAAGATTTCTGGCTCCCGCATGTCTTTTATACAGGTAACGAGCTGAGATTAGGAGCACTCTCTTAAAGGGAGTGTTCCTAATCTTAGCTCGTTACCTGTATAAAAGATACCTGTCCACAGAAGCAATGAATCAACCAGATTCCAAACTCTCCACCAGGGCCAAGACCAAAGATCTGTCCAAGGATGTCCGAGACATGATTGCAGTCCTACACAAGGCTGGAATGGGATACAAGACCATCGCCAAGCAGTTTGGTGAGAAGGTGACAACAGTTAGTGCGATTATTCGTAAATTATTTGCAAATGTAAGAAACACCAAATAACTTTGATATTGTTTAAATTGGAGGCATGGGGTGGTTGCATGTTAGTAGCGACTGGGCGGCAGTAATTGCTAGATTTTTTATTAAAGTAAATTGCGACTAGCTGCTTGCTGTTTAGCAGACACTCAGCATGATGAATAAGGCCATGGAGAAGTATAAGACTATTTAGATCTCCACCATTCGACACATGTTATGCCACGAGTGGGGGAATGTACTCTGAACATTAAACACTGAGTGGCTGCTTGTTGTAATGACTAAATGTTTACCACACTCCACAAGCCTAATCGGGCAGAAACACGAGTCAAAAAACAAAAAACCCCAACGTTTCGGTTCCTCCTGGTAGCCTTTATCAATAAAGGCTACCAGGAGGAGCCGAAACGTTGGGGGGTTTTGTTTTTGACTCGTGTTTCTGCCCGATTAGGCTTGTGGAGTGTGGTAAATATTTATTTCTGTATATTGTTTGCCTAATGAGTCACTTATTGCTGTATTAATATGGTATTTGTACTTGTGATGCAATAAATACAGATAGAGACTTTTTTGTGGTCTTTTGGTGTGCATTCTTTGTTTGTTTATTATTGATTATATTGGTATTTTAGGGAGAACCATTATAGAATAGCACCCTATCAACTATTTATAATTGTGTTTTGTAGTATTCTCTCCGTACTTTGTATATTATATGACTAAATGTTTAGCAGAAATGCCCATACTTGTGGCACAGCAAGCAGCTTTATATTTTTTTCATTTTATGACCTAAAAAAACAAGATTTTGGTAATTTTGTCATTTTTAAGAATACAAATGCACATGTCTACTATTCAACATCCAGCATTCTGGAAGATGTTCTTAATTACACTTAGAAAATGGACAATAACATATAGAAAATGACACAGTAGTCAAATTAGTTATTTTAAAAGAGCCTTTTATACTCATTGGACAAGCCAGCTAATTCACAAATGGATAACAGGGTTTATAACAAGGATCAATCATTAAAGACCGTTGATGACAGAAACCACAGTCTAGGGACAAGGATATTATAAAGGTATATTTTGAGATGAATCCATTTTCACTAAGGACAACCCCCTGAAGCAACCTGACCTGATCTCTCTGTTATCTGACCACTACCAGCCTAAAAGACTAGAGATAGTGGAAAGGTTTTATTTTATAACACGCGAACAGCAGAATAAGAACATCAAAACATATGCCATAAATTGAAATAACATAGCAAGTACCTTCAGATTTGGAGATTATTTAAATACAGCTTTGCGTGATATGTTTTTGATTGCTAAACATGAATGCTATAGCTACAATGATGGAACATGCTACTCAAGATACACAAACACTTCATGCCTCAGTTGAAGCAGCTTGTGATAATGAAGTGGATATTTTTCGAACCAGTATGTATCTAAATAAGTAATATCCAAATTGACAACAAGTGCCTCAAACAGCATATTACAGATGTGGTGACAAAACCCATGTGGCAAATACCTGCAGAGTTATAGCACCAGTTATGGTTGTGTGAAGATTGGTTTTACAAAAAGAGTATTCTGAATGTCCTGTGTCTCTTGCATCCATATCCCTTGAGATATAATATTCCCAGTCTTTTTTAGAAACAAATATGCCCAGATTGATTGGGAAGCTCTAGCAATAATTTAGGCTACGATGAAATTCCACATTTAAATTTATGGCAGACCAAACACTCTGATCATGGAACATAAACTACTATTGTCCATTTTACAACCTCAGAAGGGTGCCGAATTAACTTCAGCCTTTTGCGCTTTAGCTTGCAGCTTACAACTACTCAGTTAAATATACACACTGCAGTGATCATACTAATGTAGAAATGTTTTCATGATTGCCAGTGGTATGTTATATGCAGCAACTTTTGCAAATAATATAAACTCCTCCTCAGCCTTTGAATATAAGTTCCAAGGTGATTGCTACTTATACATGCTCTGATTTGAAGTTACTGGAGTTTATGTTTTTTGTTCAATGTGGGTTGCCTAAAGTAGGGTGCCCTGACCTTCAGCCATATTTACAAGAAGGCATGGAATTGTCGAGCACCCTGACTGGGTAACTCCGTTGAAGGATGCTCCTAGCTCTTCCTGAGGGCTCCAAGCACTCCAGATGACACCATAACCACCGTGGACTCCTCCAGAGAGCAAGGCAAGAGCTTAGTAGTGATTTAGCAATAGAGTATGACAAGCATAGCAATCCCTAGTAGCAGATTCCCTCTATTTGGAGTGCCGTCTCTTATTGGGGGAATCTGCTACAAGGGATTGCTATGCTTGTCATACTCCCTTGCTAAATCACTACTAAGCTCTTGTAGGAGCTTGTTCCTGCCTTGCTCTTTGGAGGAGTCTACGGTGGTTATGGTGTCATCTGGAGTGCTTGGAGCCCTCAGGAAGCGCTAGGAGCATCCTTCAACGGAGGTACCCAGTCTGGGTGCCCTTCGATCCGTTACAATGAGTTTGATAGATAGATAGATAGATAGATCTCTTGTTCAGGGATATATTCTTTAAGGTTTAAATGGTTTCAGTAAATAACTAAATTGTGTCAGTAAGACAAAGAGTTAAAGTACTAAATAAATCATATTTGAAATTTTCACATAGGAATCGTGGACACCTTGCTCATGCAGCATGAATAGAAATAGGCTCATATGCATAATTCACTGTGTTGAGGAAGGGTGATATGAAAGGAAGTCAAATGTTATTGTGAACTGTAAATGAGAATCTCATTAAGAGTTAAAAATAGATTGTGGGTAAATTTTAAAAGTGACCTATGTTTTCAGCACAGAGTTTGCAATTGTAGTACATTGAATTAACCTTTCAGCAGAAGGCTAAATTATACCTCATTTTCCATTCCGATGCTTTTTATAAGGCACAGCATTACTTTGCATGTTAAAACCTTAAGAACAAATGTTTTAGACTATGCAATGCTTTTCTTGAAAGTATGTCAGCTGCCACGAGCAACTGGCATTATGTACACGCAAGAAAGCTCCATAATTTGATGTCTTTTTGCTCACCTCAATAAAGTGATGTTCCAGTCTGCTTAATATTCACAAAGCATACTATAGAGTGCAGAATATTAAAATAAAGAAAAAAACGTTGACAAGATTGCATACAGGGGCAGTATGATGACAAGCAGATAAAAAATTCAACATACAGTATAATCTGGATATTGCGAACTATAGATGTCTTTGTGATAGTTTTCTTGCATTTGTTGATATTCGTGTAGAATTATTATGACTACATTGTGGTGCCAGAAGTCAAACAAAAAAATTAGAGCTAATAATATCTATTTACTATATTTTTTTCTCTGTTTAGCAGGGTATGTGTCTTCATATGCTTTTTATATCAACTATCAGTAGATACATTATCAGTAATGCAAAATTTCAGATTTTTTGTACATTTAAGCAAATCACATTGTTTATCATACAAATAGAAACATAGAATGTGACATCAGATAAGAATCATTCGGCCCATCT
Source organism: Pelobates cultripes (assembly GCA_933207985.1). Lineage (NCBI taxonomy): Eukaryota > Metazoa > Chordata > Amphibia > Anura > Pelobatidae > Pelobates > Pelobates cultripes. Next base: position 191,308,032 of record OW240916.1, read on the forward strand.
AGACTGCCCCAATTTTCTAAATGCTCTCATGAGTCTCTTATATCTAGCATAGCCTTATTTTGCGTTTATTCAAATTAAATGTCAGTTGCGACAGCTCTGACCATTTTTCTAGTTTACCTAAATCCTTTGCCATTTGGTTTATCACTTGTAGAACATCAACCCTGTTGCAAATTGTTGTATCATCAGCAAAAAGACATACCTTACCCTTGTAAAATACTAATACAATTCATAAAGGCAGCTAAATCACTAGATATAGGGTCTCTCTTGTCTGGTAGAAGATAAGATAAAACAGGGTTGGTTTAGCACCTAATATGTCGTCAAAGGTATGTGTAACTACAAAGAAAGGAAACTAATAGTGTAATATGTAAAATGCATTTTACATAGTAAATTATTGGTTTCCTTTCTTTGTTATTATATATACCTCTAACAACATCTTAAGTGCTACACCAACCATTCTGTTTTACCATTTAGAGATTGCATTGGATCACCAGCATTATGCTATCACTTGCACAGCACTAACTTACTTTCCAAAGATGCACTCTGTTGTGTCAGCATATAATCATATATACAACACTAAGATAACTGAAATCTATGTAGGGGTATCAACATTTCTGTATCACTATCAGGGTTTTATTTTTAAAGTTAGGTACTGGGATTCAGAGCCACAAACTATACTTAAGAGGGACTGCAAGATTAGGGAATTTAACCCCTTAAGGACTGGACTGTTTTTGCGATGTTGTACATTTGCGACCAGGCATATTTTTACACTTTTGTGGTGTTTGTGTTTGGCTGTAATTTTCCGCTTTCTCATTTACTGTTCCCATACAAATTATATATTGTTTTTTTCAGGACAAAGGGGGCTTTCTTTACATACCATTATTTATATAATCTCATGTATTTTAATTTTTAAAAAATAAAAAAATATGATGAAAAATTGAAAAAAATACATGTTTTTTGACTTTTACTTGAAAAATCTTTTACTCATCTACAAAAGCGAATGAAAAAAACTGCTAAATAGATTCAAAATTTTGTCCTGAGTTTAAAAATACCTAGTGTTTACGTGCTTTTTTGCTTTTTTTGCATGTTATAGGGCTATAGGTACAAGTAGGATATTGCGGTTTCAAAACATACATTTTTTAAATTTATCAATAGTGACATTGTAACACTATTATCTGTCATAAATCTCTGAATAACACCCCACATGTACATATTTTTTTAAAAGTAGACAACCCAGGGTATTCAATATGGGGTATGTCCAGTCTTTTTTAGTAGCCACTTAGTTGAAAACACTGGCCAAAGTAAGCATTCATATTTGTTTTGTGTGTGAAAAAAGTAAAAAAACTAAATTGAACGTTAATTTTGGCCAGTGTTTGTGACCAAGTGGTTACTAAAAAAGACTGGACATACCCCATTTGCAATACCTTGGGTTGTCTTCTTTTGCAAATGGTATGCCATCATGGGGATAATTCTCATTCCTGGGCTACCATACGCTCTCAAAGGCAACGTAACCAACCTGGCCATTTTCAATGTAAAAATATTTGACCCTTATATTTGACCTTGTAACTTTCAAAAATGCTATAAAACCTGTACATGGGGGGTACTGTTTTACTCGGGAGACATCGCTGAACACAAATATTAGTGTTTAAAAACTGGAAAACGTATCACAACAATTATATCATCAGTAAAAGTGCTGTTTGTGTGTGAAAAATGCAAAAAAAGTAACTTTCACTAACAATATCATCACTGTGATATGTTTTACTGTTTTGAATCACTAATATTTGTGTTCAGCGAAGTCTCCCGAGTAAAACAGTACCCCCCATGTACAGGTTTTAGGGTGTCGTAGAACGTTACAGGGTAAAATACAGTGCTAACAAATTCAATTCTCTGGAATTTCGGCCTGGGTTGGCAGGCAGGTCCCTC